>CM012452.1:33433927-33963927 GCA_003999625.1 Oryzias javanicus | reverse complement strand
GGAGTGAGTCTGTTTTGGCTCCATAACCAGGTGTTGAGTAGATTTTTCCTGTATGCTATGAGAGCTGCAACCTTTCTGAACCTCACAGAGTGACGGTGAAAGATCCTTCTGAGTGAGGGATCTAAAAAGATCTAAAAAGATCCCAGAAGGTTCTGAAATCAGCAGCTGGTGGAGACCATCGAGTCACCTGAACAAGTTCACTCTGAGAGCAGACTGCTCCTGGAGATCTCCAGAAACCTCCAGCTCTACAACCAGGAACAGACTTCACTTGGTTGGAAGAATAGAGGGGAAGAAGCCTTTGCTCCTTTGGAGAAACATCTGAAGTCTACAGAGGAGAAAATCCCAGGATTTCTGAAGTTTTTGGACAGACTCCAAAAGCAGGAGATCAAACCAACCATGAAGCACGAGGGTGAGAAGGTCATAATCTGAGGCTGCTTTGAATCCAGCCTGAATGCCATGTGTTGAGGGACAAGTGAGAACATCTGTCAGAAAGTTAATTCTGCGCTGGACCATAAAACAGAACAATGATCCAAAACAGAGCAGAAAAATCAGCCAAAGCCTGACGGAAAACTCTAATGGAGAGTTTCTTTGAAATTCCTTTGAGATGGTGGGACCTGAAACAGGAAGGACCTGCAGGATGCTCCTCAAACGGCTCATTCAGAAGAACTAAAGCTACAGTCACAACAACAACTGCCCCCAGCACCAGCAGCATCTGACAGACTTCTGGTGACACTTGATGTGGACGGCGTTCCCATATCCTCCAGAGGTGATCCATCCTCTGGTCCCCCAGCCTTCATCATCCCAGCCTGTCAATGGACTCCCAGTCTGTGTCCTCCAAATGTGGCCGGGTAGCCACTGACTTGTAGATAAAAACTGTCCAGTGGCTGTAAAATGTTTCTTAAACGGCCGGCACGCAGCTTGTAGAAACAGGACCACCTGACAAATTTGGAAATTGTGGCACAGCGCTGTTGTGGGTCACGTGATTGTAGCCTGAAGGTGTTACAGATTAGTGAATCCAGATTTAAAGGAGACTTTGATGCAAAAGGAAAAAATCACCTCACAAGAGGGAAAAACGGGACAAGTCAACACAGACAGCCTGAGGAGCGGTGTGTGCAACATGACATGACAACCCAAAATTTTACTTTTTTAATTTTGCTATTTAGGGTGTCCTCAACTCGAGGTTTTTTGACGAGCTGGCTGTTCGTATAATTAAGGGTCCCCGACTCTCGGGACGCGGTACTGCACGCGGACTGGTCCTCAGAACCCGTTCCCCTATGCGATACCGGACGCAGAACGAGGTGTGGTACCAGACACGAACCGGACCTGGACGTGGTGCCGGACGCAAACAGAGTTAGGGTGAGTATTCCAGTTCGGGACTCTGAGGTTTGGACCTGTGACATCGTCACAAACAGACAAATTAGGGACGCCCAAAATGTCAAAAAGGGAGGCGTGACCGTACTGCTGAGTGATCCCACCTGAGATAAAGTATTTACATGATTTACAGTATGTTGCATTTGGATTAAGTCATACATGTTCCAGGAATGGATGAACCAAAGGTCAAATCTCCTGTGTCATTATTTATTTTTTTAAGAATTCCTCATTTTTCTTGTCATTTTCAGGCATGTTTTGAGGATTTTCCTTTGCTTATATATAACTTGAGAACAATTTCTCATTTACAACGACGACCTGATTACGCATCAGCAGTAAAAATGGAACAACAGGGTAAAAAGTTACACACAGATTCAAATATAAACAACAATATTTAAATGTTTACAATAAAAGTCTACAGGAGGTACCAAGTTAATAATTACAATAAAAGACAGATTAAAGCGATAAAAACAAATTTAAAATGAAAATAAAAAAAAATAAATATAAAATAACATCTGCATTCATCACTAATCACATCTATTAAAGATGTCTTATGGCTAAAGATGGCTTATATTTTCAATTTTCTTACATAAACCACAGTTGAAAATAAATATGTAATCTAATTTATGATGTTCTGTCACATTTTTATGACAAATACTTTTTATCGGGTAAAAATTACCCAGCAAAAGTAACTTTTTATAGCGAAAGTGTTCAGCTTCAGATCCATACCATCATACAACCAGTGTTGCTCTCTGATTGGAGATGTTTAGGGACTCAATCCAGAGGTTCCTCTGTGTTCTTAAGCTCTTTATAGATCCGTGTTTGTCCAAAAGTCTGTGTTGGATCATGACCTCTGACCTTTGACCTCTTTCAATCTTCTCATTTCTCTGGATGTGGCAGGAACATCTTCCACACAGACTTCCTTAAGGATTAAGAGCAGGGATCATTTACCTTTTCAAACAGTGCCAGGCAGATTCTCTTACTTTGAAATCCGTATTTTTTGGATTATATTTAGGGTTTAGTTTGATGGTCGGAACTTTTTTAATCCGACAGAAAAGAGGCCGACGGCACATTTCTCTTCTTACTGAAGCCAGTTTTCTTAGCTGGTTTATCAGATTTCAGAATAAAAGTCTTTGTTGGTGCAGGTTTGAGCAGTTATCTCTGCCGACTGGCTTCCTCTGTGATGCGAAACACATGGAGGGGAAACGGTGGGAAACCCAACTCGATCCCCGAAGGTTTAGCGGGAGGGACGGCGGCCACAACGCCCGCGGCGCTCGTGTAGGTGGGTTACACACAAGCCGCATTTGACGTTGGGCTGTCTCATGCAGCGCTGCAGCTCATAAACCCCCCGCCCCACACGCGGCGGTGCTCCGAGCCTTTTGGCGGCGTCGCTCAGGGCCGCAGCTTTCTCATTTGGAGCTCGGTTTCCACTTTAGCGCTTGTGTTTCTGCCGTGAATGAGTCATAATCGCTCGCCGAGCCCAAGCAAATAAAAGCCAAACGCTTAATAACTGCTGTTTTATTTTCGCCGACTCTCTGTTGTCATGACATTTCAGGTCAGCGCCTCTCTGTGGGCGTGGCCGCCACTCAGGTTGCACCGTATTACAGCATATTGCATTACGGCGGCGTGACAGCAGGGTGGGCTGCTTAAGCAGAAGCGAGGCCTGAAAATTCACTTTTAACTTCTGAAGAGGGAAAGGTGGCTGTAATTCCTTCACTTCTCGCTTTTCCTGTGGAAGAAGGATAAAAATAAAACAGGTGGAAATGTCAACGCACACTTTTAGCTCGGTTTCATTTAACACAAATCGTAACAAGCCGTGGTACTGAGGTTGACGGGGGGAGAAAAAGCGTTTGATGGCGTCCGTTTCAGCCGCTGCACGCCGAGGATCTCGGTTAATCCATAAGCTGGTGCTGCTGCAGAGCAGACCCTTTCATATTGATCCAGTGACTCATTATTCTCATTACTTATTTTCATGCTTGATGCTTTCACAAAAGCTGTTAATTTCATTTCCTAATGATTTTTAGAACACACTTTCCCCTTTTTTTTAAAATCTGAAATATGATACTTGGGCTTCTACAGACAAAACTCACAGATGGAGACGGTGTTTTTAACACATTCTTGGGGCATTTTTCTGATGGTGGAGGACTTATATAAAGAAAATTCATCTTAAAATTATGTTTCTGAGGATTAGGAGCAGACAGTTGGAAAAATCGGACATATTTTGGCTAAAAACAGCATAATCATAATTAAAAGACCACTAGGAAAGCTTTGAAGATAGACGATCAGAGTGGGACTTTACTTTGGGCCCAGAGAAAATCGTCAGAGGAGAGCATCCCGTTTCAAACAGTCGAGGAGTTCTGTCTGTTAGCGTCAGTGTAAAACGTACAGCGCTCACATCCAGAAAGTGCTGGAGGGGGGAGCCGGTCCCTGAACGGAGGCTGAACCCAAACCTGTCAGCCACTAAAAGCATTGTTGCAACTGCATCGTTTCTTTAAGGAGTGTCGGTTCTGGCTTCAAACAGAGAGCAAATCTTCCCTCACAGGACACGGATGTGATCGGTTTCACTAGGATTATTGCCCTTTTTTAGGGAAAAACTAAATGTCAACATTTATTTTTTAATCTGCTAAGTAATGCTAATTTAACACGAAATTTGGTTGTGATTCTGGAGATTTGAGTCACAACCCATGAGATTTGGTCCCAGCTCATGAGGTTTGGCTGTGACCCACGAGATTTGAGTCGAAACCCTATGAGATTTTGTTGTGGCTTATGAGATTTGGTCACAACCCACGAGATTTGAGTCGCGACCCACGAGATTTGGTTGTGGCTTACAATATAAGGTCGCAACTCACAAGATTTGGTTGGAACTCACGAATTTGAGTCGCGACCTATGAGATATGGTCACGTCCTATGAGATTTGGTGGTGATTCATGAGATTTGAATCAAAACCCCATGAGATCTGGTTGCGGCTCATGAGATTTGGTCACGACCCACGAAACTTGGTAGTGACCCACAAGATTTGGTTGCAACTCATGAGATTTGGTAGTAACTCACAAGATTTGGTTGGAACTCACGAATTTGAGTCGCGACCTATGAGATATGGTCACGTCCTATGAGATTTGGTGGTGATTCATGAGATTTGAATCAAAACCCTATGAGATCTGGTTGCGGCTCATGAGATTTGGTCACGACTCACGAAATTTGGTAGTGACCCACAAGATTTGGTTGTGACCCATGAGATTTGGTTGGAACTCACAATATTTGGTCGCAGCACACAAGATTTGGTAATGACTCACGACATTTGGTTTAGACTCACTAATTTGAGTCGCGACCTATAAGATTTGGTCCCAGCTCATGAGGTTTGCCTGTGACCCACGAGATTTGAGTCGAAACCCTATGAGATTTTGTTGCGGTTTATGAGATTTGGTCACAACCCACAAGATTTGGTGGCGACCCACGAGATTTGGTTGATACTCACGATTTGGCTGTGGCTCATGACGTTTGGTTTCGACTCACGAATTTGAGTCGCGACCTATGATATTTGGTCACGGCTTACGAGATTTGGTGGCGATCCTTGAGATTTGAGTCGCAACCCATGAGATTTGAGTCGCAACCCATGAGATTTGGTCCAAGCTCATGAGATTTGGCTGTGACCCACGAGATTTGAGTCGAAACCCTATGAGATTTTGTTGTGTCTTACAATATTTGGTCGCAGCACACGAGATTTGGTAATGACTCACGACATTTGGTTTAGACTCACTAATTTGAGTCGCGACCTATAAGATTTGGTTACGGCTTATGAGATTTGGTGGCGATCCATGAGATTTGGTTGCAACCCACGAGATTTGTGTCAACCCCTGAGATATGAGTTGCGATCCTTGAGATTTGGTCCCAGCTCATGAGGTTTGGCTGTGACCCATGAGATTTGAGTCGAAACCCAATGAGATTTTGTTGTGGCTTATGAGATTTGGTCACAACCCACGAGATTTGAGTCGCGACCCACGAGATTTGGTTGTGACTCACAAGATTTGGTTGTGGCATACGATATAAGGTCGCAACACACAAGATTTGGTAGTAACTCACAAGATTTGGTTGGAACTCACGAATTTGAGTCGCGACCTATGAGATATGGTCACGTCCTATGAGATTTGGTGGTGATTCATGAGATTTGAATCAAAACCCTATGAGATCTGGTTGCGGCTCATGAGATTTGGTCACGACTCACGAAATTTGGTAGTGACCCACAAGATTTGGTTGTGACCCATGAGATTTGGTTGGAACTCACAATATTTGGTCGCAGCACACGAGATTTGGTAATAACTCACGACTAAGATTTTGGTCACACCCCATTTGCGCCCCCACTCACTATGAGCGACCACCGCCCCAATGACCTTGGCTTGACCAACCGAGATTTGATCTCGCAAGACCCTATGAGATTGTTGTTAGCACGTTTTATGAGATTTGGTTCACATCCACGAGATAAGGTTGTGACCCACACGATTTGGTTGATACTCACGATTTGGCTGTGGCTCATGACGTTTGGTTTCGACTCACGAATTTCAGTCGCGACCTATGATATTTGGTCACGGCTTACAAGATTTGGTGGCGATCCATGAGATTTGAGTCAAAACCCTTTGAGATTTGGTTGCGGCCCATGAGATTTGGCTGTGACCCACGAGATTTGAGTCGAAAACCTATGTGATTTTGTTGTGGCTTATGAGATTTGGTCACAACCCACGAGATTTGTTTGCCATGAACCCATGAGATTTGGTTGTGACTCATGAGATTTGGCCACGACCCATGGCATTTGATTGCGGCTCATGAGATTTGAGTCGTGATACATGAGATTTGTTTGTGGCTTACGATATTTTGTGGCAACACACAAGATTTGGTTGGCACTCAAGAGATTTGGTTGCGACTCACGAATTTGAGTCGTGACCTATGAGATTTCGTCACGGCTTACGAGATTTGGTGGTGATCCATAAGATTTGAGTCGAAACCTTATGAGATTTTGTTGTGGTCTATGAGATTTGGTCACGACCCATCAGATTTGATTCGCGAATCATGAGATTTGGTTGTGGCTTACGATATTTTGTTGGAACTCACGAAATTTTGCTGGGACTCACGAATTTGAGTCGCCACCCATGAAATTCGGTTGCGACCCATAGGATTTGGCCGCGGCTCATGATTTTTTGTCACAACACACGAGATTCGGTTGTGACACGCGAAATTTAAGACGCGACCCATGAGATTCAAACGTAGTTTACGAGATTTGGTTGTGATTCATGAGATTTGGTGGCGGTTTATGATATTTGGTCACAACTCATAACATTTGAGTTAGGTGAGCAACCAGAAACAGGTCAGAGTTGTTTGCAGCTTCAGTCCCTGCTGGGTAAATCAGGGTTCCCGGACCTTCAGGCCCAAAACCGGTACTGGTCCAAGAGCCGCTTGGTACCGGGCGCAGACAAATAAGAAATGCATACGCTTATTAGGGGTCCCAAATCCTTTGGGGCACTGACCGGTACCCTTACCTGGTCTCGAGGGTTGGGGACCTGTGATTTAATGGTGACAGCCAAAAAACAATGACAACGTCAAAAAGTGGTGCAATGCGGGCCGAAACCATAAATCCATACATGGCAAGCTGGGAGTAACATTTACACACATGAACATACAGACCCACAAATATACACACACAAATACGTGTAAACAAGCAGATGCATGTCCAGCAAACATCATTCCTGCATTCAAATATCCTTGTTCTGTGCGCAGGTGAGTGTTTTTTTACCGATCAATGTTGTCTAAAAAAATGTTTAAATTGACAAGATTATTATGTGTGCTCAAAATCAGAGTTACCTTTGATGAAGAATGGCCTTCTATCCCAAGACCACCGGATGGCTGGTGGCCAATAGCACTCCAGAGACATTCAGACATCGTCCAATCAGAGCAGGTGCCGGCTGGCTATCCTGCTGCCCCCGCCCAGCTGATGTCATCTCCACCTGACTACTGTAGTGACTGTGGCTGTTTTTGGTTTTTCTTTTTATTCTGTGCTATTTATTTTATTTCTGTCAGAGTGAGAAATCTGAGTCTTTGTGGATCTTTGTGTATCTGTCTGTTCATTCATTTCAGGTGTGGTTCTGGAAAGGTTGTAGCTTCCATTGGTCTCAAGCTGATGGTGGGAGCTGTTGAAAGCACTTCGTGGGCGAGAAGGAAACTTGATAGCACTTCGTCGCCATTTTTGTAGTATTTTGTGTTTATTCCCACTCTATGCAGTTTACACATCCTTTTGGTTAAATCTTTACGTTGAGTCTGTTGTTTTCTCCACATCCTCCATTAGGTAACTGAATCAAAAACCAAACTTCCCAACCTTGAAAAACAAACTGCATCCTGCTGTTATTCACAGCCTAAAAAAGACTCAGAGAATTTGGAAAAATCCAAAAGTTGTGGCGTTACTCCCGCTCAGAACCGGAACAGTTGCAAAAGTCATCAGCCGACGATGATTCTGCACGCTTTACTTTACTGCCCCCTGTGGCCAGCTTGTGTCACCTCAGCATGACAGTTCCTCAGAACATCAACGATAAGAAATGTTTCTAACAGAAAATGCTTGTGGGGGACAACAGCCATGGAAACAGAAAAGAAAAGTGGCGAGCGATTTCAACCTTCACACTGAGTTAATGTAAATGTACATTCATAATGGGTCTTTATTAACCTCTTCTGCCTCAGCTGTGATGCTCCTCTGTTTGGTAACAGATAAAAGACTAGAAGCTCATTATGGTAAAAAGGAAAACATTAAACGTCTTTTCATTCAGTCACAGTGTCTAATTTTTAATGAAATGTAAGCGTAATGGCCCTTTTCCCGTCTCAGAGTGCTGTTACTTCATCCACTCTGGATGGTTTCATTCATAGAATAAAAACAGTTTGTATCACAAGCAAACCATCGATCAGACACAGAGAAATGCCGCTTTTTGAGTATTTTCCAAAGATTGTGCCGTCAGGTTGAGACTGAAAAGGCCAAGAAACCAACCGCCAAACCTCCCCACTGGCTGTAAATTGATTTTTATGAACAAAGTAGGCTTCAATATGCAGACTCGGGTTGGATTTGCTGAAAACCTTCAGGCCTCAAGTGTGGCTCTGCTGACAGAATTCAAATCCAATTCGGCCGTCTGCTGTGAAGTTCTTCTAATACATCAGGTTTAAAATGGGAACAGCTCTTCACTCTCAGTCTACTTGTCAAAAATGTCCACAAAGAAAGGATAAAGATACTCTTGTGTCTGAATTCACATTTTCAAGACAGTTGTCCCTTAAAAGAGAAAAAAGTCAAAATCCGCTAATAAGAAAACTCTGATGACTCAGCATTTTATCACCATTTAAATGCATCACTTACAATCTTAGTGTTGAAGAGATGTTTGGATCCATATGCAAAGGTTTTAATGAGCAAGAGCATAGTCAGATTCCAGGCAAAGGTCAAAACACAAAAGCAAGGCAGAAGGGGTCAGGGGTCAAGGCACAGAGAAACAGGCAAAGGCGAGAACTGCTCAGAATGTATGAAATATAAGACTTCGCACTGGACAGGAGGCTGGAGTGGGTTTATATGTTTGAACAGATGATGAAGAGCGGAGCAGGAAGGAGTCCATGGCAGTGGCTGATGGGAGTTGCAGTGAGGAGCAGGAGGAGTCAGAACTCCGGCGAGGGCTCCCTCTGGTGGTTGGAGATGGGAGCTGACGTCTGAATTGTGACAGAGTCGTGGAAAGAGTGTCACGTCACATAAATGTGGTTTTGTGTGTATCGGGTGATTGGTGTGTACTTTTTAAAGATTTGTATTTGTAGTGAATGCAAATCAGTTTTATGAGTTACAAATCAAGAATTACACACACACACAAATCTACGGTTACGCAAAAATTCAAAGTTACGCAGAAATCTAAAGGTATGCACAAATCAAGAATTATGCACGTACAAATCCAAAGTTACGCACAAATCTCCAGTTAAGCACACATCAAGAATTACACAAACACAAATCAGAGTGATGCTATTTTCTCTGCACAACAAACCTGCATGAACATTTTCTCTCCATGGGTTCACTGTTTGTTTTCAACCTCAATATTTCATTTATGTCACCTGCATGACCCGTACAGATCTGGCTGTTTTTCAGTCTGTGTCCACCTGTAAAAGCAGTTGTGACTCAGACTTTTTAAACTATAACTCACTCAATGTTTGAAAGTCTGTTCATTTTCTCTGAAATGAGCTGCAGTTTCTGCCGGAGGCGCTGGCCCGTCCTCTTCCGTGTGTGTCTGCAATAACACGGCGAAGTGCCGTCCGGGTCGGGCTGCACGTCCTAAGCAAACATTTGTGCCCAGAGCCTCCGAGGCTGTAAATCCAGCCGAGCTGCAGCTGCCGCCCCTCCAGAAGCAGCAAACTTTTAGTGCCCGACGTGTCATTTCAACCCCGGCCGTGTTTGGGATCCGTCAGCGAGTTTACTACTGTTTCCAAAACAGCGGGATCCTAATGTTGGAAGCAGAAATCTTTCCCCAGATCAGAACATTTTATATTGAAGTCAATTTCCTATTTCTGCCAGATTAGTCAAGCTTTTAATATCTAACACTTAAAAACAATGTTTTAGTCCAAACTAAGTTTCTAGCGTCATGGATATTGAATTACTTCATATAGACAGAAATAAGGATGCAGTAAAATGAAGTGTAAATAGAGTAAAATAGCCAATAAAAAGTTTTGATGATGTGACAAATGACAGTATTTTAGCTCCATGTGTTTCACTACAACAGAAAACACCATAAAAGTGTCATCAGCATCATAAAACAACACATCTGTTCAAAAAACCTACGAAAAGTAAGACGAGAAACTTTTATTGCCATCCTAACCATAAAACTCTGAAACCACAACAGATCATAATTCACGACATTTCAGCTTCTTTTCTACTTCTTCATAGATATGACTCTTTAATTGAAAAAAAAATCATTATTGTTTGGGACAATTTTTGAATATTTTGAGCAGATTTTAATTAATTTCAGACAATAATCCTTTTATAGTATTGGGATTATCTGCATTTTCTGCAAATATCAAATTAAATATTTCCTGTAATTTCTTCAGAAATCAATTGTATTCATATTTGAATTTTGGTAATCATAATTTTTATGTTTTTTTTCTACTTGTGTTAATAGAAATGAAGCTCCGGGGAAATTTTTTTTATTCTTTTTTTAAAGGAAGATCTACATCCCTTTCAGGACCTTTAGATTGCTGTTATTGTGCTCTGAACTCAACTAAACAGTCGCCTTTCCTCTCAGCCAATCAGCATCCTCTTTGCACCTTTAAATTAATCTCTCTTTACATTCTGTTTCTTTGCTTTATTTTCCACTACATACATCATTCAAGTTTATCTGAGCATGTAAGACATTATAGGACCAGAGCTTAACCACCAAATTTGTTTTTGTTCATCTTTATTATAATAAAATCAGCTTTAAGGTCTCTTCTTATTAAATTATTATGAATATTAAAGGGTAACTAAACAGGACAGTTGGAGGCTGACTCCACCCTCAGCCAAGATTTGAAAATTGGAAAAATTAAGGGGGCGGAGCTAGAGGAGGTGTGGTCTGGCTGTGATTGACAGTGACGGTGACTTTAGCTTGATAACTAAATTATATTTTTACTCTTTTTACTATTAAAATTCAACTGTAATACCTCATTTTCACATGTAGGGGGCAGCACAAGACGGCTTTAAACCATATTTTCAGGAAATAAAGAACTTTATTTTAAATTTTAAAATAAATAAATAAATAAAATAAAATGATTTAGGTTTTTGATTCCTTTAAGCTCCACATCAGTCCATAGTATCACAATAAAGTACATCACTATAATGTCATTGAAGCCTCCACCAATAATGCTAACAAGGGCTTTGTTGATAAAATCAATTAATCGATCAGAATCAATCTAAGCTTAATAGATCAAAGATCAATTCATAAAAATAGAGATTGATCTAATGCATAAAGCTAAAGTCAGCTAGCTTGATGCTAACGTATAATGGGATTTCTCATTGGACGGCTAACACTCTGTCGACCAAAACATACATTACTGACTAAATAAAATTCTTTATAAACTCGCAGGAAAGAATTTTTAGGAAACATTTTTATTAAAAGGGACAATTTGTGATCTAAAACATCATTTTTTGCTCATACTTTCTTCTTCTTCTGGAATAAGTTGTAATGCTACAGCACAATCGCCACCTAGTGGCCAAACTAAAACGCCCTCCAGGGGAGGCAGAACATTTCTCCGTTCTATGCTAGTCACAATCTCCTACAGTGTGTGAACTGTATCAGTTTAACCCTTCCGCTCTCCTTGGGGTCCAGATGGCTCCAACCACATATTGTTATGCGATTTCTTCCATGACAAATGTGGACGAAGGAGGACAGGATTTTACGTCTGCCATGGACATTAGTGAAACTCCGAAATCAGTGAAAAAAAAAATTTCAGCGCACTGTCCTGTGGTGTCCAGATGACCCCACTTTTAATGTAAACAAGCTAAGGAGAACGGAAGGGTTACAATGAATATATTCAAAAATATGCAGACTATTATTGGATTTCTAAATAAATTAGTGTAAACTGTGTAAACTCAAAATACAATTGAATTTAATTGAATTTTGAGGTTCGAAAGAATAAAAACTAAATAAAAAATAGTAATGGAATCAACTCAGGTCTGGTGAACCAGATCGATTCTGGAAATCTAAGATGGAAAAAGAAACTAAAATGTAATTTTGTTTGAAATCTGTGCATAAAACAAATAAAATAATGTTAAATTTTGATCTTGAATCCTAAATATTTTCCAAATTTGTTTATTAGTTTAAAGTTAGTGAGTTGAAGGTGAAGATTTAACCTTTTTTTGGCATTTTTCCTGTCATCTGGATTTCCATGGAACTCTATCACTGCCTCATACAGTTTCATTTACATTTCTTTAAACATTTTATTTTAAGTTTAAGGACTTAAGATGTTAAAAATCTTGTATTGCTTTGTATTTTTTTGACTTTTTATACATTGTTTGTTATTCAAACTGTCCTTCAGATTTATGTTAAAATTTAACTCCAAACGTAAATATCAAAATATTATGTTTCTCTTAAGTTTCTTGCTCCTTTTTTCTTTAATTTAGTTTTTTGTTTGTTCTATGCATTTTTTTTAAATTTAAAAATAACATTTAATCCTGTAGCTGAATTTTATCAGCAAATTTTGTTCATTCTTCTTTGTTTTGTGACAATTTGACTTGATTTGACTTGTTATTTTAGGCTTGTTTATAGCCTATGTTTTTGTCTTTTATTTAAAATCTATCAGGTTTTCTACATTTTCCGCTGTTTTTTGATCGTTTTAGCGCTGTTTACACTTTCTTCAGCTGATCTGACCAACTTTAAACTCACATTTTTGAGCTTTTTTTCACTTTTCTCCTGTCAGAACAACTTCCAGTCCACTTCAGACCTCATGTTTCATTAGAAAGTGGATTAATTGGAGTAAATGATGGTTTTTTCTGAAGGACTGCAGCAGAGAGCCGTTCGGCAGTTCCTGGACGATCAGGAAAGTCGTGTTCCAACGATAAAAGCGGTTTGAGATTTGAGATTCTCTCCTCTCCCTTCGCTCTGCTCAGTCCGCCTCTGGCTCTCTCCTTCTGCTTTATCTGTCTCAGCAGCTTGTAAAGCCAAACAGCCAGAAAGAGATGAGCTGAGGTATTGATCTCTGGAGGAAGCGGGGGTTGCTTCATTCTAACAAACACAAATTGATGTCAAAAGCTCATCACTCCAGGAAAAAGACAAGTTGAGGTTTGCTCAAAGAGATCAGAAGGAGAAGACAACATTAACTGGAGTGTTTGACGAAACCGGGCATCAGCGTTCCTTCAGAGGGATTTCAGGAGTCTGTGATCCAGCATCTTTTGGAAGGAAATGCCCAAAGTTCAAAGGGAAAATCCTGTAACACTGTAAGTCTGAAGTGAGGTGATCCAAGAGGACAGGAATTCCTGATTCTCTTCTGTCGCTGTTGGACGGCAGAGCAGGAAACCTCCCAGAATTCCCGTTTTAACGGCGTCTAATTGAACACTGATGTTCCTCTGACTTCCTGACGACCCGCTCCTGCATCCCGTCTGTTTAAGGACCGTCTCCAGCACTAAATCAGGACGTATTAACTGAGTAAACACGCTCTTTACGGGGAACAGACGGAGTAAACTCTGACTCTCCTGTTTATACCCGGCAGAGATGCTGGAAACCAGACGAAGAACGAGCAAAACAAACCCTAAAACACAGCAAATGACGAAGATTGAGAGGAAGACTGTGACTGTGGGACTCGAACAAAGAATTTCCTGTTACCGAAGAGTCGATTCTGATGCTCAAACCTCAAAGGGTCGACCTGAATGCTGCTTCACATCCTGATTCCTGATGAGGGAATTCCAACTAAATAAACCTTCTGAGGGGATGAATGAGAAGAACATGGAAAGAACCCATTCTGCTGCTCTATAGAATGTAACTCCAGTCACATGACGTTTCTGAAACACAAATAAAATGTTCTTTACTCTCTCACGGAGAGAGCTTCCTGTAGCTCCTCTCACAGGTCACCAAGTGTAACCCCCGGTCACTGCAGGTGTCCTGAGTCACATGACTCGCAGGGGGTCTAATGATGTTATACATCGTGAAAATGGAGCGTTCTGATGTCAAGTGTCCACCCGCAGCATGCCCATAGAAAAAAAAGCACATTAACATTTTCTCGCTACGGGTTCACTGAGCAGTCTGCGACTTTTATATTTTCAGTTAATTTTTTCTTCTTTTTTTATCTTAATATTTAAAGTTACATATAAATTAATATTTTAACATAGCCATGCAAATATATTATTTGTTTATTTAACACAGATAAAAGAAATATCAATGCTAATAAAATATGTTGTATGCAAAAAAACAACAACAGGATTTATGAGTTTATATAAAAACAAGCAAATGTAAAGGGAAGTGAACGAAGGATTTTAAAAAGTCCTTCCCAGATAAACAAAAATAAATAAATATCAATATATTAATACTTTCAAAAAAGCAGCTCTTTTTATAAATCCATTTAGTTGCATGTACTTTAATAACTGTCACAGATGGGCAGACGGCAGGTTTATTGTGTCAGACAGGAGGACAGGATTCAAGCACAGCTAAAGGTCCTGTAAAAGAGTGAGAGCATCACAGAACAACCAGAGTGATCAGGGACCAGGCGAGGGTCGAGGCAGGCGGCAAAAAAGCAGAATCAAGAAGAAGAAGGATCAGATGAACGCTCGGTATGCAGGCAGAGTGGGACAAACAATACTTCGCACTGAATGAGTTTCTGAGGAGTGCTCAAGTATCGGTGATTGGTTATGAGAATCAGCTGAGCAGCATCTGGGGAGTGTGCGCTGGGGTTGCTGGGAGTTGTAGTGTCTTCAGTACTCTAGAAATGGCTCCAGTGAGTTACCAGAGGGAGAGACAGAGCACTGACTCCTGACAATAACTATATCACAGCAAAATTTTGATTAAAATCTGTTTTATAATTTAGATTTGTAAGTCAATAAATAAATTAGGTTATTTACCAGATTTATGTGTGTATTCCATAACTCTGATCCATTCAATTGTGTTGAAAACTGTTCTCGGCTGTGTTTGTTCAATGTCAGATGTAAATTTGGAGCCAAAATTTTTAAAAAATAAAATTAAACTTTCTTTAAGGATGACCAACATTGTAAAATATTATCATTAAGACATAAAATGTGTTATACTTTTTTTTTTTTTTTGCATTTTTATATTTGTGGACTCTATGGACTGTTTGATTAAATGAATGTCTCAGTTGACTTTTAACCAGGCCTTTCTATTCTATTCCATTTGTCGTATTTAGTGGGTTTGTGAATCGTAAAGCATCATTTCAGGAAATAAGAAGAAAAGCAGTGAAGAAGAGATGCTGGGATGACACTTGTTATCAGGAAATGTCCCGTCATGATTTCCTGTTCCAGAGATTATGAATCATTCAGAAATTAATAGTTCTGTTGCTGCTACACAGTGTTTACCTTTTTCTGGATGTGAAGTGGTCACAGTGGAGCAAAAATATGTTTGTCACAGACTCTGAAAGTTTTCCTTCTTTAAAGCAGTTTGGTTTTTAATGTTCATAAACCGTCAGAGACAGAAGGTTAAAAAAAAGAGTCCAGGAAATCACATTTTACGTTTTTCATATAAAAATTCTGCAGATGCAGGAAAACATTTGACACTTCTCATCCGTCGGCGGTCGCCATAGCAACACTAGGTGACACAGTGAGTCAGGATCTACATAGGACTGACGTGTCGTCGTGTCTGCAAGTATGTGGGGATTATTGACATGTTTCCTGACTCTGTCAGAGAAGATATTTGGAGACATTTACACGTCTGTCTTGCTTTTTAAATATCTGACTGTGTTTAGGTTGAATTGCTTTAGCCCCCTGTGATGGACAGAACCGTTCACCTCACCTTCGTCCCGTGACAGTTGGGTCGGCTCCGCCCTCCCCATGACTCTGTACAGGAGCAAACGTGTTTAAAAGATGAATTTGATTGAACATGTGTTCATTCTAATGAGCCAAATTCCTTCTTACATTTCATGGTCCTCATTTTCATATTTGTGTTTCTGGTAAGTGTGTATAGTTCTGTTATTCACAGAGTCAACAGCTATCGGACCGTGTTTGTTAATTAATGTAGGGGAGCTGGAGGAATTGTAACTTGGATTACTCCTTCAGTACTCTCATTACTCCCTGATTTCTTTTTTTTTTTTTAATTAGAAATGTTTTTTTATGGACAAGTTAAAAATTGTTCCTTCATTTTAACTGTAAAACATTAATAGTATTGCATTTTACATCAATTTGTTTCTCATATAAATTTAAGAATAATTTAAATTGCAGGTATTGAATGAAATTCACTTGATGCAAACGTGTTCAATTTTTCAAGCACAAAATATACACAGGGCCATCAAAAGTGCTATTAATTTAAAAATTACCAAACGAAATATAAATAAATCAATAAGATTAAAAGTCAGAAATGTAAAAATTATTAAAAACGTACAAATTCAGGTGTTTCCCATTTTAAAATGCATTACTAAATAAGAAAATGTCAGCGTAGATTTAAACTTGTATAATTATTATTATTATTATTATTATTGTTGTTGTTGTTGTTATTATTATTTTATTGATTTTTTATAATACAATTAATAATGGAAAGATTTTATCTTTTAAGATCTTAAAAACAAACCATTAATTTGTAGATCATTTGAAAATACCATTTTAATCACGGAGGTGCTTTACTAAAGACGGACACTAGAGGGCGCTCATCAGCGGTGGGACTACTGGGTTAGACAAAGAGACAAAGAAAGAAGAAATCGTGGCGCGATCAGGAAGTTAGCATCTGACGTTTTGGGGGTGTAGTTCCTAACAAAAGGTTGGTAAATCTGCATTTAAGTAATAAAAATATTTGTTTCTCCAATATTTAAGTATGTATTTTTGTATTTTATTCACATAAAATGACGAAGGAAATAGTTTTAAATTAAATTACAATTGATAAATGACTATCGATTTTATGCTAGTTCTGTCGCTAAAGCTAACGGCCCGGGACATCAAAAAGTGTGATACTTAAAAAATTAAAAGATGGATAAGTTAATATATTTTATTGCAATTTGCTTTATTTTTTTTGTCTATGTTTTTATACTTTATTAATTCGTTTAGTTTCAGTAAAAGATATATCTATCATAACTTAATATTGTTTGGTCATAGTTATGCTAAAATACATTTTTTGAACAGAAATATTTTTTTTTTCTTGTTGAGAAAAAAAAGAGTCAGTGCATTCATATTTAACTGTGATTTATTCATCTTTATTGTACAGAGTTCCATAAATAAAGACATAAATATACATACCTTCATAAAAAGATAAATATCAATATACATTTACTGTAAAGGATAAATATAAAAGGCTTTTTCACTCTCTGGCTCTTATTAAAATGTGTATGTTACTAAAGATTCAAATCTTCAGTATTTTATACATTTAGTTTGATGGTTTAACTGTTTTCCTAAACTTCTGTCCTCATGATATTAATATTTAAAAGTCAGTGCATGACTTTTTATGTTTTTTTTCCTGACCTTTTCCCACTTATTAGTGTTTTTTTAAACAATTATTTAACTAATCTAATTGTTTGCATTTTGTTTAATTGTAACTGAATATCCACATTTTGTTAACATAGGAAAATTACAAGTAAAACTAAAAATATTGTGGTTGTGTCTAAAGAACATGATGTACCAAAGTACTCCCCAAATGAGTTCAGGTGAGTTTATACCTGCCACAGAAAAGCGATGGTGTTGCATTATGCATTTAGGACTCATGTTGTGATTCTGCCAGCAACTCAGCGTGTGTCCTCTTTTGTTTTCTTTATCAGACGTAGCATCACACACCGAAAGGACAGAAGATCAGCCAGCCATTAAGTTCATCCAAACTTCCAAGCACTTGGACCAAATTGGATCTGATTGCATCGGCGTCTCAGAAAAGAGCTGTAAGTTTCCCACTAAAACCTTTTAAAACACGTCTGAGTGTGTAATGATGTCTGTGAGAAGGATTGCGAGGAAGAGGGCAGTGACAAAGAGCACTTCCAGCATTTGTGCCTTTCTATAAGGGATGTAAAAGGGAGCTATCCTAAACTCTGACCTGCTTGGATGGTGGGTTTGTGTCTGCATGTGTTTCTCCTGGAAGTCTATTTATCTTTATGCCTCCTGGAAGGAAAGTCTTCAGCAAATCTGTCTTTTATGGGTTATTTTCTTACCATTATATACTGGAGAAAAGATGTAATTTGCTCTTAAACACATAGATCCCCGTGTCAATATATAAATTAATAGGATGGCTTAGCCGTTTGAAGACACTATAAGATCACAGCTGAGGTCAGAAGGTTTATGTTGCTTCTAAATGAATTTTTTGGACGCAGATTCGTTTCAGGAACTGAGCGGCCCATTATTCACACTCTGAAAATGGCTTTTGCGGATCAAAAACCTGGAGGATATTTTTTGTAACAACAAGCACAAATCCAGAGTATAAAAGATCAATTTTCCCTTCGCAGTACTTCTTCTTCATTCTTTTTTTTTGGAACACTGAATGTTCAGACGTGATTAAGGTTCTGGCGGCCGACACAAGCATTCATATATTCGCTCCTGGTGCCTATAGTGCCTTTATGATCTGCTCCTAAACTCTCTTGGCTGGTCAACAAAGAGAGCCTTTGTAACCCCACTGAAAATATGTTTGCTGTATTTTCCAGCTGAGAGAAGAGAAGCAGCTGAAAATGAATGCCAGAGTCTGGCCTGTGCACCACGTTTGTTTCCCTCCACAAAAGCCTTTTTCTGCTATTTTGAGAATCCTCTCTTTAGTTGTCAATAGTATGCTCATATTGATTTATTTAGGACTATAATTACGGAGTTATTTGAGGTGGAGATGTTGATTTTTGAGGATAAGGTGTTTCTATGGATACAGTTTGTGTAGCTGCGTTTCTTTGCATAGATTTACGTTCAGAAAATTAATTAAAGTCAATCATTTTTTGTCTATTATTAAGGCATTTCCACTGGTCTTTTCATTATGATTAGGGCTGTAACGAGTATCCGGGTGCTCGGGTATTCGCGATCTGCTCCCGAAAATCCGAGTATGAATATTCGCGACGTCCAAGATCGCTGATTTGCGATCTTTATAAATAAAGTAAATTGTATTAAAATATGATCAGAATATTATCTGGTAATGATGTATTTTTCTTCTGGAATTCAGATTAATGTATTATTTTAAGTTTACGAACTAAAACAAAGCCGAAAGAGCCGCGGTTGTAACCGAAAGGAAACACTTTTTAGTTGCAGAGAAACTTCCGGTTTTCAAAGTAAAACTAGCGAGAGTTTTTTTTCCGTTCAAAAACTGAGACTGAAGTTCTGTTCACTAACATAACTTCTGAAAAAATTAATTAGCTTTAACATCTGAGCTTTATCTTAGTGTTTACATTCTTTTGGTTATGGTAACTCTTCAACAGTTGATGCAATTAACGAAACTCCATCTTATTCTGAAGAAACGCAGCCTCTCGCTGCTGAAAGGAGGAT
The DNA here is from genome assembly GCA_003999625.1 of Oryzias javanicus. NCBI lineage: Eukaryota > Metazoa > Chordata > Actinopteri > Beloniformes > Adrianichthyidae > Oryzias > Oryzias javanicus. The sequence continues at coordinate 33,944,459 of CM012452.1, read as the reverse complement.
GTAATCAACGTGAATCAGATGATTCTGCTGCAGAAAAAAATACTTTTTTCACACGGGCTCTGCACCGAAACATATTGAAGAACTTTGAGGATAAAAAAAAAATGTTCGAAACATTTTTAAGTTTTGTTGTTAAATGATACAAAACAGCCGTGATTTTTATCATTTTTATGTTGTTTATGTTGCTGATGAACTTAACCAGAAGGTTGAACAAAAAAAAGCTTAAAATGACAAAATTTCTTTTTATCTGAATCTTTGTGCGTTTGTGTTTTTTTTTTTTTAAATCAGTTTTATTGATTCTGATCTACTGTTTTATAAAGGTTTAAATGTTGGTGATTTAATTCAAATAATATCAATTTTCCTCCATCTAGTAAATATACACATAGCAATAAACATAAAGTAAGAATTCCACAGCCCTACAGGTGTGCGAATAATGAGAGCCAGATTTTATCTTGAGCCTGAGAGACTTAAAAACTTACGTAGAGACGTGAACGCGAGAGTTTAGGAATCCTTCAACGTGGAAGCTGTGAACGTACCTTCAGTTGTTGAAAACGATAATTTAAAAATGAGGGTTATAATATATCAGTGCCTTTCTCTGCCAGTGCTTACCATTTTCTGCCTTTTTTGCAATTTGCTTCATGCTTGGACATCACTTTTTTCACATTACTGTCTATGAAGTGAGTTAAATGCATTTACCCCACCTATATTCACTGGCAATTCCACCTGTATATTCTTTTATACTGACTCCCACAAGGCCTCTATCATAAATTAAAGACAATGTATAACTCAATAAAAGACATAAACTCAAGGTTATTTACTGAGAGCCTCCAAAGAGTTTCGTGTACGCCCGTAATGCACAGAAAGAATGTGCGCCTTGTCACAGGATGACACCCAAAGCTCAATAAATCCCGGCGCTGCCACTGCACCACAAGATTAATGGAAACCCCCTCCGTCAGAGCGGCCCGCTCTCCAAACCCTGCTGGGCCACCAGCAGCTGCTATCAAGGTTACACAGAGCACTGCATTTTGTGATGGATCAGCATGCTTTATTTTCCATCATTAGATCCCTGAACTCCTGTAAGATGGCCCAATCTACAAAGACCGGGTGTGAGGAATTACAGCTGGCTGCCCCACAACAATCACAAAGAAAGACAAAAATATGGTTTTAGTCCAGCTCCGGTTTAATGTCAAATGTTTTACTAATATTATAAATAATTTCTTCGTGTCACACGTCCCCTCGGTACCAGACCAAGAAGCGGCTAAACTTCCATTCTTATTTATTTAATGTCCGTCTTTCCAGCCTTCCATTTGATCAAAAACGACTGTAAAAATGTACAAACCTCGGGGGGCTGCCATAAATCTGCCCCCTTATCATTCATTTGTTTCTCATTTTTTTTGGTCACACAGAATATCGCAGTCACAGCTTGGAGTTGGTGCTGCGCTGGGAGCTGGAATTATCATATTGTCTTGTTAACTTTCAGCAGACAGAGCCAACAAAGCCAAATCCCCGAAAGGCCAAATCTGAACTCATGGAAACAAAAACACACAGAACTTTGAATAAAGTGACAAAAGGAAAATGCTAATGTGACATCATGAGTAACTGAAACTTCCCCAAAGCCTTTGGGCTTTATTTTTATGGAAGGTTTTCCTTTTTACTGTCACTAAGGGAAGATGTCTCCCTGACCAAAAAAACAGACCTGTTTTGATCTAGATTATACTGAACAATTGTCATTGTCATAAATATCATTATTTGCTACTTTATTTCTTTATTTAGTAGAATATTTTAGATGTATGATTAATATAAAAAATTACATCTGCAAATCTGCTGTTTGATTCTCTGAATAATTCACTAAAACATTTTCTGGAAGCAAAATACTTGAAGTCGAAATTTATAAAAATACTGAATAATCTATTTTAATGCTTCTAATACTATATGTGTACACATTTACATCAAATGTAATGGATTTTATACTTGACATAAAGTGACACATTGCTCCATAAATAAATATTTCCTAATATGTTTGTATCGTTTTACTAAAAACTGTTTTCTAATGAGGAATTCTAACCATAGATCTGTTTTAGTCACTTGATTACTTTCATGTTTTGTCATTTTGATGACTCTTTTAAATGCAAAGGGACCGGACAAGGAGCAGATGGAAGGAGAGATTTGGTAATCAACCTCATAAACTAAAAAAATAATATGGAATTTAGAGAAAAACATGCTTTAATTTAGATTCAAATTCACATATATTTATTTAAAAACAGAAAATTTGGGAGTTTTAATTTCTAAATTTTGATTTTTGTTCTCTTTTGGGTGATCCAATGGGTTGATGTTCTTCAGAGGAAAATGTGAACTCAAAGAAATGCTGCATTTATGTGGTGTAGGAATAATCCGAAAGATCACCATCTGACTCAGAAAGGAACACACACGAACGTCAGAGAAACAACACCATTCATGGGAAGAAACCAGAAATACAATGAAAATAAAACAAGAATTAGGATTTTTGATTCAATGTATTTTAATGTGGAGGGCCAGATTAAGTAGCTTAAGGGGCCGCATGTGGCCCCCGGGCCGTAGTTTGCCCACCCCTGTCCTGGACCGTAGAGAGTCAGAGAGGAGCGTCTGCATCTTAAAATCCCACTCAAACCATGTTTTTTTTTTTTTATCTCAAAATTGTTCCCATAATTGTTAATTATGATTATGAAATCAAAAAACCGTTGTCTTCTATAAGAGATCGTATGCACAGCAGCAGCAGTAGCTCATTAGAAATGCAGTCGGTGCAGAGGAACCCGCCGCCTCCCCGTTGCTGAGAGCTCTGTTTGTGCGCTCGCACGAGAGATTATAGCCTCAAGCTAACATTAGCGGCACAAAAATAACAACAAGCAATATTTGTTACATCCAGACGTACAGTTTTGAACCAGAATCCCAATTCTCTTCAGCACGAGTACTGAACACTACACGTCTCGCAAGCATGAGCGGGCCAGGCCGAGGAGACTTTGGCCCCGCCCATTTCAACCGCTGCATCATTAGTCTGAGCATTTTCAAGCATCCAGTTTTCATAAACTCCAGATTTGAATTAGGAAATACTCAGAAACGTAAATTATTTTATAGTAAGTCCTCGACTATGAGAAAAATGAAAGAAAAATATGTTAAAAACACAAAAAAGATTGTTTTCATTGAAGTGAGTCTTTAAGGGGAGCAAAGGTATGTCTTGTGTGATACCTATCACACAAGACACAATTTAAACACATTCTTTAAACTTCACTTACATGTTATATAACCTGTTGTTTACAGCATACCTGTAGAAAAAATTGTGCATGATCATTTTCTCTCTACGAACTGCTGTTTTTGACCAATTTTCTCCCTCGGACATCCCGTATTTACTCGTAAGGCCAGTCGGGACTAAGTCTGTGTTTTTCAACCAGTGTGTCAAGATTCACAAGTGTGCTGTAGGAAATGATTCAACTTCACCTAAAGGATCTAAAAGCCATTTACCGTTGCTTCTAAACAGGGCCAGGTTTCAAAATGAAAAGGCAGAAACCATTTTTACTTGTGTGTATTTGATTTTTACTCAATACACCACTACTCAATAAGGTTAAAAAATAGTGATGAAGTCTCCAGGAATGACAAAAACTAAACAAGAATTTTTTAAGTCAGTAGGGAGCAATAGTGGTCAGTTTATGGCATTTATTTTAAATATTGTGAATGTACAGAGTTCTTCATCTGACTGTTCTTTGTTCTTTAGCTTTTGGGACTACCAACCTGCACTGTAGGCAGTGATCAGGTGGTGAGGGTACTGAGGTGAGTCTCTTCAGTCCAACACTCTAAAAGTGAGTGTCAGACCTTTGAAATATTGTTCCATCGCTGAACTGCAGTAAATCTGTAGAGCTGGTGCTCCTAAAGTAAGCAGAGCTTCCAGCACAGCGCTCAGTAAAGTCATAAAGAGCTGGCCTCTAAAACGCTATCCAGCCCAGTGAGTCATAACTTGCTCCTCAAAGTGAAGCTTAAACTTGCAGCTTGTTGTCTGACTTGGCTGTGACTGTGAGTGACAGACTCAGAACTGCTTTGGGGGCGAGCGATATGACTGAAAAATGATTTAGCAGTTCTGTGGTGCGAGCGAAGAGGAAGCAAAGGGGAAAAACAAACAACAAATACAAAATAAAGCCACTTCCTACAGGGAGAAGTGAAAACTCTGAGGTTCTTTGACAAAATTTAAAGCTGTGGTTTTATTTAAAGCATGTGACTACAGCATTGATGGATGGAAATGTTCTCAGCATAGGGTTTAGATCCAAAGTTTTATTAAATAAGGAAGAAGCTTTCAAGTTTCGGACATCCTGAGTTCCAAACGTTGGAGGTTAGTTGGGGTCCTCTGGGATTGGCTCGGGCCAAACCGGCTTTTAGGCGCTCCGTTCTGCTGACAGGTAGAGATGGAGATATCGCCGGTTCACTGCGCAGGTGAAGAAAAAGCTGTAAAGAAACGTGAGGCAATGGCAGCGTTTTAATATCCAAAACAGATGCGTCTTAAAGGGATTTGTAAGTGCAGAGTTGGGGATTTTAAACGTTCTGACCCATGCGGAATACTTTGGACTGAGCAAACGATAAGCGACAAGCAGGGAATAGTACCGAAGCTCAGATGGAAACACGTGTCCTCTCATTACCTGTTGCACCCTCCTGTTGCTTTCTGACAATTTATCAACTGTCATGAGACGAATACTCCCTGAACGTGCAGACGGAGAGCAGAGAACATCTCATTTACTGCTTTTTTGTGCAGCGTGATCCCCCCCTCAGAGAAACATTCGTGCTTGTGAATCATGTAGAATGCTTAATGTGGTGGTGGACAGGTGGAAATAGACCTCTATTCATGCTTTAAAAAACATCTTTTGAACCAAATAGAGGCTTTCTAACTTGGAAGATTCAGATAATGTTGTGTGTTTGGAGCAGTGGGCAGAAGTCCAATAAAGCAGTGGGACAGGAAATAAATGAAGGAGCCAGAAAATCATGAAAACTGCAATCAAATATGATGCATTCATTGTCATTCTCATCCTGGGAATAATGGCTTTCAAAAACACAGTTGCAGTTCCATGTGCTGCAGGGGATGTTCAGTTTCAGAGGTTCAAGACCCAGTTCAGTGGAAATTGTATTTTGAACACGTTCTTGTGCCGTTAGTATGATGATGGAGGACATAAAAAAGAAACTTAAGCTCTAAATTGTATCTCTGAATATTTTTCTATTCTAGTTGTTGTGAATCAGGAACAGTTTGTGCAAATGTAGTTTGTGAAGGATCATATATCTGATGTAGAAAATAAAACTCCCTGCTCCTCTACACTCTGATGCATTCATGTGTAGGGGTTGGAATCTTGAGTCACCTCATGATTCGGTTATGAAATGATTATCAAAGCACTTGTAGACATTGCTGCCAGGCTTGGGTTAATAAAAACCGTTATGAATGAATAGCTTTATTAATCCCAAAGGAAATTTAAAAACAGCCAGCTGCTTACAATCTCCACACAGAAATAAATAATAAAAAAAAAAAAATTATGTTATTGTGAGGTCTGATTCTGTGGTGACTGAATTCATAGCTTTTCACGTTAATACTGTCCTGTTGTGTTTTACAACTGCTGCCATCATTTCAGCTTTGGTCTCAGTATATAGTTCTGGTTGACTGGAAGGCTGCCGCAATTAGTCAATTAATCAATGACTAATTGGCTATTAAAATAGCCGATGACTAATTTAATAGTTGATTGGTCGTTACTTTATATCACATGGAGTCAGAGTGAGGTAAAGTTAAACAAAGCTGTGAACGTTCAGCCACAAAACAAAAATACACTTTTTTAAGTATTTGAGTCAGTGAGACCTAAACTTTATCTTTGGTGAAAAATAGTTCCTAGTTTGAGATTAGATTTAATCTTGTTTTAATGCCAGAAGCTGAAGGACAGAGACTTTACGATTCAAAAATACCATCTTGATTTTCTTTATTTCTAGTTAGTTTAAAGCTAATGGAATACACATGTGACATCCAGTATGTCACGAAATAGATGAGTTAAATGTGACATCCACTGTGCATGCGCGATTTAGAGAGTTACATAGTGCATGAAATCGTTTAATCGTTGCGCAGCTCTAGTTGACTGTGTCGGTGAAGAAATGATGTCAAGAAATGTTTTATCCCAACACTGGAGGAACGTTTGGAAGCGCAAATTCTCCACCACAGAATTTGGTCTCACGTCCTTTGCTGTAAAAGTTCTGATTGATTTTGTTTAGACTTTTCCAACACGGTGGAAGTTTCTTTAGGAAATCCAAAATGTTTTTTTGACCGTTGGAAGCAGAAGTTGTTAAAGCCACACTCTTACTGGTAGCACCAGAACGGTTTCTACCGGATAGAACCCTTTGACGTTATTTTGCAAATTTATTGAGTTCCCTATATATTTAATTTTGGTCCGACAAACATGACTTTTTGACACTGAAGTCGAGCCGTGCGTATGATGTAATCTGGGAGGACAGCCATGTTTGTGTGCTCCTTAAAAAATGTCAGAGTGAAAAAAACCTGCGTTTAGTTCTGCTTGTTACTTTAGATTATATTAATTTTTCAATGATCAATTATTTATAATTTATAAACTGATCTAGAATCGTTTATAGATCTATTTTTCGCTCCAGCCAGCAAAGCCAAGTGGGTCCCATATGGTTTAAAAAAGGGAAGAAAAGGTGGGCCCCAATGGGTTTGTCTGCATTTTTTATTGTAGCTCCAGCTGTGTTTTCCCAGGGACCGGCAACCTGGGCGATGGCGCTCGCTACACTGTCCGCCGGGCCCACTGTGTGTCCACTTAAGCCAATGTGGGCAAACCCGATGAAGGCCCACATTTTCTGCCCACTTTTAAACCATATGGGTCCACTTAGCCTTGCTGTCGGAAACCTCATCCGTTTGTAGACGACTCCATTCATGTACGTCTTTGTTTTCCCCGTCCGAGCTGGAGTCCGGCTCCAAACTGTAAGGCTGGAATGCTCCAGTTATTTTTGCATCATTAATGTTGAGTGGGGGTAGGGCTGCCACAAACGATTATTTTAATAGTCGACTAATCATCGATTAATTTTTCCGATTAGTCGACTAATCGGATCATGGACAAAGTGGATGTAAAGAAAATCTGAAATATGATTAGCTTTAAAACAAAAAAATCCTAAATAAGCTAAAATCGCTAGCATATAGCTGAAATATTAGCTAAACTCCAAATTAGTCTAAAAAAACTGTAAAAATTCCAAATTAGCCAAAATAGCTAGCATGTAGCTGAAATATTAGCTAAATTCCAAATTAGCCCTAAAAAACTGTAAAAATTCCAAATTAGCCAAAATAGCTAACATATAGCTGAAATATTAGCTAAACTCCAAATTAGCCCTAAAAAACTGTAAAAATTCCAAATTAGCCAAAATAGGTAGCATGTAGCTGGAATAATAGAAACACTCCAAATTAGCCTAAAAAACTGTAAACATTTAGAATTAGCTAGCTAACATGTAAATGAAATATTAGCTAAACTCCAAATTTGCCAACAAAACTGAAAAAATCCTAAATTAGCCAAAATAGCTAGCATGAAGCTAAAATATTAGCTAAACTCCAAAATAGCCTGAAAACTCTTAATAAATGCCAAAATAGTCTAAAAAGCTAGCAGAATGTCATTATAACTTTCAACTTTACTACAGTCTGACTCCATATATTATAAAGTAACGACTAATCGACTATTAAATTAGTTGTCGACTATTTTAATAGTCGATTAGTCATCGATTAGTCGACTAATCGTGGCAGCCCGAGTTGGGGTTTTGAGGGGCTGTAAGCTAGCAGGAAAGAGTGCAAACAGAGACTTCTCTGCATCGAGACGGGGGCGGGTTGCTTTGCTTTGTGTCAGTGACCCCGCCCACCTCTCAGAGGTGAATTTCTAGTGAACTACTTCAAAAACTATTTCCTGAAAAAAAAAAAGCAACAAAAGTTTGAAGATTTCGTCTAAAAACTCCATAAATATGATTAAAAGATGACTGGAACTCTTTGAAAATAGATCCAAAGATGATCGGAGGGCTCTTTGATTGAATATTGTACCTTGTGATTGCGCGCTATTATTTTTCACAGAGATAGATGAGCACAAACAGGCACTAAAAAGAGTCTAAACAAAGCAACTGGCAGAATAACATTTCTGCTAAAATCAAGGTGAGATTTAAAAAGTCAAGAAGATCTTGATTTTTTTTTCTTGGGATCTGCAGCAAAAGCAACAGCAGGAAACCCTGTTCTTCTCGCCTCCTTTAAAGTGATGAACGCAGCACTTTTACCGGAGCCTTATCTGCAGCAACAGTAACGCACCGCCCCGGCTCCAGCGCTCTATCTCTCAACATATAACCTGAGAAATGTGACAGCGCTGGTAGACCTGACTGAGTTTCAGCCTTTATCACACTCGCCATAGATAATGTTTTAACTCAGCCGGGGCTTTCGGGTTCATTCCCGTTTCATCTGAGCAACGTGTCACCGAAAGCCGAATATATGAGCTCCCGGTGAATCCTGCAAAGACAGAAAAGTCGTAAAGATAGTTGCAGCATTCCCCTCAGCCCTCATCTCACAAACAAGAAGTGACGGCGCTCAGGCTTATTTATTTATCGGACAAGAGAAAGTGAAAACACATCCTTTTGCATACAGATTGCAAAGTCACTCACCAAAGAGCCACATCTGTGATAATCTAAATCAAAATGTAGCGATGCAGTCAATGCATTTCAAGCTTGGTTTATTTTCACGTCACGCCAGTCCAATACTGAAAAATGCTTTCAGCTTAAACTGATTTTAGATTCTTTTCTCTGGTTAGGGAAACAACTATCAGACAGAAAAGGAAAAAAAAAAACAAGGAAAAGATCAGGTCTGTTTCACTTTATGATAAATTGCCACTTTATTAGACACATTCTGTTCTGGGAGCTTCATCACATTTACTGATATGTGAAACACAATCCCTGTGAATATCTATCCCAGTTTGCTTCATCAGTTTGTTTATCTGGAGATGTCAGCGTGGCGCAGCAGCTCCTGCCGGCTCCTTTATTTACTCACTTCCATCAGATTGGGCCGCAGCACAGCCTCCAAATTTCGTCCTCACTTTTACCAGAAGCACAATCTTTTTGCTCCATTGAGCTGCTCTGATGGAGAACGTATGAGCTGCAGATTTTCCCTGTCAGGGCAGGAAGCAGAGACTCTTCAATCCCAAGTCTGATCTCCAAACTCTGCAGATGGCTTTCTGCTTCTTTGAGGCATGGATTGCACTTTGTTAAAAAATACTGGAGGACTTTTCTTTTCTTTTTCCTTTTTTTTTTTTTTTGCTTAGCATTCATTTTTGAAAGCTGACTCCCTCAGGAGTTGTTTTCCTCTTCGGGCAAAAACCTCAGGCTATGACTCCAACTATTTAAAGCATGTAACACTTAAAGTAACATCTGCAGATGGCACACTGAATCATAGATAAATTATATAATGCTGTACTTGGTTTAAGTCAAACGTCTGTAGCAGTTTCTGTCTAAAACTGAAGCCAGGGATGCTTCGGCCGCTCTGATTGGTCACTTTTAGTGGTCTGATCAGCATCAACCTTTCCACAAAAGCTCCAAAACTGAAGAAGTGTTTCTTGGATGCAAAGCGTGTTTATGTCCCAGTGTGCACGATGAGTCATGGATATCCTTAATCATTCTTCTTGTTCCATATTCATAAATCTCTTCTGGATTTTTCCTTTTACTTTCTATGCAGCAGCTCCACACGTAGCATCTTTCCATGTTCAGAAATCTCATTTGATACTTTTTTAGCTTCGTCTACCCTCGGTCCAACTCGAGCTGTGCCTCCGATTTGCTCCTTCCTAATCCTGTCTTTCCCCTCCATACTCAAATCTTTGACATCTTTACCTCCACCTCATGTCTTTTTTGTAGCACAAGTCTTAAACTATATTTTATCCATTTTTTAACTTGCTCTTAGTGGTTTTTAAATTACGATTAGGCAGTTTTGATCAAAAATCTGAGTTTGTGTTGTTTTTTAAAGCATATTTTCTGCAGCGCAGCAGGAGCTCATTAGAAATGTACCTCTGACTTGTGGAAGTAACCCTACCTTGATATCCCAGCATTCCTTTGTTTAGCAATCTCACAGATCCTCCCAGTAGAGAAATGGTGAGCATTATTGGAGCTTTTCAACAGCTGCAGTTTTGAAAAAGATGGGTGCCCAGACAAGGAAAATGAAGATGTTAATGAGTCTATTTATCTGCAAGTAAATGATTTAGAATTGGAGTGGAGCAGGGAGAGAGCTGCGTCACAAACCTGAGCTTTGTCGTCATCTGTTCCTGATGCATCACGGTTTGAATAAATAAATGCTCAGATATGCAGTTTTAACCTTAAATGCTTGCATATATGTCATCCATTACGAGAAAAATGCACAAGAACACGTTAAAAATACCATAACCGCAGTTTTTATTGGAGGGAGTCTTTAGATATCAATGATCTCACCATCGTTTTGTAAATTCAATTCAATGTTCAATTCAATATAATTTCAATTGCCCAATATCACAAAACGATTATTGGGCTTCATGCTGGTAAGCAGAAGCTCGGTCATAAAATATAAACCATGGCTAAAATGCTAAACTAAACAGACTAAATTAAACTAGTTATAGTTGCCTTTAGATCCTCCTACTTGGTAAGGAGTTGGAGGATTTATAACCCCATGTAAATGACGTGTGCTGCTGACATCTTGTCCAGGTCACTCTTGAAAAAGAGATTCTGATCTCTCTGGGCTTTCCACCTGGTAAAATAAAGGTTAAATAAATAAATAAAAAAAAAACTGATTTCAGGAAATGAAATGCCACATTTGTTGTCATTCTTATGTCTGTTTTCAAAGTGTTTCCACTACTTGTTTAAATTATGATTTTGTTGTGTGATGGTTTCTGGGACATAGTTTCTGCAGAGCGGCAGGCGTATACACAGCCCTGCTCACCCACAACCTAACATTAGCGGTCCAACTACTGAGGCTATACAGCTGGAATGTTTTGATCCAGACTCCAGCTCAGACGAGGGAAACAAAGACGTTCATGGATCTATTTGTCTGTGAGTGGATGCATCAGAATGGAGGTGGGTCTGTAGCAGCTGCCTCACAGCTACAGGCTTTTTCCAGCTGTATTCACAATTATATTAATAAAGAAATACTCTAAATATTCAAATATATGTCCTCCACCTTCAGTAAAAAAACTATTCTAACATGTTATGAACAATAAACCATTATATTTTAATTGGAGAGGCTTATTAAATGTATGAGTGGTGATGGTGCTAACATTACACACAAACACATCCTGTAAATACAACCTCTGTCAACAAAAAACAAGTTTACCGTTTCTGACAGGTTACAGCAGTTTTAGGAGGTTGTAGCTCCTGTGTCGTCCTTCTCCAGACTTAATGGAGCACAATGGAGGCGGGAACAGGTCAATTTCCCAGCATTGCCTCATAGTGTGGGCATGCTGCACCGAGGAAGCCTTTCAAAAGACAGTCCGTAAAGAAAGGGCAGATAGCCCGGCCCATTACAAGGCCTCCAGAATTACATTTTCCTCAGATCCAGTGGGAGAGCCCGTACCCTGTGCTCCTAGAGATGGAAACAATTTTAGCCTCGGGCCGGCTAATTCCCTGATACAATACACCGACTGACAGCAAAGGTACAAACCTTTTTTACTACAGAAAAATGATCCCACTCAGTGATTTTCTGACATAACTCACGCGTTAGCCCCTCAGGCTTCAAGCAGACTAAAAACATCTGGATGTTTAACCTCACGAGCGTGTTTTAACCTCCGCGTTTTTTCTTACGCTGACAAAGTGCTGCAGTTTGGTTCTTTTGAGCAAACAGAGCATTCAGCATTTTCACAAGGAAAAAAATGAGGGCAAAAACTAGGAATTCAAGGGCAGTTAGATACCTGGGAGAGTCCTCAAAAACTGCAGAACAAATGTTATTATGTTAGATCAGCTGTTTATTTGTGCTCTCGTTGATATCTGTTGAATGCTGCAGATGAATGAATTCAGGCCCTAAGCTCTTGACAAAAACAACTAGGTCATGTTGGACAGTGTCCTTGGAGCTTATCACGGTCACAAATGTACGTTACAAAGCAAAACAAGAATGTTTTTGCAGGTTTAAAGCCACATTAGAGCAACTTTAGGAAAGAAAATGCAAACGTTAGCGGCAGATTTGATCCCTCTTTAAATGTGTGTTATTAAACTAATAAATCTTCCAGCCTGCTCCAGTCAGCTCACATAGGGTCCGGGATGCTATTAGGAGATCATGATGATATAATTTATGATGGGCTGTACTGTAAAGAGAGATTCCTTTGGATCTTTAAAGTCATTTAAGCGTTGCTCTGCATCTCTTTCTGACACTTTTGCCTCTGGTGAGACATTTCTCAGCTTTAAAGCTGATTTGCTAAGACTGCCCAGACTGCAGGCAATGCCAGCTGAACGTGATCAGACGTGGAAGAACTTGCTTTTGGATTTGCTGAGGCCAACCCTTATTTTTACATGGTTTCTGTTCTGTTTCATTTCTGTTTTGAAACCACATTCATACCTATTTACTTTATTTGCACTCCTGTTAATCAAGAATAGGTCAGAATTTTGATGTCATATTATCACAGCAAAAAGTTTCTGATCAGAGAAGCAGGATTTATTATAAAATGTTGGAACATATTGTGAAATTGGCCAAAAAAAAGTATTTACCTGTGTATTGTTTAGGTTTAATGCAATAATTGGAAAACAATTTAGTTTTGTTTGACATCATGAACATCTTGGTGCCTTTTTACCAAACAGCATTGATGCTACATAACAAATGTGCTATAATTTAAAAAAGTATACTTTAAAAAAGTCAATCCAGCTTCAATCTATTTAATGCTCTGGTACTTTTTGTATGTCACAGGACTTTTATGTCTATATTTTGGGTTTTGTAATGTTTTTATTTTGTTTTTGGAAGACTTAAAGGAAGGTTTTCTAAGTGCAGAACTAACTTTTGTGCAAAGTTATGAGATGATTTAATATGATAAGTTGGAGATGAGTCGTTGAGATGAATTTGAGTCTTGGGTTCTAGATTTTATTGTAATCTTGCTCGTTGACCACTTTCAGCTTTTCACACTAAATATTTCTAATATGGCCAGCAAACAAACAAACAAACAAACAAAACACCCACCAATAATTGATAATATCAAATTTGTTAAAGGGGCTACCATGATTTTCTTAAGCCTGTCAGAGTCAACTATTTCCATATATATGATCATATATTACACTGGGAACACTAAAACAAATTATTTATGAAATATGAGTCATTTTTGTGTCCCGCTTTAATACTCAGAAGTAAAACGACAATTTCTGAGCTTCTGCCTTTTGCTCCTTGTCGGTCCCGCCCATTTCATGATGTCATCCTTGAACCCGCCTCCCCAGCGTGAGCAAAATTTATAAACAAAACTATAAGAAAGATGGATGCGCTGCGGTCTGCAAAATCTTCTCAGAACGTTTCCCTTTTTCAAACTTTTGATGGATTTTGAACGTTTGTGTGAAGGCCAGATTCAACACGGTTTGGTACCGCAGAGGAATCATGTATGACGGTTACTAGAGACGCTACAGGTACACACGCTAAAAGACACGTCTGTACAATCATTGTGGATCACGTTAAAAAGTTGTTTTATTGAGCATGAATTCATCCAACCACATTTTAATGAGTTTTCGTGTCTCATCGTTGTGGTTTTATGGTTGTTTTTAAGAGAATTCTGTTGAAACTACAACAGAGATTTCACGGCAGCAGCCGGCGCCGCGTAGGAGACACAGAAAAGAAAGTTATACGCGTTTGGGTGGTTTTAAGATAAACTTTAACAAGTAAACGGTTGGAAAAAATTATTTCCTTTTGGATAACATGACAATCAATGCTCTACAATCTGTCCGCATCTCACCGATCACATCATTTCTATCGTGTTTATGTCACGTGACTGTCGGGTACGGCGTTTTGGTTCAGTTGTTCCGCTCTCTGTTCGCTTCATATCAGACTGAGGAATCTCAAAGAGAACCTAAGTTCGGTCCGATTAGAAACAAACCGAGACTACATGGAAAAATGGGTCCGGAGCAGTTCCTGTACAGGGACGTAGATATCTCCTGCCACAACTCCGCGAAGAAGGTGGTTTGTAGTCTGGAAGCGGAGCTTACAGCACAGACTCTTCCTGGAGGGAGCTGTCGGCAATGATCTTACATCAGCACGTTCCAACCGCTCGTTTTTGTGGGTATGGGAGGGCTGCTGCAGACCACGCAGGTTTTTAGAGGATTTCTCTTAAATGTGTGAACGAATCAAAATACCTTTGACCTTTGGGGTTCTTTATGGTGAAGAACGAACAGTAAAATGCATTTAAAACCTCAAAACGTAGATATGTTATGGTAGGGCCCCTTTAAAACATTCAAATTAAGTCAGCTCAGGAGTTTTATAAAGTTTTAAATAACCAAATGGAAATTTGTGTCAGAAACCGAATACAATTTAAAACTCTTGGTTGAATGAATACTAGTTACCAAATATATATATTTTTATGTATAAATAGCCTATATTTCATTTTAGATGTGTTTTTTTTAAGTAAATGTTTATTTCATATCTTTATTAGCCATTCCAGTATAGATGCTAGTTTTTTCATATATATTAGGCAAACTAGTCTACAAACAGTAGATTGGAGAGTATTGCATTGCAGTTATGCCAATGAGACAAACAATTAAAAAATGTTCAACAGAAGGCTCAAATAAACCTCATAAAGAGCGAACCTTTATACACATATAAAGGTACACAACAGGGTCAGAACCGATTTGTCAATCCCAAATTTTCAGCCTCAAAATGAAAAGAAATAAAGAAAGAAATACTCCATATTATGTAAGGGTGTTCTATGTTCTCCTCCAACCTCCAAAAGCCAATGTCTGTCACATATCTTACTGGCTGGTCATCTAAAGCCATGTATTTCATGGCCTTCTTTGTGATTCTGTTTGCCCTGGCACTATCCTTTGGAAATGTTCTCATTTTTTGCTGTGCCGAATTTTGGCAAATATATTTGCTAATATATTCCTATTTCATAGCTAGGTTGCTCGTGGATACAGGCTTCCTATCTTGCAAGTTTTCTAAGTCAGGGAACTAGTTAACAGGAAAACATGTTTCAAGCTGTGCTAGCAGCACAGACCTGGCCCGTAGATGCAATTAAATTGTTTGAAATGTTGTGTGGACAGATTAAAGGTTACCGGTTTCATCCAGAAACGAGGTTAGTTGGAAAGCTAAATGTATTCAGGGTATAAATTGGTCATATGTCTAGCAGTGTTTATGCAGCAGATCTCATGAGAGTGTGGGGAGGTCTGAGGAATACAAATTTAGTGCTTGAAAATATGCGGTTGTGCAAAATGGTTTTATTTTTTTTCCCTGCAGGTCCATCAATCCCAAACCAAATATAGTGCTGTTTAAAAAGAAATGTTGGCTGTGAAGCCAAAATTCATCTCCTTACTGGCTGTTTCTTTGCATCTTTCTGCAGAGCTGTTTGTGTTTTCAATAACATATTATTTAAAAACCCTAAAAAATCCAAGCAGTAGATTTGAGTTTGTTTTTTTCAAGGTTTTAAGAAAATAATAGATCTTTGACAAACTGCAGCTTTTAAAGCAAACGTCTTTATTTTTGCAGCTTTTTGTCAGAATTATTCCTTTTAATATAACTTTTTTTTATAAGTGAAAATGATTTTTTTTCTCCATGTTTATATAAAATTAGAATCATTTTCAGGTTGATCCTCATCATTTTTTTTTCTTTATCACAGCAGCTTAAATACTTTTCTCTCTATTGGTTTTACATCCTAAATTTAACCGTAAGCTTATAAAACGAGGACAGGTTGAAGGATGAGTCGCAGTTTATCTCTTTCAGCCAAGAGGATTTTTATTTAGGTCAAAACTTTATATTTAAATCCATATTATTAGACTTTGTTAAGACTGTGTGTAACCACTGAAGTGTGCACACAGGATACATTACAGTCACATTTGCTTTTAGACCTTCAAGAAACTAGAAAGTGATGAGTGCAATTTCCTGCCAGCCTCATGAAAGCTGCATGACTCCAGTTTAAGGTTCTTTTAAAACTGGACCACTTGAAGATTTAAGCACAATGTCACCCAACAAGCCAATTACACTGTTTGATCTTGAGATTAAATGCTGAATGATTTTCCCACACATGAAACGAGGGTGGAATTAAATCCCTTCTTGTTTCAGCTTCAAAAGATATCAAGTAGGCCCATTTCTCCTCTTTTCTTCCTTTGTTCGGCACATGAAGAGCTTTGTCCCAGTTCTGCTGGATCTCTGTTACTCAGCGATAATGTGAAATGTCACTTCGGGTCTTATTTTTGTTACGTCTGTAATGATGGATGGATGAATGCTTTTGGTTATTTTTCTGACTCCTCTCTTATTTTTTTGGTGAAACTTCTTGAAAGACCGACATGAAAGCTTGTTTCAGTTAGAGGGGCTTGAAAGCATCCCACTGTGTTTGGAGCTGGGAAGATTTCCAAAAGCAGCCGAGTTACAGAAATTAGTGCTGCTGTTGTGGTGATTGAGTATGGGGGGGGGGGGGGGGGGTGTTATTTCCTGTATTTTTAACCAGCGCTCCACTCACTGAAGCCACGAGCTCGTCAAAGTGACAGCTCCATCGACAACACAATAGTGACACATTGAACCGGGGCGAATAATAACAGACTCCAACTGAAAAATAAGCCGCCACGGTTGTTCTCTGGCAGCCACGTCATTAAAATTCTGAGGAAATAACAAGCTGAAAGACTTGAGAGCAATTACCAATCCTTGCATCTCCGAGAGAAGAGGAAGTGTTAACGTGTCCAGTTCAAAAGTTCAGCTGTCATTTTTTTAAAACATAAAGTGAATGTTTTGTAACATCCTTAGAAAAAAAAGGAGCCCCAGAAGATGTAAAATCAATAGAAATGTGTCTAAAATGCACCTGTACAAATGTCTGAGTCCATTTCTCAGCCCGGTTTGTGTTCTGCGTGTCTCCCACCACTCTCATTGGAGTCATCCTCTGACAGGCTTCGTTCCAGCAGTCTCTAGCCACAGGTTATTTGTCATTCCTCATTTTTTTTTCTTTGATCCCGCTGCTTTCTGAGGCTCAGGCAACTCAAACCTTCACTGTCACCCCTCTGGTAATTAATAACAGGCTTCTTCCAGGGGAGTTCTTCTCATTTGTTTTCTTTTGTTCCACATAACCGCACAGCTGTGCCTCCACGAGGTTCACACTAATGGTTTTTCGGCAGGAAAACGCACGTAAATCCACAGCGGTGGTGGTGGGGGGCTTTTATGTGTTTGAGCCAGTGGACAAGGAGGGTTTATAAGGCTCCAACAGTGTTAGTTTCAAAGAAAATACATTCTCTTTGTTAGAATATGTATGAGGGATATAATGGTTTCCAAAAAAAACCAAAATTCATTATTATGTCAAAGCAAGTCGTTGCTTAGTTGCAAAAAATCAATAGAGCTGTCACAAACGATTATTTTAATAGTCGACTAATCACCGATTATTTTTTCCGATTAGTCGACTAATCGGGTCATGCACAAACTGGATGTAAAGCTCATATCTTCAACATCATTGGCGTTAAATTTGAAGTGTTGAAGCTTTATTCAAACTAGAAATAAAGACGACAGTTTATTAAACCTTCAATGAATCATGCAGCTTCTTTACTTCATTAGTTTATGGTCGACATGGTCACCATTTGTGGCAGCCCAGCTTAACCATCATTAGCTTTAACCTAACCAGAACCAGATAATGCTAGTGTGAACGCTGTAAGCTGAATTCGGTAGCAAGAGACGCAAGTGCTTATAGCTGAAAACGCTAAAATTAATACCTAAAAACGCTGAAGTTGATAGCTGAAATCACTGAAGCTAATAGCTGAAAACGCTAAAGCTGATAGCTAGCTAAAATATTAGTTAAATGCCAAATTAGCCTAAAAAACTGGAAAAAAAGCCCAAGTCAGCCAAAACATCTAATACACAGCTGAAATATTAGCTAAACTCCAAAATAGCCTAAAAATGAAAAAAAAAAAGCCTAAATTAGCTAAAATAGCTAGCATGTAGCTGAAATTTTGGCTAAACTTCAAAATAGCCAAAAATACTTTTTAATAAATGCCAAAATAGTCCAAAAAGCTAGCATAATACCATTATAACTTTCAACTTTACTACACTCTGACTCCATATAATATAAAGTAACGACTAATCGACTATTAAATTAGTTGTCGACTATTTTAATAGTCGATTAGTCGTCGATTAGTCGACTAATCATGGCAGCCCTAAAAATCAACAGGATCCATCCCTTCTTGTTGTGATCAATACTCTGTTGTTGTTTACATTTCTTATTAATGAGTAATGAGGTTTTAATCAGGAAGGGGTATTAATCTGATCGCCTCTCAAAAAAATACGAGGAGCAGAAAAGCATTAGCTGCATTTGCTGTTTTTGTCTGGGAATCCTGCCAGCTTGTGTAAACCAGGACTTCTGTTCAAATTTGTGCAGAGCATGTGGTGTTAAGTTGTGTCCAAAAATGGAGATTCGCATAAAGAAAACAAAGGGAGGAGGGAAAATTGCCTCTAAACTGTACCACACTTAAGTTAATCACAGAAGGCTGTACGCTGATGAAGAGAAGATCACTGTAAATGATTTATTGAGCAATTGTCAGATTTCCTGGAGTGGTTGACTGTGTCACTGTGATCCCCCATAATGCAGAATGCTTAGACGTCGAACCGGGCCTGTCAGCCAAGAACTGACTACAGCTCAGCTCGTATGTTTTCATGCAGCTAATTCTGAGGCGCTTAACGTTGACAGGACCGACTGCCAAGTCCAAGTGCATCTAACATTCAGAGGGTGGTTAGACCAAACCTGTGCAGTTCAAATTAGTGGGCACTAAAGAGCCCAAAAGTATAAGATGTCCTAAAGACATTCACCTAATGCAATAATGATGTACTTGGAGACCCACGAAAACTTCTACAGATACTGGCAAGATTTAGTCTGATTGGTTAGAATTCAAGTTCAATAAGACATGTTCACATCAGTTGTCCATTTAGTGCTGCCACAAACGATTATTTTAATAGTCACTGATTATTTTTTCCGACTAGTCGACTTCGGTTCATCGCCAGGATCCACTCTAAACACACAAAGATTCATTACTCTTCTAACACCATCACATTAGCTTTAAACTAACTAAAAACGAGATATTATAGCATTTCCTGTAATAGTGCCTAGTGTGAATGCTGTTAGCATAAATTTTGGCCAGTGAAGATGCTAGTGCTGATGGCTAAAATTGCTGAACTTGATAGCTGAAATCGCTGAAACTGAAGCTAAAGTTTTGTTAAATGACAATTTATACCAAAAAATTGGAAAAAAAAAACTAAGCTAGCCAAAATAGCTAGCATGTAGCTGAAACATTAGTTTAAGTTCCAATATTGCCTAAAAAATGGGAAAAAAAGCCTAAATTAGCCATAATAGCTAGTATGCGGCTGAAATATTAGCTAAACCCCAAAATAGCCTAAAAAATGGAAAATTAGCCAAAATATCTAGCATGTGGCTGAAATATTAGCTAAACCCCAAAATAGCCTAAAAAATAGAAAATTAGCCAAAATAATCTAGCATGTAGCTGAAATATTAGCTAAACCCCAAATAGCCTAAAAAAGAAAATTAGCCAAAATATCTAGCATGTAGCTGAAATATTAGCTAAACCCCAAAATAGCCTAAAAAATAGAAAATTAGCCAAAATATCTAGCATGTAGCTGAAATATTAGCTAAACCCCAAAATAGCCTAAAAAATAGAAAATTAGCCAAAATATCTAGCATGTAGCTGAAATATTTGCTAAAATCCAAAATAACCTAAAAAATAGAAAATTAGCCAAAATATCTAGCATGTAGCTGAAATATTTGCTAAAATCCAAAATAGCTTAAAACAAACGAAAGTCTACATTATCCCAAATAAATAGTAAGCTAGCATGTAGCTGAAATATTAGCATCTCCAAAATAGCTTAAAAAACCTCAATAAATGCCAAAATAGTTCAAAAAGCTAGAATAATGACATTATATAACTTTCAACTTTAGAATCAAACAATATAAAGTAACGACTAATCGACTATTAATTCAGTCTGCGACTATTTTAATAGTCGATTAGTTGTCGGTTAGTCGTCTAATCGTGGCAGCCCTAGTTCCCATTAATGTCCAATAAGTCCTTTAAAGTTTTCAGTTGTATTCCCAGAGTTGTTGTCAAAAGCTTGTTAAATGAAACAACAAACCTGCTCAGTATGAAACACTTTGCTGAGGTCTGCACAGAATACGGTTCAGCGGCTCAAATGTTTAAACAAACAAGCAAATGTTGATTGTGCAAATGTCAAGAGTGGAAAAAAGAATTAATTCAACAGATTTCTGAGGAAACAATGTGTGCAAGGTTTGGTCCAAATTCACTAACTACTCTTCAGTTACTCTATCGGGCATTTTCCATTTTGCAGTGTCCTTGAAAGTTCTCAGAAGTCTCCTGAGGAAAAAACTATGCATCGATGCTCAGGAGACAGGGAAATATAGACCACAATGCATTGAAGGAATTGTCATTTTTAATTATTGAACAAAAGTTATTTTGCTATTATGTTACTGGTCCGGCCACTTGAGATCAGACGGGTGAAAATGCGGCCCCCCAACCAAACGAGTTTGACACCCCAGCTTTAGAATATATAAATCCTATCTCTGAACATCCCATTGTCCCATCATTGTAAATGAGATAAAGACAGACAGCGCTCTTTGAAGCGATCAATCTACAAACTTTTGACAGTAGCTCCTCCCACATGTATCAAGTAGGGCCGAGAAATTTTACCTCACAGTACAGTGTGATACGCCATACATGTCTCACGATATTGATAATATCACCACACTGTGATAATTGTATATAATCATCTCTAATAACTCAAATTATATAGACAAAAACACATTTTTGGGGAAAATAAGTGTGAACACAATCATAACAAATAAAATAGTTTTGTTTTATTTGGTGCAACAAATAATCAACACTTTAGTGCAACATTGCTGAAATTAGCACTACTATGTCTTTGACAAGCATTGACACCAGTTTAATTTGAATTATCTGTAAAATTCAGTGTTGCCAATAGTAAACATGCAACAAACAAGGGCATTACTTGGTGCAAAAAAAGTTGTAAACAAACAGAATAAAAAATTAAATAATTCAACTAGCTACCAGACACATTGCTGCTTCGGGACAGCCAGTCTTGAAAAGCGCCCCCTATCTACCCCCAAAGGAACATCTCACAAAAGATGATGAATATAACATTTTACAGCCTGTTCAAATGAAAATAAAGATGGATACTTGGTGAGAACCCATCAAGAATCAATTGCAAGGCTAAATATCGGGATATATTGAAATTTTGATATTTTGGCACACTTATGAACACATATGCGTCCAAATAGAGGCAACTGACACACAATTGTGTGTGAACACAGCACTAAATGTTGGCAAACATAAAAAATGGATGGGACCAATGGTAAAACCTGACTATACACAATGACGAGCTCAATATTTGCATTTAAGAAAGCGTTATTTTTTCCCAATTGATGTGACTTAAATATTTCATTAGAATTTAGACAGAGATTTGTGCTTTTCAGTCTTCCAGAGGAATTGAAATGTCTTAAAACCGAATCCCACCCATTTGAACACAATGTACTCATCATGGTGCAGCCTAGCCCCCAAAACCTCTGCACTCAGGTTCCATACAGCAGTTCTGATAAATGCAGAAGCATGTGGTGTGCATGTGGAGACTGTTCTATAGCACAGACAACACCTAAAGCTACTGGAGCTAAACCTCCGGCTTCTCAAAATAAACACCAGAAACCTTGAGAGACACATTCCTGGAAATATGTAATGTATGCTCAAATTCAAAAGCTGCTGCGCTGGAGGCTCTGGTCAGAGTTTGTGTAGTCAGGTCTGCTCAGTGTCAGAGGCACAAATGCTGGTTTCTATTAACCTGTGTTTTTTTGGCTCTCAAACTCCAGCTCTGTTTGATGTTTATTCCCCACATCACAAAAATGACTTCAAATCTGTCTTTACTTAAAACCACCTGAATGAAACAGATCGCTTGTATTTGGGAAGTAAATAAGCTTTTCTCTGGTCGTGTTCAAGTTGCAAGCTTTTGTCTACGATAAACTCCAGCTTTTTAAATTCAGACATTTTGTTGTGGGACGCGACGACGCTCAAAACGAAACAGAGAGAGTTCATTTTCATTAAGTGTAACGAGGAATGCACGGTCGGCGCGGCAGGAACGCCAACGGTGATTTTGATTCCATTCATGAACAGTTTCAAATCACAAACCACTTATCCTGTAATTGTAGCTGTGAGGTTCCTGCCAGGAGACGCATAAATGTTTGCTAAAAAGGTTCTGAACGCGGAGCAAAGAGCCGGCTCCACCAAACACTCACAAACCTTCCTTATTGCTTTTAATTACACAAATTACATCTGCCCTGACGGTATGGATTTTAAGCGGCTCCAAAAAGTGCACGTGCATTATAACGGTTATTTTGCTCACATGCACAGTTAACAACAATATGGGGTGCAAAAAAAATGAATTTACAACAAGTATTTGTGAGGGAATACACAGTGTGAGACTGCATTTCTACACTTGAGTGACTGTTAATGTGAATAGGTTGGAGCGTGTGACCTTTTTTTATATTTTATGCAGCTTTACGGTTGTTTTGGCAACAAAACTATTATTATTATTGGCTAATAGTAAATGATTGCCACACCGTCTGTCTCATACCAGCGCGTGACCTTTCAGCTGATTCTGTCGTGACCTGCCGAGCTGTTAGAAGGCAGCGTGTAATGTGATTAGGGCTGCCACGATTAGTCGACTAATCGATGACTAATCGACTATTAAAATAATCGACAACTAATTTAATAGTCGATTAGTCGTTACTTTATATTGTATGAAGTCAGATTGTAGTAAAAGTTGAAAGTTATAATAGCATTCTGCTAGCTTTTTTGGAATATTTTGGCATTTATTAAGGTTTTTTAAGCTATTTGGAGTTTAGCTAATATTTCAGCAGCATGCTAGCTATTTCGGCTAACTTTAGCTTTTTTTCGTTTTTAGGCAACTTTTGAGTTTAACTTATATTTCAGCTATATGCTAGCTGTTTTGGCTAATATAGGATTTTTCCATTTTTTTAAGGCTAATTTGGAGTTTAAGCTAATATTTCATTAGCATGCTAGCTATTTTGGTTAACTTAAGCTTTTTTAAGTTTTTTAGGCAATTTTTGAGTTTAGCTTATATTTCAGCTATGTGCTAGCTGTTTTGGCTAATATAGGATTTTTCCGTTTTTTTTAAGGCTAATTTGGAGTTTAGCTAATATTTCAGCAGCATGCTAGCTATTTCGGCTAACTTTAGCTTTTTTACGTTTTTTAGGCAACTTTTGAGTTTAACTTATATTTCAGCTATATGCTAGCTGTTTTGGCTAAGATAGGATTTTTCCGTTTTTTTAAGGCTAATTTGGAGTTTAGCTAATATTTCAGCAGCATGCTAGCTATTTAGGCTAACTTTGGCTCTTTTATTTTTTGGTAAATTTGGCATTTAACTAATATTTTAGCTGGTTATCAACTTTCAGCGTCTTTACATCCACTTTGGCCATGAACAGATTAGTCGATTAATCGTAAAAAAATCGGTGATTAGTCGACTATTAAACTAATCGTTTGTGGCAGCACTAAATGTGATACACTCTGGTCCAGTAGGTGGCAGTATGCACGTGTTTTCCTTTTGGATCATGACCTTCAACAATCAAGAGAAGAAGAGAACGTATGGGTACATTTGTGAAGTAGATCAAAGAACAGATTTGATTAGAATAATTAAGAAGCGGTTCGTTCTTGACTTTTCTGGAGAAAAACCTTCACAAGTGAGCTGGTGTAGGTACCACATATGCAAG
Source organism: Oryzias javanicus (assembly GCA_003999625.1). Taxonomy (NCBI): domain Eukaryota; kingdom Metazoa; phylum Chordata; class Actinopteri; order Beloniformes; family Adrianichthyidae; genus Oryzias; species Oryzias javanicus. The sequence goes on along the minus strand of CM012452.1, from coordinate 33,920,472 downwards.
AACGGCTTGAGGGCTTGATGACGTCACACAACAGTAACAAATGAGTTGGCTATTTTGCAGTTTTTCTGTACTGAAACTGTTGTTTACAATAAAGTTTATTTTTAAAAAAAGAAAGGAAAAAAAGGGTCCAGATCTGCTCGGGCTATTATTTATTATTTTGGCGTTGACAGCTCATTCACTAACGTCTGCTCTCTTCAGTGTTTGTGTAACGGAGCAGAAACTGAGCGCTGCATATTCTAGCGGGACTTCATCCGTTCCGTGCGACCAAAGAGAAGTTCGACTTTGGCAGGATGTATTTTGAAACAAATACGTGCGAGTTTCTTTTTTTTAAAACATGCGACCAACAGCAAACTAGCATGCTACTCGCGAGCATCCACTTTAGCTCAAACTTCCTGCTTCCAGCCTGATTTCTCTCTATTAAAATAAGGATCATTATCCTGTGATGATTCCCTTTGATCGGATTATATCGTTGTCAAGGTTTTTGCAGCTAGTTGCAAATATTCCGCCTCCTTTTGTGATTCTTTGCGTATTTGTTCGGACCTCAGTTCTTTACTCTGGAAAAGTCCATGCATTGTTATTGCGGAAGTGGGTCATTTCCCGTGTCACACGACAGTGGTCTAATGGTCCGGACCAGTCACAATCTTACACGTCATCAAGTCTCAAGCCCCCGAGCCGTTCCTGCAGGCTGAGCATATATGGTACCTACAGCAGTTTAAAAAATGTGGCGCGTTGTATTTTTTTAAGCCTTGTAAGACACCTGTCAGTGGATGAATGACATCATTAGTACCTGTGCTGGGCAATGTTTAAAGTCCCCCAGTGACAGGGATAGGCGACTCCAGGTCTCGAGTAGGCGTGTGCACTGCAGTGTCTAAAAATCGACACGGTATCATTTACCGTCAATACCCACATGAATTTTCTCTTTAAAAATAAATAAATAAATTTAATACGTAAAGATGATTGTGCATTCAATAGCACTTATTGTGGTTTAAATTTTCAATTCTAAAAAAATATTTTAATAATAAATATTCTGCTTGGGAGCGTCCTTCACATGTGGCATCATCACAGCTCGGAAGCAGACAGACACACAAGTGAGTGACGGAAAGAAAGATGGCAAGTTGAGCACAAGGTGACCAAAACTTCACAGTTTGGGAGTGCTTTGGGTTCCACGTAAATGAAGAAGAAGAGCCCGTTAATCCCGATGAGACAGTTTGTAAGTTATGTATGAAAAAGGTGACAGCGAGAAATGCGAACGCCTCTAATTTAAGGACGCATTTTTGACTAGTAAATTATGTCATACAATCAGAAGAAAGCCAACGCAGCCCTTTGTCTCCGCCCACAATTGTCAAAAGTAATTTTCTATTCTGCGAGCAGAGCAAGAGGCCGTGCGAGCGCCCACAAAATGTCGCACGTGCGCACGCTCAGAGATTCTGCGAGCGCGCACGCATCCTCCCGGGTCTCAATTATCCGCGAGGAATGTTTGAACATGCGTGGGGATGTCTTATTGCTGGAGTTTTGACCATGGATTAACATCAACATGCTACTATTCAAATTTAGTCTCAAATAAATGAGTTTAATTTAATTAATCAGGATTGTTGTTAAAACTGTCTCGGACAGTGACAGAAAATTGCTGTAATTGCTTTGATAATTTTATTATATTTACTTTTACGATATATTTGTTGCATTGCTTTAAAATAAAAATGGTTTATTCAACCATTTCATGTTGTTTTAATAATTATGTTTGGAAGTTTCCTACGGTGGAGGAAAATCCAGCATTTTGGTAATGCCACTTTAGTGGTGCTACAAAGTTCTTGAATAGTCGAGGTAATACCGGATACCGAGGTTAAATGTGGGGGACTTTTGACAATATTAAAACTTCCAAGCCCTACTCGTGACTGATTACCTGGCTCAGGTGTGTCCAGCCAATTAGATCATGCGAGAGCAGAGTCTGTTGAAAAACATACAGGAATTTGGGTCTCGAGGCCTTGACTTTGAAAAAATTAATAAAAAACGTTCATAGTGGTATTTTAATTATGATTAATTAATAATTAACCAATCTCCCATAACCTAAATGCCGTAAAAAGCCTTTTTTCCTGTTGATCTGAAGCCTCTGTCTCCAAAATCTCCTCTACGTGGGCGTGGCTTTTGAGGCCCTGCACCTGATCTTCTTTATGATGATGATAGCTCTGTTTTTGTAGCGTAAATTGTCATTGCTGCTACAAAAAAAAGTCAAGCAACATCGGAAATGTCCAGCTGTATCGTTTTGAGCTTCATGGATCAAATCGTCTGTAAGTGGATCCATCAGAATGGTATTCTAAACTGTTACTCCCCTTTTTGTCTAGGGGTATAACATAAAAGTAAATTATTAAAAAGGTATAACAAAACAAAGTGAATGTCTCCATAAAAAGATCCATCAATCAATAAGAACTCAAAAGTTAAGCTAAAGGCTTTAGGGTGAACCAAGGCCAAAACAACAAACAAAACCTCACCTAACGCAACACAACACAGGGAGCTTTCCTGCAAAAGAAAAAGATTGACACAAACACACACCAACCTCTGGACTAACATAAACAAGAGAAAACCTTAACTATACAAAATGGCATTTCACCCCTACAGCTTCATTGAAAATAAGTGGGACCTTAACACAAACCACAAAAAAACACAACAGTTGGAGAAGAGCGCCCAGCTGCGATGGTCGCAGTCCGCTCCCTCCTCGTGGGCTGGAGGTCCACGCAGTGCTTAAAGGCTCCATCCATCAGCTTTGGTCCAATGGGGAGCCACACCCTCCAGCACCACAGCTGAAAGGAATCAAAGACAGACACACAAAGATCCACCAAATACACAGAAGTCCCACTCTGACAGAAAAATACACAAGAAAACCAAATACAGCCGTAATATAAACAGGAATGCTCTAGAAAGCTTTAGTTTGTCTTAGCAAAGCTTTTTTGTGATGACATATAGCTGAAAAGGGTAATTATGAATTAATATTAATAATCAGTTTGCAGCTATAAAATAGGGTATTTTATCTTGACATGGAGATATATCTATTTCAACGAGTTACTATCCCGTTATCTGGACAAAAATATATATTTTTTGATCAAATGACTTAAGTCATAAACGTAAGTCATAAACATTCATAGACGTGTGTCAGAAGTAGGAAGATGTCATCTTCTTTCTCCTGTACCTGAGCTTGTGCGCGCTGGGCGGAGCAGGTATGGGAACCTGCGCATTCGCTCTTGGGCTGTTCTGACATCACAATGGTGCATCAATTCAAAAAAGTGTCTCTGCAACAGTTTGATTTAAAAGAAGGAACACTCAGATTTGCTAAAATGTAAGGATTTCTTATTACATTTATTCTCTTTCATGACATAAACGCCTCACAAACATCTTTGAAGTTTAAGTTTTTATTACATTTATTTTAACCATTTTCCTGTATTAGTCACATTTTATTCTGTAGCGGAAAGATATATCATGAAGAGAGGGAAATCACAAAAACAAAGAACTGAGAAGAGGCTAAAGCCAGTGGACCTTTAAACAAGAGGGTTAGAAGAACACAACAGCTTTTTTTCTGGACACGTCGAAGAGAAAGTTGATGATGTGACAAAGAACAAAACAAAATCTTGAAAAGAGCAGTCGGATAAAAGAGAAGAAAACTATTATCTATTAATGAAATATTAGCTTTATTGTAGCTATCACTCTTAAACCACAATGAACATAAACCAATGGTTTCTGTAGTGGGGAAACGCAGCTTTGCGCTGATATGAAACACTTTTTTAGTAGTAAAGTGTTTAGATAAGCCAGCAGGATCTGTTGGAGTTATAGAAATGGCTTAAACGGTCGAAGAGTTTCAGTAATTCAAAGAACGTGTGTCGTCTTTTTTCTACCCAAGCCTGCTCCAGAACGAAATGGTTAAAGGCGGAAATAGAACCAGTCATGGTAATTAAAGCAGACATTAATTAATCTCGTTTAATGTCATTGATTTAGCATGCAAACCACTTCACACACAAATACCCATTTACACACAGCGTTCATGGTAAACTAAGTCCTTGCTGATAAAAACGGTGACGAGACTTATTAAAAACCAACATTTTAAATTAAGAATTAAATCTAAGAAGTTTATTAAGCTATTTCATCTTTCAGATATAAAATGATGCTTCTTTTTTTAACATTCTGATGAAACCACGCCGCCCTTTCCAAGCCGAGAGGAGGGAGAGTTCATATTCCTCAGATCACCTCCAAATTCACAAGACTTGATATAAAGCCGTGCCCAGAAGAAAAACAAAAGCGTGGCAACAAGAAAAGAACCTCATGAATTTAAACACAAAGGCTGCTGATGATTCGTGTCAAGAGACAAGAGGTTTACTCAGCACTGAACGCACTGACGCACAAAAACAAATGTCAGCAGCTACACAATCACAGAGCAGCCCGCAGCCGGCTTCTCTGATCAAATAACAGATGATATCATGGAAGACCCTGTTAGGGCTCTTGAGCTTCATCATAAATGATGCAGAAACGAAGGAGGACCACGTCTTCCTCCTCCACGTCACACCATTAGTCGAATTACACAAAAGGAATTAGATTTCAAAATAAAATGAATGAGGTTAAGATTTAGAAAAAGATCTTTATTTTTTCAATTAAGTCAGTGAACATATGTTTTCTGTAATCAATCACACTAAGTGAGAATTAAAAACAAGTCCAACAAGGATTCATTAAAACCTCTTAAAGCGTGGCCGCAAGCTCCTTTAAAACTTGCGAAAATAACACGCCATAACAGTGTACAAACAAAGAATGAAGCTGTCTTAAACTGTGAGTGAAATGCTATAAATATTTTATAAATAAAAATGAAATAGATTAGTCAGTCTTTCATCAAAGTAGAACATGTTTGCAGAAGCAGAAGCTGGGAATCCTTTTTCTCATTTCTAATTAGTTAGTTAATGTGTCAGTGGGTGAAAATGGTACAAAAAAAATCAGATCAAACAAAAAAAATTAGTTGAAAATAGTGAATATTTGTGATGAAATCTAATTGCCGTCTTTGCTAGAGAGCCGTAAATCTCTATTTTTTCATAATGCATGTTAAAAACAGCAACGATGGCTCGTTTTTATTAAACATTTGCAGCGCCAGCACCTTGTTTTCAATCTTTAAGCTGTTTCAATCTTACATTATTAAGTAGATGTGTGAACAAATGAATGAATTTCTGTGTCATTTCATTTTTTTCATTTTATTTTATTTATTTCATTTTCAAAGTACACATAAGGAGTTTTACAGTAATCAAGGTTTCTGAGAAAAAAAAAATGAAAATGAAAAGGGACAGAAAGAAGTAAACTTATTAACTCTGCCCCATTTAACCAAGTCAGTAAATAATTTCAGTCAACAAACAAAATTACAAAATTATTCAACAGATATAGCAAGTGGTAAGAAAAAACAAACACCAAAAATAATAGGGAAAAAAAGAAGTAGTACTTTCCTTTTTTTTTTCCCTTCCCTTATTCTTTTCCCTCTTTTCCTCTCTTTTTCCTTCCTTTCCCATTAAGCATTAAGCCCGTTTTTACCGTTTTAATGACTGTTTGATTCGTATGATGTGAGCATTTGTTTTTCACAGTTTTTTAAAAGTAATAATTGAATTAGATTCTTTTATAGATTTTTCTAAGGTATTCCATAATCTAATACCCTGCACTGAGACACTTTTTTCCTTAATTTTGGTTCTAAATTTATTGGTTTTAAAAATTTCATGCCCTTTTAGGTTATAATTGCTCTTTCTTTTTTCAAACTTCTTTTGAGCCACTGTTTCTATGGCAACCACTCTAGCCAATCAGGAGTGAGCTTTTTGGAAGGGCACAGCTCTACTTTAAAGCATTAAATTAAAAAGGGTCATCTTTTCTGCTGTTAAAATAGCACATGCCGTTTGTTTGAGTGTTTAAGTAATTAACATAATTCCCATGAATTCTGACACAGAAATGGCTTTACACCATTATGCAAGAATTTCAAATGTTGCATAATGGTGCAAAGCTGCTTCTCTCCACCTCAGAATCAGCTGGATTACACTGTCTGTGAAACACTACAACTGTAAAGTGTCACAAAGCTGCTTCATCTGTTGCAGAGTTACGGTAATTCAAAGAACGTCAATGAGCTAAAGCACTAGTGGTAAAGGGGTATTTGTTTACTAAACAAAAGACAATTATGTGGTCTTAATTTCTTCAATAGGTTGTCTTTTGAACAGTCGACTTCTTCTCAGACGACCAACAGTAAATCTTGACCACAAACATGGCCGAATGACTTTGGAAAACAGGCGTGTGGAAGTGTTCCAGGGCATGATGGGAAAGCACACCTGGTGTCACGTCTGTCAGCTCCGGTGCTCTGGAGACTCCTGCTCCAGGCCTGACTGCTCTCCTTCATCTGCTATAACCTTTACCTCATTTTTAAAGACAACGCCACGCCAAATCTGAGCGACCTGACCTTGTTGGAGAAGTGAAGTGCTCATTCGCAGGTCACCATGAAATATGAAGCAGCACATCCAGAGCCTCCATGCTGTTATCACTCTCACCATTGTCACCCTATTTCATTTCTACCTTACCACTGACCTTCATTCTACAATGCATCCAGCTGACGTAAAACCTTTCCTGTCCTTTCTACATGGATGATGAACGCCCCACCTGTCCTCTTCACCCAGCGCAAACACAGGAGGGGGCGGAGTGTGGAGGCCGCCATAGTCTTCCTCACCTCTTCCTGAAACTGACAGTGGACTCTTCAATTATTCACACTTTGAATAATGTCGTTCTCCGTCTCTATCCGAGCTTATCCTGGCCGGCGATCCTTATCTGAAGGCTGAGTAATGGCAGAGTCAATGAAAGGTGGCAGGATTTCAAAAGAGCATCTCTGCCGTTGTTTTTGCTCGAGCAACACCGCAGTTCAGAGTCCAGATGAGGCGGTGATAAAAGGTTTAAGTGTAAAGAGCGTCACAGACAGTTTGAGATCTACAACTCCACTCATTTAAATATGTGCTGCACGAACAAGTCAAACACTCATTAAGGCCTAAATGGATGAGTTAAAGACTGGTAGCAGTTCTTGTCCTTGCTATCAGTCGGTGCCACTTTAGCTCTGATGGACTTAACTTTGGCTTTGTATTTGGAAATTATTTTAATGGCTTCACATCAGCGTTTCTTCACTTATTTTAAACTCAAACCTAAGGCTCCCGCTCACTCCTTTCATACCAGAGACACAAAGGAAACGGTAAAGAATCTGACAATTAGGGCTGCCACGATTAGTCGACTAATCGATGACTAATCGACTATTAAAATAACTAATTTAATAGTCGATTAGTCGTTACTTTATATTGTATGAAGTCAGATTGTAGTAAAGTTGAAAGTTATAATAGCATTCTGCTAGCTTTTTGGAATATTTTGGCATTTATTAAGGTTTTTTAAGGCTATTTTGGAGTTTAGCTAATATTTCAGCAGCATGCTAGCTATTTCGGCTAACTTTGGCTCTTTTTATTTTTTGGTAACTTTGGCATTTAACTAATATTTTAGCTGGTTATCAACTTCAGCATCTTTACATCCACTTTGGCCATGAACCGATTAGTCGACTAATCGGAAAAAATAATCGGTGATTAGTCGACTATTAAAATAATCGTTTGTGGCAGCACTACTGACAATATATCAACCTATATTCTACTGCAGGTAACCTGCACTTTACAGTCAACATAGAAGCAAAATCAATCATGTCTGCAGAACTTTGACGTTCTTACATTGTAGAGTTGCAACTTAAAGTTGTTTTTACAATTTACATTAAATTAGCCTTACTGTAAAATAATATAAAACTATTAGAATGTAAATACAAATAAAAACTAAAACAAAAAAAAGTACTTAATATTAATCAGTCGCTTTTTTTGTTAATTAAAATTAAGTGAACTTTATACCCTTTACTGATGTAACGGCGAACTGAGAGAGGTCATTCTGGTGTGTTGATGGAGTTGATAAAGCGGGAAAAAATAACATTTGTAAATCTTGATTCTGTAAGTTTGGTTGAGTTTGGTCAGTATTGTTCATTATAGCTTCACATAGTGCTGGGCGATATGGAATAAATGTTAAATTATTTTATATCACAATATAAAACAATAAAGTATGTTTTCAGTTATTTAAAAAGCTCTTGCTAGTTTTAATTTGAAAACAGGAAACTTCACTGACACTTTATTTTGAAGATTTTTTTTACTTCCTGTGACAGTAGCGCCTCATTCGGTTTAGTTTTAGTTCATACATTCAAATCCAACATTATTCAGAGCAATCGATATTTTATTATATGATAATTTACTAAACTCTGCTAGTTTTTAAAGATCGTGAGTCTAAACGTCGCGAATATTCATACTTGAATTTTTGATACCAGATCACAAGAATCCGAGTGCGCAGACACTTGTAACGTCCTTTAACTGAAATGTTTTTGTTAGCCTCCTGTTTAAACTGCTGCCATTCTGTTGCGTTTTATGGCAATTTAATCTTTCGTGATCTGTCTAACATGCAGACTTCTAGTGGAGTGTTTATCCGGAATGGTAAATTTGAAATGTAAAGAGCTGATTATAATAAGAATTAATGAAATATCCGATTATGGTCGGGGCCAAAGTACGATTTCGATCCAGTCATCAACCGATCACGTGATCGGATCGGGACATTCCTACTACACATCAACTGGACCAAAGCTACATCCCTGATTATTTTGTTGCAGTGCTACAACTGTTGTGTTAGAGGTCAACCATTTTAAGTGGTTAAAGTTCAAATGCTGTGGTAAAGATTCATTCTGGATTTGACTGACTGATCTACCTTTTCTCCTCTCTCTTTTACACAAACAAACGTCTTTTTTTTGCCTTTGCTGCTGTGATATTTGCTGTCCTGTTGTTGTTGATAGTGCATGTGATGTGCACTGTGGTGGGCCAGTCCATTCAAGAACCTCCCAGAAGTTCTGTTTTAAATAAATAATAGCTCTGCATCTATTAAGGTGTGGAATGACCCGACCAGAATCAACTTTGTTCTTGTTTTTGTCAAATAAAACCTTTTCTTCTATGTCCAGAGTATTGACCAACTTTTTCTCTAAAATCTATTAGATTTTAGTCAAAAAAAGAAAAATTCTTCTAACATTTTTTAAGACATTTGCCAACAAGTTTTGTTTAATTTTTCTAAAATGTTTGCAATTATATCAATGAGTTAAACATTGAGCAATACTTTGATTTAGAATTTAAACCAGTTTCTGTCCAGTTTAATGAAACACTGATATTTTTGTGTAAAATAAAAAAGGTAAATCTTTAGGATTAACTGGCAAAGTTTCAAGTCATTGCTTTAATTTTCCTGGCCATGCTATTATTTCTAATTGTGCAGTAGGGCTGCCACAAACGATTATTTTAATAGTCGACTAATCACCGATTATTTTTTCCGATTAGTCGACTAATCTGTTCATGGCCAAAGTGGATGTAAAGATGCTGAAGTTGATAACCAGCTAAATATTAGTTAAATGCCAATTTACCAAAAATAAAAAGAGCCAAAGTTAGCCTAAATAGCTAGCATGCTGCTGAAATATGCTAAATTCCAAATTAGCCTTAAAAAATGGAAAAATCTATATTAGCAAAACAGCTAGCACATAGTGAAATATAAGCTAAACTCAAAAATTGCCTAAAACTTAAAAAAGCTTAAGTTAACAAAATAGCTGCATGCTAATGAAATATTTGCTAAACTCCAAATTAGCCTTAAAAAAATGGAAAAATCCTATATTAGCCAAAACAGCTAGCATATAGCTGAAATATAAGTTAAACTCAAAAGTTGCCTAAAAACCGTAAAAGCTAAAGTTAGCCGAAATAGCTAGCATGCTGCTGAAATTAGCTAAACTCCAAAATAGCCTAAAAAACTTAATAAATGCCAAAATTTTCCAAAGCTAGCAGAATGCTATTATACTTTCAACTTTTACAATCTGACTTCATACAATATAAAGTACGACTAATCGACTATTAAATTAGTTGTTGATTATTTTAATAGTTGATTAGATTAGTCGACTAATCGTGGCAGCCCTATTGTGCAGTTAAACGGGAGGTTCTGGTTGTCATATTTATGAGAGTATCTGCCTGACAACTCAGTTTAACATTAAGTAGACCAGTGTGACTGCTGTGAAAGGTGGGAATGTGGTGATTTATAGAGATTTTCAAAGCACATTATCAACCAGAAATGAGAGACATTCTTCAACAAGACAAGAAAATACTGGCTCTCCTGTGACCCCGTTCAGAAAGAACGTTGACAAGAAAAAAACGTGTCATGAAAGATAGATCCCACCAGTGACACACAATACTAAAAATACATCTACGGGGATCAAAGCATCAATTTATGCTCCGTCAAAACCTCTCTAACATCCATCTGTCCGTCTTCTATTCCTACTTACTCCTATTCTGGATCACAGAAGTTAATAGAATCTGTCCCTGCAACTTAGGACAGCTCAGAAGTCCATTGTAATTTGTGCCAAATATATGCTAAAATAGGAAAAAAAGTAGGAAAAATATGCAATCACTTTTTGTAAAATGAAAGTGTAAAAACATGTTTTGTCAGTGCAGCTATAACAATATCTTGCTCAAGTAAAGATAGCAATCAGGCCGCCGTAATTCAGTCAAACGGCTGACATTACTCATAGCCAGATAATTAGATTTTGAGTGGGTATTTAAAGGCCCAAAGGCTTCCCAGAACTTGGAACTGGCATCCATTAGATTGAGTAGATTTTAATCTTTGATACTGGCAATGCCCCGAGACTGACAGCAGGGGGGAGGAGGGGGTGTACACTCACTTCTTATGACTAATTTGTGTAAGAACAGTTTAAAAAAAACAACAAACACGATTTTCCACTGATGGCCATGTCCTATAGGCCGTATGTTGAGCTCATAATCTATGAAAGTGAACTCCAGGAGAACATCTGCCTTTTAATGGGATTTAAATAAATATTCAATTGAGGAAAATTTAAAAAGTTGAATGTACTAGAACATTTACAAAAAGGCTTATTTTTTAATTTAAAATACAAAATGACAGTATACTTTCCACCTTGGTTACTTGAATAATAGATATAACAGAAATTGCAGTATTTGTTAAAAAAAATTTACAATTACCATATTTTCCACACCGTCAACTAACGGCCTATTTTGACCTTATGTTATGCATAAGGCGCACTAAACTATCAGGCACATTAAGTGAGAAAAAAGAATAAGAGGAACGTCTATCAGTCAGACAGTTAACGCACTCTAGAACTTCTCTGTAATACTTTAGAATATTCACAATACCTTCAACGTACAATCTCGTTTGCAACATGTAAGACTGTTACACGTCAGCCATGTTACTTTCTTTTATAAACACTTTGACATAGCACCATGTGTATGGAGACAAAATAGACTCAATCTGATTGGTGCGTGCATAATTCTTCATTTGTGCTTAAATTAGGATCTGTGCGTTCGTATTCTTGATTCGTGCGTGCATAATTCTTGATTTGTAAATCATATAAAACGTTTTGTGCAAAAGTAAAAAAATTACAAAAATGTAAAAAATACAAAATACAATTTATACATGCACAAATTAAAATTACAACAGCCTGAAACCAATTTCACAAAAAAATCTTTTAAAAATTTGCACGGATCACCTCTTACGCACGCACACAGCCTAAGTTACGCACAAATTTACCGTGAGACTCTTTTCACGTCTCAAAATTTCGTCCGTGGTTGATGCGTTCAAGTACTATCAGAATGCTCGTTCACCATAGTTTTCTTGTCACCCTTTCTAAACATTAATTGTGAATAATATCCGGTAAAACTTCACATTTTTCAACTTTCTTAAAAATATAGTCCCGATAATTAATATAAAAAAGTCTAAATAACTGTTTTTAAAAAACACTTATTCCTTTAAAAATAAGAATGTTTTCAGAAAAGGACGCTTCGAGCTGCAGCGGCTCGTCTGTCATGTGTAAATTGTATTTTGTATTTTTTATATTTTTGTAATTTTTTTACTCTTGCACAAAACGTATTATATGAGTTACAAATCAAGAATTGTGGACGCACAAATCAGAGTGAGTCTATTTTCTCTCCATACATGTACCTCAAAATCACTTCAACATCAGTAAACAAGCAGACTTAGTCTGAAAGCTCTGGATTATAAGGCAAACTGTGTTTTTTTTTTTTTTTTTACTGAAAGCCTTTAAGTGTCATGATAACTGAGGGAGGCATAGCATCACGGAAAACAGAATGGAGGATGGTAAGTTTTTATTGTCCGGTGAGTATCTGGTGAACCGAAGCAGGAGCCGAGCTCTGTAGCTGTTGGATGCGGCAGACCGGAACTTGAATGAAAGTGAAATCAAGGAGTGGAGGAAGGATGTAGTCCTAAGAAGTGAGTGGGGTTGACGGCGGGTGGTTGAAACGTGACACAACTGGTGGGTGAGTTCTTGGTTAGAATCAGACTATGGCTGTGGTGTGTTGGATCCAGGTTGGCACGTATGATGATGATCCTGGAGAAAAGGAGGAAGTCGAGAGTTTCAGGAAAAGCTTATGGCTAAAACTTAATTAGCTTTAAAAATTATCAGAAGTATGAGCTCAAGTACTGCACCAGAGAAGGTAACGAACTGAGGCTGAATACTGGAGCAGTCCAGGAATATGAGTTCCTATAAGTGTGCCTTATAGGGTGGAAAGGTGTTGGAAATATTGGTAGTAACATTGCTTAAAATCCATTATATATGAAAATTTTACAAAACTATTTAATGTGTTGTTTAAATATGAGCTAATCTCCAAAATAGCCCAAAAAACCTTAGTAGATGCCAAATTAGCCAAAAAAAAGTTTGCTTGTTGCCATAGCTTAGTGCTTAAATTCTAGCTAAACTCCAAAACAGCCTAAAATTCCTATTCGTTAGCCTAATGCTAAAAAAGAAGCTAAATTAGCTTAAAAACCTCAGTAGATAAAAAATTTGCCAAAAACATTAGCATGCTGCTAAAATATTAGAGAAACTCCAAATTAGCGTAAAAAACCTCAGTAGATGCCAAGTTACCAGCTCAGTGACCTTCCCTGAGATTGAAAAGTCGAGGGTTCAATTCCCGGCCGAGTCATACCAAAGACTCTAAAAATGGGAGTTGGACTGGGGGGTTTAATTTACCAAATGGTTCCCGTCTGCAGCTCACTTCTCACCCAGGGGATGGGTCAAATGCGGAGAACAAATTTCACCCACCTAGGTGCGTGACAAATAGTGGGACTTTAACTTTAAGCTAGCACATTGCTTAAATATTAGCTGAAGTCCAAAATAACCTAAAAATCCACAGTAGAAGCTAAACTTTAAATAAGCCTCGAAAACCTCAGTAGATAACAAATGAGCTATAAACGTTAGCGTGATAATAAAATATTAGGTAAACTACAATTAAAAAAATATATGTATATACTTTAAAAGATGAAAACAGCTCATGACTATTTCCCTAAATGTGCAGACACCCCTTCATTCCTTCCAACTTTCAGGTGATTCAGAACTCTACAGTTTAGGAAACCGCATCTGTCCTGTAGGAATTCTCCTCTGCCAGGAAACAGAAGTAACAGAAAGCATTTAATATGTGTGATTCATATCTGCAGCCTGACCGCATTCGCTTTAATTTTCTAAAAGTTCTAATTGCAGCCTACAGAACAAAACACTAAAACTTTTAACTGCGGGCTGTTAACTTTTCCTGGGAACGCCTGCTGAGAGCCTCTTTGCTTAGTGATAAACATAAAAGCAATGCTACTTTAATTCCATTTTGGTGGAAAAAAGAATCCCAAGTCAGTCAGTAAAAATTCTGCTTTTTTTTTTTAAATGTCGTGGACAATGACGCTCGGAGAAAGGAGCTCATTCGCTCATTTATATTGGGCCACATATATACTTTTGAAATGGTTCTAGTGACTATTCAGAACATAAACCAGTGCTTCAAAATAAAAACAAACATTAAAGTGTAATAAAGCAGCGTCACAGGGTGAAGGGGAAAGTTTGATTAGGGCTGTTGATCAATACTTAGGCGGCGATCCGATTCAATTCGCAAATCAAGCTTAAAGATTCACAAAGGAAACCAGAATTTTGACTTTTTCATATGACATGTTTAATTCTATGTTTGTCTTTTTAGTGGCTGAATGAAAATTAAAATGACAGTACATGTATTAAACAAGAGATCAGATTCAGAAAAACAGAGACAAACACAAAGATTTAGATAGAAAGAAATATCGCTTGTCACTTTAAACAGGTTTTTATTTCATCAATTGCGCCACGGCTGCAGCCCTCCTGCTGAGCTACCGCTAAGATAAGCAGTAACTTCTATCCGTCCATCTTCATCCGGGAACGGGTCGCGGGGGCAGCAGTCTTGGCCTTAGATGCCTAGACTTCCCTCTCCCCGGTCGCTTCCTTCCTGAGGCGTTTTCAGACCAGCCTAGAGACGTAGTCTCTCCAGAGCGTCCTGGGTCTTAAATTAAATTTGTAGGGGACACAACACATTAGTGAAATCTCAATGTGTGGCTAGCTAGACACTGTTCATCTGAGCTCCTGTTCTTTGCCGTGGACCTCGCCTCTGGCTCGTCTTGGCTGTGGACCTCACCCCCACCTGTCCTCCAGTTCTATCTGACTGAACTCTATTCAAATACGTAGTTATGAAGTAATAATTAATAGTCCTAGTATATCTCGAAGAGGATCTCTCCTTCATCTGAACATCCCTAAGGTTTTTTCTTTTTTGCTTTCTTCTTTTAATCCTGGATGCATTGATAATTGTTTCATAATTAAATTGTTTTATAATCGAATAGTTGCTTCCTGAATCGTAATCATATGGTTGTGGTATGTGTTTCAAGATTCACCATTACATATTTGAAACAAAGCACCAAAATGAAGCATTGAAGCCCACGTTTTTAGGCAGTACTGTACTACCAACTTGTCACTAGGGCTTACATGATTTGTCGACTAATCGATGACTAATTTAATAGTTGATTATTATTTTCTTTATATAATATGGAGTCAGCGTGTAGTAAAGTTGAAAGTTATAAAGACATTCTGCTAGATTTTTGGGCTATTTTGCCATGTATTAAGGTTTTTAGGCTATTTTGGAGTTTAGCTAATATTCAGCAACCTGCTAACTAGTTTGGTTAATTTAGGATTTTTTCAGTTTTAAAGCTAATGATGGTTAAGATGTGTGCTTGATATCCAGTTTGCGCATGACCCGATTAGTCGACTGTTAAGATAATCGTTAGTGGCAGCAGTACTTGTCACCCATCCCTATTTGGGGCAGGTAGTTGGAATGCCTTCCTGGGGTCCTGTACGGTATTTTAGCTGTTCCTAAATTGCACATTTCTGGACCGACATGTCTGAGGTCTTTCTACTTGGTATTGCCACATCCACCATGATGACTTTCCTCTGTTCTTTCTCCACCAATACAATGTCTAGATATGGACTGGATTTATTTTAATAGTGATCTCAGTTTGATCAGAGCACACAGCGTGAAAGGGAAAGGGAGGATCAGATCTACAATGAAGTTAAAAAACTATTTGGGGTAGATCCGAGTTCCTGCCAGAGAAATGCCTCCTCTCTCTCCATCATCCCTCTCCATCCACAGATTAATGTTTTCCCCCTTACTGGTTGGAAATCTCGCCGCTATCTGTTTTGATCACGGTACTCTTGACAGCTGCTCTGATGGTAGATCACGTAGCATGTTTGCAGCTCCAGTACCCTTCCCCTTCGCCTGCTCCGGTGATGATTTGCCTCGCTTGCAGATTTTCCTCAATATGCAGCACTTTGCGGGATGGCGTGCGCCGTCTGATGAATGGGGAAGACCCTCTGCCTCTGCAGCTGCCTCTCAACTCAAGCCATGAAGGCTGAAAAAAGCTGCAGGCTGCAACTGGAAAATCTGTAAACATCTCCGTTGCTTTTCCTTTTTTTTTTTCTAATTGCCAAGCAACTCATGAAAAAAGACCCCAATCTAAAAAACTGCCTCCACTTTCCCAGCTTTTTAAGGCTTGGACTCTTTTCCTTAGGACTGTTCCAAGCAAGAAACACAATTCCAGATTTGCTCAACCTGAACAGTTAGAGCTGACCCTCATTCCCGAAGCATTCTTGGTGGTTTGGCGCCGTGTTGCAGCCTGGCACCGGGGCTGCCCACGGGGAGGGTTTAAAAGTGTCAGTATTGCGGGGGTTTCCATCACCTCAGCTGGTTACAGCACAGAGAATCACCCATATGGATTCCATATGCATGACCAGCGTTGCTCCGAATAGCTTGGTGTCGGTCGAGGCCGGCTTTAAACTTCACAGGAACAAAGGCTTTGATGCTTTAGCTTTAGCTTTAACAGCACAGCTGCCAGAAATCCATCAGAAAAGCCCGTTCTTGGATCTCATGAAGAACGCTAACAATGACCTCAGGCTCAAAATTGTATGTAGAATTCAACATGTAAGCTGTGTTCTTAATGTAGGACGTTCCTTTGATGGTAGAACTTTTTTTGTGTGTGAGCTGCAGTGGTATTGTGTACATTTTTTGACGACTTTATAGGTAAAGATTATTTTAGCCAAAAGGTATGTGTGTATAGACAGGCCCCGCCCATTCCAGATTATTTAGACCTGGTTGTTTTAGGATGTTACTACAACAAAAAAGAAAAAGATACAACATAATAAGAATAAATAAAGTTTAGTATAAAAACAACAGGGGTTTATACTTAATAAACCCCTGTTGGGACATTAAAATCTGTCCAACACAAGAGGCTCCCAGCCCGTATCTGTTTGCTCAGTTGTTGGACAGGACAAGTTAAAAAAAAAAAAAAAAAGATTTTTTGTGGCTGAAGGTGGTAAAACTGAAGGCAAATGTGTTAACCTTTTAGCACCGTCTCTCATGAGAGTGACCACAGAACATGATGCATTCAGGCAATTATTTACATGACCGTAAACGTTAGTCACAGCTACCCTTATGAGTGGGAATGGGTTGCTGAAAAATAGTCTAACCCAGAGGTGTCAAACATACGGCCCGCGGGCCGTATCCGGCCCGCTAGATGATTTATGAATTGATTGATGAATTATGAAGAAAAAAATATATAAAAATTTTCAAAAAAGAAAGCAAGTTTCTAGCCCATTCCTGTGGCGAGTTATGGTTCTTTAAAGAAGTGGATGCAATGCGCAATTTAACCACTAGAGGGAGCAAATGAAACTCAAAAGATCAAGAAATTAACATCGGATTTATTTTGCTGTGGAAACCCCTAAAATATTTAACAAACTGTTTTTACAACATAAAATGACATTTTTGGGTGTAATTTCATAAAAACCACTAAACTAAATTTAGTCAACAAACTAATCAACATATTTTTGACTGAAAATGCAAAAGAAATTTCAGGTGAAATTCCAGATTCCTCATTTGGGCCACAAATATGAAGAGTTTTGTGTGGTAGAGGAACATGACACACCTCACAGCTCCATGATGTTTTTGTCCAAAAGTAAAATAAAGTCCATATTTTGCCTTTAATTCAATAAAATATCAGTTCCAGAATAAAACATTTATTTTATCAGGTTGATCTCACAGCTGCACAGCAGGACGTTGAGGGCGTCCGTCGGTTCCAGAGAGTTCATTTAGTTTGATTTTTCATTGATTTTAACAATTTATATTTTTTCCCGTAGCCCCTTTTTAGTTTACTATTGGGATTGCTTTAATGTCAGATGTAAAACATTCAGTCTGTATAAAATTAAATAAACTTTTTTTTTTTTTTTTTTTTTTTTTTGTGAAATCCATTTTATTTGAAATGCTTTGGACTCAGTAAATAAAAATGTGATAATAAGTGATTAGACTACTTAGGTTGTTTGAAAAGTTTTTGCAACTAAGAAATAAACAAACAAAATAAAGCTAAAAATAACACGTTGAACAAGGTTATTTTGCTGTCATGTTTCTGGCCCGGCCCACTTGAGATCAGACGGGTTGAATGCGGCCCCCGAACCAAAATGAGTTTGACACCCCTGGTCTAACCTGTCCGGGGTTTTTGAGTTTTTGTAGATTTGGTCTCCAGACTGGTAAATGTAAGCACAAACGACATGTTTTTACATTTTTGTTTATGTTCAAATTTCAAAGATGTGTGAGTGTATTTGTACTTTATAGATGTTTTCTCAAATATATGTTTTAAAGCTTTTCAAAAAAGTAATTTTAGGCTTTTATCTTTTTTTTTTTCTTGTTTTTTATTTTTATTTTTACTGATCTGAATAAATAAGTTCCAACAAGTGTTTGTTACTTTAGTCTCACAGTTCGGATTGTGTCACGGTTTTAGGTTCACAGTTTGGATCAGTAAAAATAATAAAAAAAAAAAAAAATGAAAAAATGTTAGTTGTTTTTTTTATTTTTATTATTTTTACTGATCTGAACCGTCACCCTAAAACCGTGACACAATCCGAACCGTGAGTCTAAAGTAACAAACACTTGTTAGAATTTATTGGAGTTAGCACACAATTGTGTATTTAAATTGAACGTTTTTTGACAATGACCGGTGCTGGCAGCGCAGACTCTTCCTGAAAGGGGTGGTTCTCACTTTGTGACATCACCTTGCTCGTTTTCACGGGTTAGGAGGGGCTGGTGCTCAGAGCACAGGTTTTTCAGAGCATTACTAAGAAATGCTTGAATGGATCAAAATACCGCCTTTGGGTTGTTTATAGTGAGAAATGATCATTATAAAACACTTAAATGGTCTTTTAACATTTAAAGGAAACATTAACCTCATCTTTTTCTGTGGAAGTTTCTTTGCAGGTTGCTGTTTGCGTTAAGACAAACCAATAGAGACACTTGTGTTGGTTTTAAATGCTTATTCAAAGAATGACTGATCTCAGAAGTCTGAATCTGTGCTAGCTTTAGGGCTGCCACGATTAGTCGACTAATCGATGACTAATCGACTATTAAAATAGTCGACAACTAATTTAATAGTCGATTAATCGTTACTTTATATTGTATGAAGTCAGAGTGTAGTAAAGTTGAAAGTTATAATAGCATTCTATTTAATAAGTTTCTTTGGTCTTTTATGGAGTTTAGCTAATATTTAATCTACATGCTAGCTGTTTTGGCTAACTTAAGGTTTCTTTTTTTAGTTTTTTAAGCTATTTTTAAGTTTAACTAATATTTCAGCGACATAGCTATTTTGGTTAACTTAGGATTTTTCTGTTTTTTTAGGCTAATTTTGAGTTTAGCTAATATTTCAGCAGTATGCTAGCTATTTTGGTTAACTTTGGCTCTTTATATTTTTTAGACTAATTTGGCATTTAATTAATATTTCAGCTGGTTATCAACTTCAGCGTCTTTACATCCAGTTTGCGCATGACCCGATTAGTCGACTAATCGGAAAAAATAATCGGTGATTAGTCGACTATTAAAATAATCGTTTGTGGCAGCCCTGGCTAGCTTTACTGAACTGTTTTTGTTAGCCTCCTGCTTAAACTGCTGCTGCGCTTTACAGCAATAAAATGTCGAGATCCGTTCATTATATTCAGACCGTTAATGGAGTATTTATCTAGAATAATACGCCTGAAAAATAAAGCGCTGATCATAATAAGAATTGAATAATTTGACAGTATAGATCCTTGAATAATTTTAATATCTGATACTGATCGGGAAATATTAGATTATATTTAGATTGGATTAGAAAGCAATAAAGACATTCTTATGCTATAAAATCAATCAACAGAAGTTTATATCCATGAAGACATATCAAACACAGAAAACCTAAATATTAAAGATAGATTGCCTGAAATAGAGTGGGAAGAAGCGAACTTGTATAACTCGACCATACCATTTCCTTTACATGTATTATCATTATCTGCTTCATAACTTGAGATAATTTCTTTCCTGCATAGATTCAGGTTATTAAGAATCATCAAGTAACAATAAATCACATAAATCACAATAAATCACATGGCTATATGAGTAGATACAAAACTATTTCAGACTTTGTCATTGCAAATGCAAATCTATTGTCAAAATGGATTTTTAAATGGAAAAAAAATCATGAATATAAATCAAATATCAAACATCAACAAAAATATTTATGTATGTAGATTATTTTCCATTAGAAATCCTTCATTTTGTGCAAGTATCATAAGCTCGTAACCAGGAACCATAAAAAAATAAACATCAGACATCGATTTAGTCATCAACCGCGTGAATGGACCCGATTTCTGATTATGTGGACGGATTGCTGATTTCTTTACAAACCTGGTTTTGCATCACTGGAATGACATCACACACCACCCAGCTCAGCCAAAGCCACGAGTTTAATACAAACCGCAGCATCAGTTTATTTTGGCAAATTACAGTTCTGGCAAGTTGTTTTGGACGTTAGCTTCTCGCAGGCTAAACAAACTCTTTCCAACATGAATTCAACGTAAGTGAAACTCTTTGAATATGACTAAAACAAACCCGTTTGCTGTCGGTACACGAAAATAGATGGTTTTGGGTGAGAAACTATTGTTTGAGGGTGGCGGAGGGGGCGCCGCACACGCTAAAACTAACATTTGGCTTCCAAATTAAAGAAGGTGACACATCACTGCACTCTGCACACAAAACAAAGTAAAGATGCAGGATTAACTGTAGAGACAAAAATACCAATGTTAGATTGTTTTAAGAGCCCCTCCAAGAAGAAAATTACAAGAAAGCTTGAAGTCATGCGCAACACATATTTAAAAAAGGTTTTCTTTCATCTGTTTTTAACTAAACAACTTGACGTCGTCTTTTATCTGCACAACTTTCTACATTTTATTTTTACTTTTGTGAACTGAAACAGTAACAGGTAGACGGTGTGTAACTGAGGCTGATCTTTCCTTCACGCTCGTGTTTCTGAAGGACTTGATGGAGAAGAATTATGGAAAAAAAACAGAAGTATTTTTCATGTCAGGAGAATTTCAATTAAATCCTTCATACGTCAAAAAGGTTTAAAATGAGTGGTTTATGACCTTAAATATTGCTGTTGTTTTTGCAATTTATTAAGGTTTTATTGCATAATAAATTGGTATTTTAAGACATTTTAATAGTGTCTTTCAACAGCTAAAAGTAGACATTTAAATAAATAAAGTAATTAAATAAAATCAGATATGACCAAACTTTTACGTCCGTCTGAAGGCTTTGAATTGGAATTTTTCACAGTATAGAAAGTTATTTTTTTAAGTTTAGTTTTTACAGATGATTTTTCATCCTTTTGAAAACTTAATTACCTTAAACCAGAAAGTATTCAGTTATCTTCTTGTTTATTGAGAGTGTTAGCGGACAAAGGAAAATAAACTTTAAAGTAGGGCTGCCAACACTAACTCGTTATTGCAAACAATTAATAAAAAAAATAATAAATGTTACTAGTTATTAATGCAAATTAATTTCACTTCAGGATACTTTATTAATCCCAAGGAGGGAAATTCATTATCAAGAAGGAACTGTCTTCCGCTTTGCGTTGGATGATTAGGCTTCCATGACGTGCGTTCATTTCTGTTGGCGCTCGCTTCATCAAGCTTTATCCCAACATACCGTGTTCACTTACAAAAGAAATAAATATTCAATCGATTTTTAATACTCTATTCTTATTATTTTTTTTAGTTTAGATCGCTTTTTTTTGTAAAAAGTGGCCTTCATAATATGTGGTCCGGCCGGTTGCTATGGTAACACGACAACGTGTCGCTGAGCTGGCACAGACCACAACTGCATGATGGGTAAGCTTCAGTTCAGAGAGAAAGTTCACCTCTTACTGCTTGTTTTTGTCCAGATCATGAAGCAAAAAGACTGTTTTCATGCAGAACATTTGACCCATGTGACCAGAACTTCTTATTTAGGTGTGCGTCCACACCCAGCAGCCAATCAGAATCGAGTATTCACCTGCACCTTGTTCAAGTTAGTTTAAAGTGCAGAAACAATGTTTCTTGTGGCTGTATGTTAGGGCTGCCATGATTAGTCGACTAATCGATGACTAATCGACTATTAAAATAATCGACAACTAATTTAATAGTCGATTAGTCGTTACTTTATAATGTATGAAGTCAGATTGTAGTAAAGTTGAAAGTTATAATAGCATTCTGCTAGCTTTTTGGAATATTTTGCCATTTATTAAGGTTTTTTAGGCTATTTTGGAGTTTAGCTAATATTTCAGCAGCATGCTAGCTATTTCGGCTAACTTTAGCTTTTTTACGTTTTAGGCAACTTTTGAGTTTAGCTTATATTTCAGCTATATGCTAGCTGTTTTGGCTAATATAGGATTTTTCCATTTTTTTAAGGCTAATTTGGAGTTTAGCTAATATTTCAGCAGCATGCTAGCTATTTTGGTTAACTTAAGCTTTTTTAAGTTTTTTTAGGCAATTTTTGAGTTTAGCTTATATTTTCAGCTATGTGCTAGCTGTTTTGGCTAATATAGGATTTTTCCGTTTTTTTAAGGCTAATTTGGAATTTAGCTAATATTTCAGCAGCATGCTAGCTATTTAGGCTAACTTTGGCTCTTTTTATTTTTTGGTAAATTTGGCATTTAACTAATATTTTAGCTGGTTATCAACTTCAGCATCTTTACATCCACTTTGGCCATGAACAGATTAGTCGACTAATCGGAAAAAATAATCGGTGATTAGTCGACTATTAAAATAATCGTTTGTGGCAGCCCTACTGTATGTCAACATCTTTGTTTTCTTGGAGTAAAACTGCAGACATAAAAGTCTTGAGATAACACTTTATTCATTTTAAAAAAAACTGTTTTTGTTCAAAATCTGCATATTGTCATTTAAAATGTACCTTGTAAAACTTGTGTACAAGTGTGATTAATCTGATCATTTTTTCAATCAGTTAACTGCATTACTATAAGGTGAATATTGAATGATTGGGGTTGTGGGTGCAGTACCGTACATTACATTCCACCTTTTCTCTCCCTCTTTTTCATGCTAAAGTTTCCCCTCAGCGCTCTGGCTCCCCTCTCAGTCCAACATCATGCTTCATAGTTTCAATCCTTCTAACTGGTTTCAATATTTAATTGGCTTTTAATTCCAAACGGGCCCTACAGCGAGTCTAACTTTTGTCACTTGTTCCGGGTGCGTAAGCCGTCGTTTTCCCTGAGAGTGACCACATTCCCATCCCCGGCGGCTCCGCAGCGCGCCTTCATGGCGGGGCGGAGGCCCTCTCCCTGCATCTTCTGTGGAGAAGCTCCTGAGCAGATGAAACGGGCAGATACACGGAGCGCCTGTTTCCTCTCAGATTTCAAAGCCCGATACGAGTCACAAATTTCTGCTCCGTGCCACATCTGTTCCTGTCCCATCATATTTTACCGCACACTGTCCCTTTATCTTCTGACGGCCTTTAAATTCCAATTCATCATTATTATGCGTTTGTGTGAACAGCTTCCAGACATTATTCAAATGAGAGCGCTGGCGAACAGCATCCTCCTGCGGGCTCAAACCCAGTGACAATGAACTTCCAAGACAAACTGGAACTGATTCCCTGGATGTGATTGTCTGGGAAATTGTGATTTGGAGGAAATATGGGCGGCGTCGGCGAGCGCGCACACGCGTGTGTGTGTGTTGGGAGCGGTCACGCACACGTGTGGCAGACTGATGGGTGGAGAGGCAGGCCTGACGACGGCGTTCATTACATGCACCAGTGCGCACACAGAGCTCCGACACAGCCATCACTCTCACACACAAACACACAGTGTGGATCCGGCAAACAGGATAACCTTCCCGTGATCCCGCCCGTCTCTCAAACCCACATGAGCGGTGGGGAGAAAAACCACCGGGAAATAAAGACAAATCTCTGCAGACCCCAACAAATGTTTGTGCAAAACTTTCAAATGGATTAATAACTGTGGATTGTTACTTAGTCAGCCATCCAATTTGATTTCCAAAATAAGATGGACAGATTAAACCAAGATTCTTACTAGTTAATTTATTATGTCAGAATTAGGGCTGCCACGATTAGTCGACTAATCGATGACTAATCGACTATTAAAATAGTCGACAACTAATTTCATAGTCGATTAATCGTTACTTTATAATATATGGAGTCAGACTGTAGTGAAGTTGAAAGTTATAATGACATTCTGCTAGCTTTTTAGACTATTTTGGCATTTATTAAGGGTTTTCAGGCTATTTTGGAGTTTAGCTAATATTTTAGCTTCATGCTAGCTATTTTGGCTAATTTAGGCTTTCTCAGTTTTTTAGGCCAATTTGGAATTAAGATAATATTTCAGATACATATTAGCTCTTTTGGCTAATTTAGGATTTTTTCAGTTTTGTAGGCAAATTTGGAGTTTAGCTAATATTTCATTTACATGTTAGCTAGCTAATTCTAAATGTTTACAGTTTTTTAGGCTAATTTGAAGTTTTTCTATTATTCCAGCTACATGCTACCTATTTTGGCTAATTTGGAATTTTTACAGTTTTTTAGGGCTAATTTGGAGTTTAGCTAATATTTTAGCTACATGTTAGCTATTTTGGCTAATTTGGGATTTTTACAGTTTTTTTAGGCTAATTTTGAGTTTAGCTAATATTTCAGCTACATGTTAGCTTGCTAATTGTAAATGTTTACAGTTTATTAGGCTAATTTGGAGTTTTGCTATTATTTCAGCTATATGCTAGCTATTTTAGCTAATTTGGGATTTTGTTTTACAGTTTTTTAGGCTAATTTGAAGTTTAGCTAATATTTCACTATTTTAGCTAAATTGGGATTTTTTTTTACAGTTTTTTAGGCTAATTTGGAGTTTAGCTAATATTTCATTTACATGTTAGCTAGCTAATTCTAAATGTTTACAGTTTTTTAGGCTAATTTGAAGTTTTTCTATTATTCCAGCTACATGCTACCTATTTTGGCTAATTTGGAATTTTTACAGTTTTTTAGGGCTAATTTGGAGTTTAGCTATTATTTCAGCTACATGCTAGCTATTTTAGCTAATTTGGGATTTTGTTTTTACAGTTTTTTAGGCTAATTTGGAGTTTAGCTAATATTTCACTATTTTAGCTAAATTGGGATTTTTTTTTACAGTTTTTTAGGCTAATTTGGAGTTTAGCTAATATTTCATTTACATGTTAGCTAGCTAATTCTAAATGTTTACAGTTTTTTAGGCTAATTTGGAGTTTTTCTATTATTCCAGCTACATGCTACCTATTTTGGCTAATTTGGAATTTTTACAGTTTTTTAGGGCTAATTTGGAGTTTAGCTAATATTTCAGCTATATGTTAGCTATTTTGGCTAATTTGGGATTTTTACAGTTTTTTAGGCTAATTTGGAGTTTTTCTATGTCTTCAGCTATATGCTAGCGATTTTAGCTTTTTCAGGATTTTTTTGTTTTAAAGCTAATCATATTTCAGATTTTTTACATCCACTTTGTCCATGATCCGATTAGTCGACTAATCGGAAAAATTAATCGATGATTAGTCGACTATTAAAATAATCGTTTGTGGCAGCCCTAGTCAGAATGTTTCATACGTGTGTCTCTTTACTGGTCGTATACAAAATGGTTACTGGTGGAGTTTAAAGTTGTATATTATTTCTTTATATCTAAATCTTTATCACTTTGAGATTTATCTTTATAACTGGCAGGGATTTGATACCTACAATTTCTATTATCATGCATCCAGTAAAAAGACAAACACATAGCAACAAACATTATATTAAAACGTAAGAATCGTGAATCCTTAAGCTTTATTTGTGAATCGAATCGGATCAACAGCTAAGTAAAGATCCACAGGCAGGCCAGGGTAACAAAAATAAGACCACATATTTTTATATAAATTATGTCGATTTCATCTTTAGTTTTTATTAATTTAGATTTTTTTTTACAGTTAAATAAAATATTTAGATTTTTTTCTTTAGTTTATTTTAAAAATACAAAAATACATTTTTCAGATTTAATCATTTCTGTTTTTGTGTTTCATTTAATTTGGCTCAAATGGATTTGAACATAAATAAATTAATAGTAAATAATTTTTAATATTTTTTAAATGCACTAGCTTGTCTGTGGTTTGCAGAATTGTAACTGATTTGTCAATTACACAACAGACCACGACTGTAAAACTTTAAAAGACTTGCAAAAACCAACACGTTTTTTTTTTCTTTTGTTATAAAAGCAGAAATCATTATTTATTCATTGACATCCTTCACTCTGGAAGTCTGCGTGTTTGCCTTCATTGTGTGAGGAGCGAGTGTGGAGGAATTTATCTGCTCTCCATTACTGCTCGCCTCCATTCCAGCAGATTCAGGTCAAGGAACTTGACAAACGACATGCTGTGTCTCTGCGACCCTCTGATCCAATCAGCACCGAACACATAGACCAAATTGCAGGCTAGATAATATTGCTTGCAGACTTATCATTAATTACTGCCATTCTATCAATATCTAATTATACTGGCTGTCTGGCTGAGCAAGATGAACCTCATACTGGAAGTCTTTAAATTGGCGATAGAGCCACCAAGCCGTGACACTGTCCGTCTGAAAGCAGCTGTTACTGGACCTGCTCGTTACCGCTCAAAATGGCAGCACATTTCATTTGAGCTGTTTAATCAGCGGCTATTTGACTCACAGGATGCAAAGTGAGTGCAATTTATTTCCATTAACTTCCTGGCGGGGAGGATGAAAAGACTGATTGAAAAACACCACCTTAAAATAAGCCCTTGCATTCTCACCTCACAGTGTCATTTCATTTTCATGGATTTCTAATAACATCCTCCATTTAAACTAATCAACAAGGTTTGTTTTCCAATTTCCGCTTTTCGGCTTGTCCTCGGCTGTAAACAAAAAGAGATTCAGCATGTTCCATTAACCCTTAAGCCAAGGAAATTCAATGTATGTACAAAAGTTAAGTCAATTAAAAGAAAGTTAACCCTATAACACCATGAACAACCCTAACTGTGTAACTGTTTACCCCATTAAAATACCAAAAAAGCAGATTTGCTCTAATATCCAGCCTTTTACAGTAGCAGCAGAGAGGTTACACCAAGGGTGTCAAACTCAACCGTACAAGGGGCCAAAATACAAAACAAACCTTAGACCTCGGGCCGAAAAGGATAAATACTTATTGAAAACTCTAAAACTACATTTTTAAAACTTTAATCGTAACTCTTTAACATCATTATGAATTAGATATATAGCATTACCTGCGATAATGCTCGTGTGAATGCTTTCAGATGAATTTGGTCGCTGGAGATGCTAGCTGAAAATGCTGAAATTGATGGCTACAAAAGCTGAAGCTGATAGCCAGCTACAAGCCAAATTAGCCTAAAAAACAAAGCAAATACAGAAAAAACAAAAAACTTAGGTTAGCCAAAACAGCTAGCATGTAGCTGAAAAAATAGCTGAACTTCGAAAATAGCCTTAAAAACTGAAAAAAAGCCTAAATTACCCACAACAGCTAGCATGTAGCTGAAATATTAGCTAAGTGCCAAAATAGCCAAAAAAACTTAGTAAATATTCCAAAAAGTTAGCGGAATGCTAAGTTTTATAACTTTGAAAACCAAAACTAACAATAATAGAAAAGCAGGAACATTTCAGAATAAATCAACCTAAACTTTAAATAACTCAATATTTTACTCTCAATATTAGTATATTTTGTCAAAATTATACAAGTTAAAAATATGCGCAAGATAACATAACGATAAAATAAAATTTTCTGGAGGGCCGGATAGAAATACCGGGCGGGCCGGATCCGGCCCCCGGGCCTTGACTTTGACACGTGTGGGTTACACCATTGACATAAACTGACATACAGCAAAAATGAAAGTCCAACTCCAACCATATTTATTCTCTTTTTTAACATTTTTTCTAGTGATCTTTTGATTTTGATTATGAAGTTTTTAGCCAAAATCATATTTTAAGACATATTTTATGCAGTAGCTCATCAGAAATACAATTTTGAGTTGTGGGCGGGACTGTTGGCCCGGCGCAACCCCCTCCCCGTTGCTGAGAGCTCTTTTTGCGCGCTCACGTTCAAACTTGTGGCCTCAAGTTAGGGTTAGCGGTGAAGGCTCAGCATTTCAAGCTAAGCATGAGCGGACCAGGTGGGACGCCAGTAGGAGAGACACGCCCATTTCCGTAGCTGCGTCATCAGGCTGAGCTTTTTCTAGCATCTGGTTTTCTGATCCAATGCAGTTTGAATTAAGAAGTACTCAGAAATTCAGTTTTATCATGAATTCTTGTGTATAGGCCCTCTATTGGGAGAAGAGCATGTTAAAAACACAAAAAAGACAGTTTTCACTGGAGTGGATCTTTAACAAAAATGTTAAAGCTAAAATGTTAAAGATTCATTGGAATCACGTTGACACAAGCAATAACACATGCTCTTTGAACAACCGTAACTCTTCAACTCATTACTAAGGCTGTGATTGTTGATGCCATTTATTGAAAATAATTAACGCGTTCATGTTTATTAATGCACAGCAGGAGTCCTTCTCTTTGCCTCGGCGGTTTAGGCCTCCACAGTGTGCCGTAAAACACTTCGTCAGGTATCATCCCACTTATACTATTGTCAATTCATGGTCACTTTCAAAACAAATATTCAATGTACTTTGGTTTTGTTTTAAATCGCTTTTTAACAAAAAGCAGTGTATTTGACTCGTGGTCTGGCTCGTTGTCACGGTAACACAACGCGTCGCTGAGCCTCGAATGGAGTGATACAGCAGACATAAAAGAGTTCTGCTTATCTTACTGTTGATCTGTTTTGTACACAAATTGCATTTTTGGGTTCACACTTAAGTTAAATAAATATTAATAACACTTAAATAAATTTAAACATTTGAGACAATAAAAATGAAGGAAAAAATCATGATTAATTAATCATGATTAATCACAACACTAAAGTTTCTGTTAATCTGAATACACTTTTTAACTAATTGACAGCAAAATAAATGTTGTAAATGTTCATTTACGTGTCATTTCATTTTGTGAATATTTGAGCAAAATAATGTAACAAAAAATGCGATTAATCGCAATTTATGTTTTCCCACTTTGCGATTAATTAGTTAATCGCTAATTACGTAAACAACTTCATTCAAACTGATTCTGTCAGAATCAATTGGTTCACATTGATCGTCTAAAGTTTACCACAGTAGTATGTCAACACAAGGTTGTTTTTTTTGTTTTTTTTCAGCGTCAGAATCCATTCGATTTAAAGAAGAGTTGAAGAGTTGCACTGCATTAACACTGAAGCAATAGAAGTTTAGAACAAGAAGACAGAAGACTAGAAAAACTGAGTGTTAGACTGCAGTGCTGACCTGTTGATGTCATTACTATGGCCACCTTCTCTGATTTTTATAGTGCCTCACAAGTAACTAAATTATGAGACACTGCAGCCAGAACCTATAGAATCAATGCGTATAAAATCTGTATTGATCTCAATCTCCAACACTTGCAAATCTTCAAAGCAAAATCCCTAATAATAAGTGGAAGTTTCATTTTTATGCTCACTCTTCTGCCTTGATTCTCTGACTGACTGCAGTGTAAAAGTGACGGCTCAATGCACCTGATCTGCTAACCTGACTGCAGATAAATATTTAAATACTGATGGATTCAATGTTCATGTTTTCTGTTGAATGAGTGTACTGTCTGGATATTTCCAGAAAATGATGCAAAGTAGGACCAGATGCAGAAAGAGCAGAGTGTCACACAGCAGGATTTATCAAATGTGAAACCGGATTGCAGCCATTGTTCTGGCATACACAAATCCTTTCTGAGGGAGGGGCTTAGACACCACAACGAGGGTCAAAGACAGAAGATGCCAGAAGTTTAATGATATTGCCTGTCCAGAAGATCTTTGAGACTCTGGAAAAGCTGACAATAATTATAAACCACGGATGTTTCTTCTGACGACGCTCCTCTCTTCTCCTCTTCATCTGTCCCGCGCTCCTCTTCCTCTTCAAGCTGCTTTGTTCTGGGCAGCTGACATCGATCTGGACAATTTCTGCCAAATGTGTTCTTCAAAGAGTGTCCTGTCAGAGTCCTCATGTCACAGAAAACCTTCAGTGTAGATGTCGGACCTTCTTTGAGGACCAAATCTGTTCCATGTGTTCCAGCAGAACCTCCTTCTCAACTCTGCATTGGAGCTGCCACAAACGATTATTTTAATAGTCGATTAATCGCCGATTATTTTTCCCGATTAGTCGACTAATCGTATCATGCTGGATGTAAAGCACACATCTAAACCATCATTAGCTTTGAACTAACTAAAAACTAGATATAAACAACTACCTGCGATAATGGTAGTGTGAATGTTGTAACCAAAATTGCTGAAGCTGAAAGCCAGCCGAAACTTTAGCTAAACCTTAAAATGGCTTAAAAATCTTTAAAAAACCCTAAATTAGCCAAAATAGCTAGCATGCAGCTGAAATATTAGCTAAACTTCAAATTAGCCAAAAAACTTTAAAAAAACATAAATTAGCCAGAATAACTAGCATGTAGCTGAAAATTAGCTAAACTCCAAATTAGCCTAAAAAGACTGAAAAAAATTCAAAATTAGCCAAAACAGCTAGCATGCAGCTGAAATATTCGATAAACTAACCAAATAGCCAAAAAAACAGAAACAATCCAAATTATCCAAAACAGCTCGCTGAAATATTAGCTAATCTCAAAATTGGCTGAAAAAAAATGATAAAAATCCTAAATTAGCTAAAATAGCTATCATGTAGCTTAAATATTAACTAAACTCCAAAATAGCCTAAAAAACCTTAATAAATGGCAAAATAATCCAAAAAGCTAGCAGAATGCTAGTATAACTTTCAACTTTACTACACTCTGACTCCATATAATATAAAGTAACGACTAGTCGACTATTGAATTAGTCGTCGACTATTTTAATAGTCGATTAGTCATCGATTAGTCGACTAATCGTGGCAGCCCTACTCTGCATTGCATTGATTTGTTGGGCACAAACTGTAGTCCAATATTTGAGAACTCTTGTTTACGTCATTCAGAAATCTTCTGTCTGCTCACACTATTCTGTCGCTTTAAATTTAGTTGATCATTTCATTTCATTTTGGTTTTCTCTGTTTATGGGAGGTGCAATAAACTCCTCCCACTTTGGACATTTTCTGTTTCTGTTTATAATGACTTAAAAAATTGCTAAAATTATGATGTTAAATCATTTATCAAGGATAGTGTTTGGAAAACGTAGAAGATACATTAAAAAAAGAAGCTAAATATGTTTTTATAAATTTTAGTTTTTAGAAATCATAAATTACATTTGGCAGATTTTTTTTTAGCTGCATCTAAAAAAAATGTAGATTTAGAAACAGTTATGTACCTGATCATGTTCTCATTCTGATCTGATGCTTTCTTCTACTTTGGAAAATTGGCTAGAATGATGATTTACGTTTGCACAGGAGAGCTAAATAAGGCCAGCAGTTAAGGAAACAGAATGACGGCTTCAAAAACACTCCGACCCAGCCAGAGAGTTTCCTGGAGAAAACTTTAATATTACTGCAACCTGTAAAAAATGAAGAAGGAAAAAACATGGAGCAACTAAATGACCTGCAACTCGATGGATAAGAATAGAAATGTCACTGAAAGGAAACATGTGGTGAGAAAAATCATCTAAGTGCTACTTTTACAAAAGTTTCAATTATAATTATTTAATGACTCATTTAATGAATTCGATATCGGTACGGAGTCTGTTTACACGAACACAAATGTACGATTACTATCTAATTTTTCGAGTTATTGTGAATCTAGACGAGAATCCTCTGACGGGCTTTCATGGCTAATTTGAAAATGACCAGTTATCTGATTTTTGTTGGACAAATAAACAGACTCACTGTTTACCACGGAGCTTCAAAACTCTCATCTACGCGTAGATAGATGGAGACACTGACATTTTAGGTCATAAATCTCTCCACTTAGAAGCTCAGGGCTTAACAATGTCGGTCAAAACTGAAATGCATCAAAAAAACTCTTGTTTTGCTGGACTTTCATCATAGGTTATCGAGCTGCTGAATCTCAAATGTTGAAAAATAGTATCTTCAAATTCAGACGTTACTATTTCTCAGTTAATATCTATTTACGTTAGCACATAGCTAGCATTGGTGTTTTAACTTTAAAAAGTTCATGTAAAGACAAAAACTCAATACTTATATTTAAAGATCGCCCTAAAGGCAGAGGGATAACCAGCCCCAAGTTCCTACGGCTTTTCCTCTAAAAACATGTTCTGACACCACTACATATTTAAATGTCGCTACAATTGGACCAATAGGGAGGAGTCAGGTTTGTAGGAAAGCAGTTTGGCTTTGGCCTAAGATGACACAGACTGACCTAAATAAAACAGTTGTTTTTGGTTCCTTTAACAAATAAAAACAATCAAAAAAATTGAATTTCTGAGTATTTTTTTATTCAAATTGTTGTGAATCAAGAGCAGATGAAAAAATGTGTTTTGAACAAAATCGTATTTTTGACATAGAAAATACACTGGGCGTGGCTACGAGCTCCCTGCTCCGCCCCATTCCGATACATCCACAAATAGATCCATGAACGTCTTTGTTTCCTAGTCTGAGCTGGATCATAACTGTACGGCTCGATAGCTCGGATTTTGCTCGCCGTTGTTGTTGCGCCGCTAACGTTAAGTTGGGGATGTAAGCTAGCGGGAGAGTGTGCAAACAGATGGGTGACGGAAAGTGAGGGCGGGCTTACTTCATGACAAGTCAGAGGCGGATTTCTGATTAAGACCTGTTGCTAGAAAACGACACTGGTTTCTGGATTTGACTACAAATGTGATATTCATATTTAGGGCTGCCACAAACGATTATTTTAATAGTCGACTAATCATCGATTAATTTTTCCGATTAGTCGACTAATCGGATCATGGACAAAGTGGATGTAAAGAAAATCTGAAATATGATTAGCTTTAAAACAAAAAAAATCCTAAATAAGCTAAAATCGCTAGCATATAGCTGAAATATTAGCTAAACTCCAAATTAGCCTAAAAAACTGTAAAAATTCCAAATTAGTCAAAATAGCTAGCATGTAGCTGAAGACATAGCAAAACTCCAAATTAGCCTAAAAAACTGTAAAAAAAAAAAAAATCCCAAATTAGCTAAAATAGTGAAATATTAGCTAACCTCCAAATTAGCCCTAAAAAACTAAAAAAAATCCCAAATTAGCTAAAATAGTGAAATATTAGCTAACCTCCAAATTAGCCCTAAAAAACTGTAAAAAAAAATCCCAAATTAGCTAAAATAGTGAAATATTAGCTAAACTCCAAATTAGCCCTAAAAAACTGTAAAAATTCCAAATTAGCCAAAATAGGTAGCATGTAGCTTGAATAATAGAAAAACTCCAAATTAGCCTAAAAAACTGTAAACATTTAGAATTAGCTAGCTAACATGTAAATGAAATATTAGCTAAACTCCAAATTTGCCTACAAAACTGAAAAAATCCTAAATTAGCCAAAAGAGCTAATATGTAGCTGAAATATTATCTTAATTCCAAATTAGCCTAAAAAACTGAAAAAGCCTAAATTAGCCAAAATAGCTAGCATGAAGCTAAAATATTAGCTAAACTCCAAAATAGCCTGAAAACCCTTAAAAATGCCAAAATAGTCTAAAAAGCTAGCAGAATGTCATTATAACTTTCAACTTCACTACAGCCTGACTCCATATATTATAAAGTAACGACTAATCGACTATTAAATTAGTTGTTGACTATTTTAATAGTCGATTAGTCATCGATTAGTCGACTAATCGTGGCAGCCCTATTCATATTTGAAGGAGCGCTGGGAAAGCTTTGAGAATAGATCAGGAGGCGGAACTGAAGAGTTGGTTGAAAGGCTGAGAAGAAACCTCTGTTGATTATTTATTTTTCCTAAAGGGTTTTAAATTAATGCTTTCTTGTTTTAGGTATTAAGTTCACAATTTAGTCTTGAAGTTGATCAGCAGGATAAATGAAACATTTCAGTTCACTTTTATTTCACCTTTACTTCTTTTTTATTTTCCATTAAAACTTCTTTTGTTTGGGGGAAAAACAAACATTTTATCTCTGAGCATTTCAAAAATAATAAAAGTCGTTTTTTTTAATAATACCATAATTGATTTTTACATTAAAAAATAACTTAAATAAATTGAAGCAGTTTTTGTTGCTGGAAAAAAAGTTTATTTTAAAGGGAAATCAAATTGTGTAATGACAATTTTTATGATTTATTTTTCTTAGAAAAGATTGAGTAAATTAAAAGTCATACTTTCCTGAGTTTTACTGCAACTCGTATAATGTTGGAGTAATTTTCCTAAAATTGGTTCAGTTTGCTGCTTTTTGGCCCGAGGATTTTTGATGTCAGTGAGGTTACTTTATGGTCTCATAAAAACAAAGTACAAATGAAAAAAAAAATGCTCCCCTCTCCATTATACCTAACATATAATTAGCCATAAATAAAAGTCTTTACATTTGAAAGCAGGGAGGAACAAAGCAGAGTTGAAAGGTCCTGGCAGATAAAAGTTTGGAGCAGTTACAAAAACCTCATTAAGGTTTTAATCAGCGTACTCGGAGCAGAGACACGGCGCTTTAATAGAGCGGGCTGGTTATGTCGGCAGTCGGATCAGCGCTGCATTAATGTGCTTTCCTCAAGAGGACAGTGCAGCTGTCCTCCAGTAAAGCACTTAAGTGCTTTTTCTCAGTAAAGGCTGAGAGGTCGAAGAAGAAGGACTGCAGATGGACTGGCAGGCCTTTGAGCTCGAAGAGCAGCGACTTCTAACTGACTGAACGAGCGGAGGCGGAGAGCGCTGTGTGGAGGAGCTGTTGATCACACTGATCAAAACAAACATTTGAAATACGCTCTGTTTGGGGGCGGGGCTTAAGAAAACTCCAGAAAACGTCCAAACCTGTGATATCGTTCACGTTTCATCATCTGTGTCACTCATTTCAGTATTTGATTTTATTGCGTTGACATAAATGTAGAACTACAACTTAAATGTAAACCACACACAACAGAAAATAGAATAAAATATGAAAAAAAATACTTTTAAATTTCCCCTGCAGGCCTCTCCATGTATTATCTACAAAAATGCATGGAAATTGTATAATAGCAGCTTTTACATTCAGGTCTGGGTTGTTGAGGGCAAAACTTGTCCCGACAAAAAGAAAAATCTGAAAAATCCCATATTTGGGTTCAGATTTTACAGTGTAAATACAAAGATGCTAAAAACTCCAGAGAGAAATAGTTGAATTCCTACATTTTTTTTGTATTTTTTTTTTCAAGAAATGAGAAGATTTACAAACTTTTTTCAAACTTCTCATTTCAAATGAGCAATAAATACTTCTTCCTGCATCAATTATAGGGATGATGCATAATTTTTAAAACAAATTTCTAGCAACTTGAAATGACTTTTTACAGTGATAATTAGAGGCATTTACACGCTCTTAGGTAATCTGGTTAACCGTTTACTGTGTAACCTTCTTTGAACTATGTAACTCTTTGACCATTTATGTAATTAACATGATTCCAACAGTGTTCCGGCGCTGAAGCTGATTCTTTACGTCACACGTGTCAAAGTCAAGGCCCGGGGGCCGGATCCGGCCCGCCGGGTAATTCTATCCGGCCCTCCAGATACTTTTATTTTATCGTTATATATCTTGCGCATATTTTTAAACTTGTATATAATTTGACAAAATATACTAATATTGAGAGTAAAATATTAAAGTTTAGTTTGATTTTTTTGGAATGTTCCTGCCTTTCTATTATTATTTGTTAAGTTTTGCTTTTTAAAGTTATAAAAATTAGCATTCCGCTAACTTTTTGGAATATTTTGGTATTTTCTAAGATTTTTTGGCTATTTTGGCACTTAGCTAATATTTCAGCTACACTCTAGCTGTTGTGGGTAATTTAGGCTTTTTTCAGTTTTTAAGGCTATTTTTGAAGTTCAGCTATTTTTTCAGCTACATGCTAGCTGTTTTGGCTAACCTAAGTTTTTTTGTTTTTCTGTATTTGTTTTATTTTTTAGGCTAATTTGGCTTTTAGCTGGCTATCAGCTTCAGCGTTTTCATCTATCAGCTTCAGCTTTTTTAGCTATCAATTTCAGCATTTTCTGCTAGCATCTCCAGCGACCAAATTCAGCTTACAGCATTCACACTAGCATTATCGCAGGTAATTCTATATATCTAATTCATAGTGATGTTAAAAAGTTAGGATTAAAATTTTAAAAATGTAGTTTTAGAGTTTTCAATAAATATTTATCCTTTTTGGCCCGAGGTCTAAGGTGTGTTTTGTATTTTGGCCCCTTGTAAGGTTGAGTTTGACACCCTTGCTTTACGTAAAGCTTCTTTCCTCGGTTTCAGAATTAATTCCAACAAAGTTGGTTGAAGATTTATGGTAGTAGTATGAGGTTATTTCCTGTTTTTGGCGACAGCCCCAGTGTAAGTAGAGGAACATACTTTAAAGTCCCCCTCCAATGAAAATCATCTTTTTGGTGTTTCTAACATGTTCTTGTAGCATTTTCTCATATTAGAGGACCTATATAAAATAATGTATGATGTTTCTTGTTATTTCCTAATTTAAATCGCTTTGGATCAGAAAACCGGATGCTGGAAAATGCTCAAGCTAATGATGCAGCTACTGAAGTGGGCGTGTCCAAGCCTCCTCTGGCCCGCTCACGTTTAGGTGATGAGTGTTCAATATTCATGCTGTAGCAAATTTCGATTCTGGATCAAAATAGCTCGTCGTTATTTTTGTGCCGCTAATGTTAGCTTGAGGCTATCAGCTCACTTGTGAGTGTGCAAACAAAGCTCTCAGCGATGGGAAGGGGGGCGGGTTGCTCTGTATCTACAGTCTTGTCCACAACCAAGAATTGTATATCTAACCAGCTACTGCTGCTGTGCAGAAAATAAGTCTTAAAAAATGATAAAGCTGAAAAAACTTCTTAAAAGATTAGTGGGAATGATTTTATGATGGAACAAAATATGGTTGGAGCGGGACATGCCGCCGCACGCAAATGTGCACGCGGCGGCAAGAAGGTTCCCTGAGCGCATGTATGCACGCACCGCGCGGGTGGGATGCAGGTACACATTGCGCGGCGCACAGCTGCTGCACAATTTGAGAGAAAGATACAGAGACTCTGGAAATTTTGAACCTTTCCACTTTCTGTGGAGAACATGGAAATCTGAGGAATAATCTGATTATGCCTTTTTTAATTTGTAATTTTTCACTGGAAAATGTCATTTTATTCTAAAGTATATTTAAATCAATACACAAATATTTATGTTATTACGAGCAGCGAGGAAAAAAGGTGAATTTTACTTTTCATAGTTCTGTTCTGAAGAAGTATTTTCCTAGTACATCTATCACAATAAAAACAGCTGGAATAAAAGAATGTGAATTTTATTTCATAATTAACATTTATTAACCGCTTTTTAAAACAAGATTATATTAAAACATCGCAAGTTTTCTTGGAACTTTTCACAAAAGCCGCCGCAACATCAGTTATTTTTTCAGAGAATAGCTGAAAATAAACTTTATTGTTGTATATCGTGATATATATAATATTTTAAATCTCCTTATCCTCCAGCAGTACCACCTATGGGTAAAATCTTGCGTTTTTATATCTATTGTAACATCAAAGTTTTATGTCATCATAAGAGTCCCACCCCAATCATCTTTTGATCTGTTTCTAAGCATTCCCAGTGGTCTTTTAACTCTGATGACTCAATTTTTAGCTAAGATAAAAATGTTTATCTAAGTGTGTCTTTAAAGAAACAATTGGATTTTAACCTGGATTAGTGCTGCCACAAACGATTATTTTAATAGTCGACTAATCACCGATTATTTTTCCCGATTAGTCGACTAATCATGTCGTGCTCAATGTGAATGTAAAACACACATCTTAACCATCGTTACCTTTAAACTAACTAAAAACTAAATTTATTCACACTGCGAATAATGCTAGTGTGAATACTCTTTGCAGAATTTGGCAGCTGAAGATGCTGAAATTGATATCTGAAAACCCTGAAGCTAATAGATTGCTAAAATATTAGTTAAATACTAAATTAGCCTAATAAAAAGCTTAAGTTAGCTAAAACAGCTAGCATATTAGCTAAACTCCAAATTAGATCAAAAAATTGAAAATCCTGAATTTGCTAAAACACTAGCATGTAGCTGAAATATAACCCAACTCCAAGACAGGCTAAAAACTAAAAGCTAACATTAGCCAAAATAGCTACATGTAGCTGAAATATTAGCTAAACGTCAAAACAGCGTAAAAAAAACCTTGATAAATGCCAAAATAGTCAAAAAGCTAACATAACGCCATTATAAACTTTCAACTTTACTACACTTTGACTTCATATAAAAAAGTAACGACTAATCGACTATTAAAATAGTCGTCGACTATTTTAATAGTCGATTAGTCGTCGATTAGTCGACTAATCATGTCGTGCTCAATGTGAATGTAAAACACACACATCTTAACCATCGTTAGCTTTTAAAACTAACTAAAACTAAATTTATTCACACTGCGAATAAATGCTAGTGTGAATACTCTATGCAGAATTTGGCAGCTGCAGATGCTGAAATTGATAGCTGAAACCCTGAAGCTAATAGATTGCTAAAATATTAGTTAAATACTAAATTAGCCTAATAAAAAGCTTAAGTTAGCTAAAACAGCTAGCATATTAGCTAAACTCCAAAATTAGATCAAAAAAATTGAAAAAATCCTGAATTTGCTAAAACAGCTAGCTAGCATGTAGCTGAAATATAATCCAAACTCCAAGACAGGCTAAAAACTTAAAAAGCTAACATTAGCCAAAATAGCTACATGTAGCTGAAATATTAGCTAAACGTCAAAACAGCGTAAAAAAAACCTTGATAAATGCCAAAATAGTCCAAAAAGCTAACATAACGCCATTATAACTTTCAACTTTACTACACTTTGACTTCATATAAAAAAAGTAACGACTAATCGACTATTAAAATAGTCGTCGACTATTTTAATAGTCGATTAGTCGTCGATTAGTCGACTAATCATGTCGTGCTCAATGTGAATGTAAAACACACATCTTAACCATCGTTAGCTTTAAACTAACTAAAAACTAAATTTATTCACACTGCGAATAATGCTAGTGTGAATACTCTATGCAGAATTTGGCAGCTGCAGATGCTGAAATTGATAGCTGAAAACCCTGAAGCTAATAGATTGCTAAAATATTAGTT
Source organism: Oryzias javanicus (assembly GCA_003999625.1). Lineage (NCBI taxonomy): Eukaryota > Metazoa > Chordata > Actinopteri > Beloniformes > Adrianichthyidae > Oryzias > Oryzias javanicus. The sequence continues at coordinate 33,881,364 of CM012452.1, read as the reverse complement.
AAATACTAAATTAGCCTAATAAAAAGCTTAAGTTAGCTAAAACAGCTAGCATATTAGCTAAACTCCAAATTAGATCAAAAAATTGAAAAAATCCTGAATTTGCTAAAACAGCTAGCTAGCATGTAGCTGAAATATAATCCAAACTCCAAGACAGGCTAAAAACTTAAAAAGCTAACATTAGCCAAAATAGCTACATGTAGCTGAAATATTAGCTAAACGTCAAAACAGCGTAAAAAAACCTTGATAAATGCCAAAATAGTCCAAAAAGCTAACATAACGCCATTATAACTTTCAACTTTACTACACTTTGACTTCATATAAAAAAAGTAACGACTAATCGACTATTAAAATAGTCGATTAGTCGTCGATTAGTCGACTAATCGTGGCAGCCCTAATCTGGATGTAATACTCTTTAAATGTCATTGACTGAAGTAAAATTTCATTTCCAATTATTTAATCATCAGACTCATCAGTGGCAGGTCAATATCGCACTTTCTAGTTACCTTGCTCACCTGTTGATTTCTCCAATAATTAGGTGTCCAGGTTGTCTGATCAAACGTAAACAAACCCAAAGTAAATACTCAAAACAAGAGAGCTACGAAAAGAGAGTTCAGCATTTTGACCACAATTTCCGTGATGACAAAGCTGCCTCTGTTTGTCTAAACTCAGTCTCATACTTACAGTGAATTGTGTAAATTGTGGCTGTCTCCTCTGCTGCCGTCCAGCGTTTTAATGAGCCTCGTTTATTCTGTTTGTTTGACCTCCGCAGCACACGGGACTCGCTAAATGACAAAACTCGGATTCTCACCGCCGGTTTGCTGCGTCTCTGCCCACCTGTGATGTGGAAACAGTTGCAGAGCAGCTTGTAAATTGCTTCCATCCTTGTTCCACTTCTGTGGGGTTGTGACAGAGGTGTAACGAATGCTGCGCGACCGTCTGAGGGAGAAAAACACCCCGCTGTCGCTCATCCGATCCCTCCGTTCTGCTTAATTGTATGGAGTTGCACCGGGACGCCGTTTCTGTTTCAGCCCTATTTGGTCAATTTGAGGATCTGTCTTTTTGTGTGGAGATGAGGAGCATTAGCAAACAGAGAAACGACTATATTTCTCACAAATTCTGACTTCTCTGTGCGGCAAAGCTTTGCCTTGTGAATTTTCTTGATTAGACTTATGGGCAGAAATGTTCATATCTGCTGATAATTGCTTTTCTTTGCAATCGATGCCGGTCTTATCCTGTGTCCCGATCGCAGGTGTTTGTGACCAGAGACAGCAGAGAAAGGCCATGTCCACACGTATCCGGGTATTTCTACAAACGCATATCTGCCGACCTCCGTTTTATAAAAACGGTTGCGTCCACACGTGATCGTTTTCAAAATAATTCCGTCCACACGTCCCCGCGTACTTGCGCTGCTGGGCGATGTAATGAGCATGCCAGAACAGTAGTTGGCAGTGTTTTCCTAAAAGTCAGTGAAAATCTCCGAGCAGGAGGAAGGGATATTTGTTGAAAAATATCCGACTGCAAAGCGCTTATTCTCCTTTGTTCCTCGACAAGAAGCAGTAATTGTGTTTGTAAAAAAAGCAAGTATGAAGCATCTGTACCAGCGTAATAATTAACACACTCCTCGGGTCCATGCTGAGCAATGTAAACAGCGGCGCATCTATGACGTGTATGCAGTAATTGTCGCAAAGAGTGACGTTTAAAAACGTAGATCTCCGGTTATGCATGTCCACACGCAGACGCGAAAACGGAGTTTTCCAAAATCTTCACTTTAGCCCAGGGGTCTCAAACTCGCGGCCCGCGAGATGATAATTTGCGGCCCCCGTCTTCATATGAAAGATTACTGTTAGTGCGGCCCGCAAGGCTGATATGAATGACAGTTGTTGTGTGCAGAGCTAAACGAACCAATCACGGTAAGGTATATGGTTCTGGAGGGCGGGACATCGGCGGGCTGTCCGAGCCTCCTCACTCTTTAATTCAGTCCTCCAATCAGCTGGGCGGAGGAGGAGCCATGAAGCTGCTGGAAGTGCTTTCTCACTGAATGTGATTCGCGGGCCCCGCTCCTCTTTTGGCACGTGACAACACGTGATACACAGCCTGCCGCTTGTCAAAAAGCGTGTTCCTGACGCCGCGCGACAATTCCGCGCACGCATCAAATATTCCGCGCGGACAAATCTGACCCTCACGAGCGCTTTTTCCTCCTCCACGAAAAGAAAAAGTCCTCGCCAGAGAGACTGACTACTTCCGCGTGCGTGAGTGATGCCCGCGAGCGAGCAGAATCTTCAAAGGTGCTTCCACACCGGCCGCATGTCTGCGGGTTTATGAACGCACGCTCAGCAGGTGGTATCCACACCGGAGCAGCGCGGTCACGCACGCAGCAGAGAGGAGATTCTTCTTCTATGGTGTTTTTACCGTTCATTAGCGCTGCTGAGACTGAGCGTGAAATATTGAACCGGTTGAAGACTCAGCGCGCGCTCAGCGCATGCACGATTTGTGCGCAGAGCTTGAGACCAGATTTATATACGTAGCAACGTGCGCTCCAACCTTTCAGTGAACGCTGCTCTCAGCTCAGAAATGAAGGAGGTTCTGTAAATACAGAAACTGAATAAAAAGATTTTTCTCTTGTCTAGTGTTTGTCAGGTATTTTCTCTTAGACACCCCCCCCCTTCAGCTGTAAACATCATTAGTATCAGTTAATTTGCTCAAATTAAACGTATATCTCCTCAAAATATCATACTTTTATTATCATTAAAGAATAATAAAAAAAAAAACTTCTAAATGATCTGTTTTATTAATTGTTCTTTTTCTTTTTTTAGAATACTTCCAAAACTTCCAGACAAAGTAAAAACAATCTTTCCTTGTTTCTCTCCACAGTAGTGATGGAATTCTGTCTTTTCTCAGAGATTCAGTTCTTTTGCACTGGTTCACTGTAAACAGCGACTCTTTCTGCTAGCAAATTGATTTTTAGGTTGTTTTTGCTATATTTAATTTACTATGTAGGATTATGCACAGTATTCATCACTAATGTAAACGTGTTTTTATTTGCATTCCCTCCAGGGGGGCGCGCCCCACCATTTGAGAAACACTGTCAGTCAATATGTGGTTTCTACAGTCGTCTGTGTCTGCTGTATGGTCATTGTTATTATTTTGATTATTAATGATTGATTTTCTGATTCATTTTTTTATAATTAATTAATTAATTCATTATTTCGTGTTAAAAATAAAGATATTTGAGAACATTGGAATGTTTTATCAGCGATTTTCTTGTGGAAATCCTGATGCGGCCCGGCTTCACCCAGACTCTGCCTCCAGCGGCCCCCGGCTGAATTGAGTTTGAGACCCCTGCTTTAGCCGGAGTTTTCCAAAAGCTCCGTTTTCAGTGACTTAAATCTTCGGTTACGTGTGGACGATAGGCCGAAACGGATAAAAATATATGCGTTTTAGCAGATACCCGGCTACGTGTGGATAGGGCCAAAATACCTTAAATTGTTCTGAAAAACTGGACCAAACTAGGGTTATTATTTTTAAAATGGGGCTTTAAGCCAAAAACTCAAATGAATCAAAGAAAACAGGGTTCTCAAACTCAATTTACCTTAGGGCCACTGATGAGGCCAAAAATATGTTTTTGCGTCCACTGTCTATATCAGGGGTAGGGAACCCTGGTCCTCAAGAGCCACAATCCTTCATGTTTTCTACCATACCCTGCTCTGGCATGTTCTTATTGGCAGAACACACCTGACCCAGGTAATTGTCATGAGTCCCTACACTGATTACCTGGTTCAGGTGTGTTCAGCCAATAAGAACATGCCAGAGCAGGGTATGGTAGAAAACATGCAGGAATGTGGCTCTCGAGGACCAGGGTTCCCTACCCCTGGTCTATATCTTTGGTCCATTGTCTAGGTCTATTAATCAAGTTTATTGAACATTTGTTCATGTCTATTTACTACTAAGGAATATCATCCTGTGAAACGGCAGGAGCTAGTGATGCTAGCAACTGTTGCTAAGGACTTTTCTGACGACCAGATCCAACGACAACAGCAAATGCATAGTTTTAAACATCACAAAGAAAATACAAAGCTATAATCAATGAAGAAGATACATAGACATGAACAAATGTTCAATAAACTTGGTCAGCAGACAAAGAAAATGGACCAAATATATAGATAATAGGAGTAAAAATGTATTTAACCTTTATTTTACCAGGAAATCCCATTGAGACTACATCTCTTTTTCAAGGGAGATTTGGGCCAAAAGGCATCAATACAAAATAAAATATAGTTAAAACAATTAAAATATAAATAAAATACAATTAAAATGAACAATAGGACAATGACTAATAGGTTAATTAAGAGTGGTACAGATAGGTCAAGAGTGACATGTGCATATTTCTTTTAAAAGCTCAGAAAGTTTTGTTTTAAAACAAATAGTAATATTTAATGTGGTCTGGGGAGGGGGCTGTGAAGTTTTTCCTGCCCTAAAAGTGCTTCGAGCGCGGTCAATGCCACGCCTCCAAGAGCTTTATACTCCACCGTGATTGGTTGGTTCGTCAGCTCTGCACACAGCACTGTAAAAGCACCATTCATATTAGAGCTGCCACAAACGATTATTTTAATAGCCGACTAATCACCGATTATTTTTTCCGATTAGTCGACTAATCGGGTCATGCACAAACAGGATGTAAAACACACATCTTAACCATTATTAGCTTTAAAAAAAACTAAAAACTAAATATATTCACACAAGCATTATCTGTGAAAATGCTTGTGTGAATGCTGTAAGCTGAATTTTGAAGCTGAAGCGAGTGACGACAGCGAAGATGCTGAAATTGATAACTAAAAACACTAAAGCTGATAGCCACTAAAATATTAGCTAAATGCCAAAATTAGCCTAAAAAAGAATTAAAAGCCTCAGCTGGCCAAAAACTGCTAGCATGTAGCTGACATGTTAACTTAACTCCAAAATAGCCTTAAAAAACTAAAAGAAATCCTAAATTTTTCCAAATAGCTAGCATGTAGCTTAAATATTAACTAAATTCCAAAACACCCTAAAAACTTTTTTTTCAAAAAGTTTAAGTTAGCCAAAACAGCAAGCATCCAGCTGAAATATTAGCTAAACACCAATTAGCCAAAAAAATGGAAAAAGCTTAAATTAACCAGAATAGCTAGCTTGTCGCTGCAATATTAGCGAAACTCCAAATTAGCCTAAAAAAATAATTTAAAGCCTCAGCTAGCCAAAACTGCTAGCATGTAGCTGACATGTTAACTTAACTCCAAAATAGCCTTAAAAAACTGAAAGAAATCCTAAATTTTCCAAAATAGCTAGCATGTAGCTTAAATATTAACTAAATTCCAAAACACCCTAAAAACTTTTTTTTCAAAAAAGTTTAAGTTAGCCAAAACAGCTAGCATCTAGCTGAAATATTAGCTAAACACCAAATTAGCCAAAAAAAACGGAAATAAGCTTAAATTAACCAGAATAGCTAGCTTGTCGCTGCAATATTAGCTAAACTCCAAATTAGCCTAAAAAATAATTTAAAAGCCTCAGCTAGCCAAAACTGCTAGCATGTAGCTGACATGTTAACTTAACTCCAAAATAGCCTTATAAAAAACTGAAAGCAAATCCTAAAATTCCAAAATAGCTAGCATGTAGCTTAAATATTAACTTAAATTCCAAAAGCCACCTAAAAAAACTGTTTTTTCAAAAAGTTTAACTTAGCCAAAACAGCTAGCTACTAGCTGAAATTATTAGCTAAACACCAAAAAATAACTAGCCAAAAAAAACGGAAAAAAGCTTAAATTAACCAGAATAGGCTAGCTTGTCGCTTGCCAATATTAGCTAAACTCCAAATTAGCCTAAAAAATAATTTAAAAGCCTCAGCTAGCCAAAAACTGCTAGCATGTAGCTGACATGTTAACTTAACTCCAAATAGCCTTAAAAAAACTGAAAGAAATCCTAAATTTTTTCCAAAATAGCTAGCATGTAGCTTAAATATTAACTAAATTCCAAAACACCCTAAAAACTTTTTTTTCAAAATGTTTAAGTTAGCCAAAACAGCTAGCATCTAGCTGAAATATTAGCTAAACACCAAATTAGCCAAAAAAACGGAAAAAAGCTTAAATTAACCAGAATAGCTAGCTTGTCGCTGCAATATTAGCTAAACTCCCAAATTAGCCTAAAAATTAATTTAAAAGCCTCAGCTAGCCAAAACTGCTAGCATGTAGCTGACATATGAACTTAACTAAAAACAGGAAAAGAATCCTAAATTTTCCAAAATAGCTAGCATGTAGCTTAAAAATGAGCTAAATTCCAAAACACCCAAAAAAACTAGTTAGCTTATAGCTGAAATATTAGCTAAACTCCAAAATAGCTTAAACAAACCTTGATAAATGCCAAAATAGTTTAAAAAGCTAGCATTTTATTTTTATTATAACTTTCAACTTTACGACACTAACTCCATATATTATATATTATAATTAAATTAGTTGTCGATTATTTTAATAGTCGATTAGTCGTCGATTAGTCGACTAATCGTGGCAGCCCTAATTCATATTAAAGTGGGGGCAGCAAAATATCATCTTGGGGGCCGCCAGTTTGAGACCCCCTGTTCTATTTTGTCCAGTAAAATGTAAACTTTGACGACTTATCTTAAAATGTAAACATATTTATTTTATGCATGACAATAATTCACATTTAAATATACACATAATTGTTTTTTAAGGAGAACAGAAAAAGGAAATATGAAGTTTGTTTTGAGAAAACAGAAAAATATTTTGATGTAAATTTTCATCACAGGGCTGAGAAAAGCAACAAAAAGCTGATAGAAAAGCGTTTCCAAAACAAATATAGCGCTTGTCAAGCGGCTCGTCTTCACATTGTCGCAGACGGGTTTGTTTTCCTGGAAAGGCGATGCTCTTGTTTCTGACATAAAGGTTTTATTCATCTGTGTCAGGAACTCACAGAAAGAAAAAGTCTTTTCATCTTTTCAGGCAGTTCTTCAGAAAAAGGTTTTCTTCCTTTTCTATCTGACAGAAATGTTCAAAAGAAGCTGCAGACACTTTGTTACATGTTGGATTTAAAGCCTCACTTGCATATCTACCTGCTGGTTTACAGATAAAAAGCACGGAAAAACGCAAAGACAATTTCCTGCTAAAGCTTCTGCCGAGCAGCCCAGTGGAGACGCGAGCCAGCTGGTCGTCCAGCAGCATCGTGCCCGTCATGTCTGACTGTCTCCTCCCCGCTGCGTTTCCATCCCGCACATTTTAAAAGAGCATAAAAGCGGCGGGCGCCTGCAGGTCAATTATCTTCAGGGAGACCTGGAGGATGCGTTCTTCCACAGAGGAGGAATAGACAGTGCTCCTGGCTGTCAGCTGGAGATGCATCACATTATTAAAAGCACTAGAATAACTGAATAGCTTAAAAAGTTCTTGTTATTCTTCACACACTAATTGTTCAGCCGTTGCAGCAGGAATATTGGCCTTCTGTTGACGTGTTCTTGGACCTACCAGGGAGGCTGTGTACAGCCTTCAGAGCATGAAATGTCAGCTATTATTTTCATCTGCAGATGGTATTTTTGTAGGGAGCTGACCTCTGCAAAGAACATTCAAGTAAAACACTCTGGAGAAGGAGCGAAGCGCCTCCTGAGCAAAGAAACAAGGTCATCGCCACGGCGAAGAAAAGACGAGCTAATTACAGGGAAAAAAATAAGGACTGCAGACGAGTTAATAACAAACTGGGATGTTTAGAGTCAGGATTTAATTTAAGGACAAAGCGTTTGGCTGTAAACTAGGTGGCTGCACGGTGGTGTGGTGGTCGGCCCTATTGCTCCACAGCAAGAAGGTTTGAATCCCAGTTTGCATGTTCAAAAACGTGCTTCATGGGTCGTAGCCACAACTTCCTTTAGGGATGTTATGGGATTTTTGCGGGTCAAAACGCTCACATTTTTGTGGGTCACAGACAAAATATCAAGGTTATAGACTAGGGCTGCCACAAACGATTAGTTTAATAGTCGACTAATCATCGATTAATTTTTCCGATTAGTCGACTAATCGGATCGTGGACAAAGTGGATGTAAAGAAAATCTGAAATATGATTAGCTTTAAAACAAAAAAATCCTAAATAAGCTAAAATCGCTAGCATATAGCTGAAGACATAGCAAAACTCCAAATTAGCCTAAAAAACTGTAAAAATCCCAAATTAGCCAAAATAGCTAACATATAGCTGAAATATTAGCTAAACTCCAAATTAGCCTAAAAAACTGTAAAAAAAAAATCCCAATTTAGCTAAAAATAGTGAAATATTAGCTAAACTCCAAATTAGCCTAAAAAACTGTAAAAAAAAAATCCCAATTTAGCTAAAATAGTGAAATATTAGCTAAACTCCAAATTAGCCTAAAAAACTGTAAAAAAAAAATCCCAAATTAGCTAAAATAGCTAGCATGTAGCTGAAATAATAGCAAAACTCCAAATTAGCCTAATAAACTGTAAACATTTACAATTAGCAAGCTAACATGTAGCTGAAATATTAGCTAAACTCAAAATTAGCCCTAAAAAACTGTAAAAATCCAAATTAGCAAAATAGCTAACATGTAGCTGAAATATTAGCTAAACTCCAAATTAGCCTAATAAACTGTAAACATTTACAATTAGCAAGCTAACATGTAGCTGAAATATTAGCTAAACTCAAAATTAGCCTAAAAAAACTGTAAAAATCCCAAATTAGCCAAAATAGCTAACATGTAGCTGAAATATTAGCTAAACTCCAAATTAGCCCTAAAAAACTGTAAAAATTCCAAATTAGCCTAAAAAATAAAAAGAGCCAAAGTTAACCAAAATAGCTAGCATACTGCTGAAATATTAGCTAAACTCAAAATTAGCCTAAAAAAACTGTAAAAATCCCAAATTAGCCAAAATAGCTAACATGTAGCTGAAATATTAGCTAAACTCCAAATTAGCCCTAAAAAACTGTAAAAATCCCAAATTAGCCAAAATAGCTAGCATGTAGCTGGAATAATAGAAAAACTTCAAATTAGCCTAAAAAACTGTAAACATTTAGAATTAGCTAGCTAACATGTAAATGAAATATTAGCTAAACTCCAAATTTGCCTACAAAACTGAAAAAATCCTAAATTAGCCAAAGAGCTAATATGTAGCTGAAATATTATCATAATTCCAAATTAGCCTAAAAAACTGAAAAATCCTAAATTAGCCAAAATAGCTAGCATGAAGCTAAAATATTAGCTAAACTCCAAAATAGCCTGAAAACCCTTAATAAATGCCAAAATAGTCTAAAAAGCTAGCAGAATGTCATTATAACTTTCAACTTCACTACAGCCTGACTCCATATATTATAAAGTAACGACTAATCGACTATTAAATTAGTTGTCGACTATTTTAATAGTCGATTAGTCATCGATTAGTCGACTAATCATGGCAACCCTATTATAGACTGTTTATTGAAAATATTCAGAGAGAAAATAGTCATGCACATTTTTTTGTCTACGGGTGTGCTGCGGGCTGCAGGTTGTAGTGAACACATACAACATGTAAGGTTGAAGTTAATTGAGATGTGTGGTGTTTTTCAACCAGTTTGCCGTGATAGAGAAGTTCAGGTGTGCTGTGGGAAATTATTCATTTTCACTTATCTATAAACAAGTTCTATCATCAGGAGATCAGCTTTATTTTCATTTAAACAGGTCCTGATAAAACACTGAACAGTTAGGAATATGAAAGACTATAAAATAGTTTCTTTATTTGTGTTTATTTGACTCCATTAAAGACTTTTTGATAAGAATGACGATCCTGCGGTTTAGCCACAGCTAGCTGTTTTTTGGCAACGTTCCGCCTCTCCAACTGTCTCCATCAATCATTCTTGGAGGCTTAATCACGTCATCAGTCTGACCAATCAGAAGTTGTTAACATCCTCACTTTTTTGTTGCAACTTGGCTCATAAAGTCTCACAGTTCCAACAAAAATAACAGCTGAAGCTCATGTTTGGCAGTGTCAGACGTGAAAAAAGGGAACAAAACAATGAAGCTCAGAGATGTGAGTTTATCCAGTTTTTGCACTGCATCTCCCATAATGCATTGGGTTAAAGCAGGGCTGCTCATTCCTGGTCCTCAAGATCTACCAACCTGCCTGTTTTCCAGCTCTCCCTGTACTGCTTGCTGCTGATTACCTGGACCAGGTGTGTCCTTTCAATCAGATTGTGGAGACATCTGACTGAGCCAATCAGCAGGTGGCAGGGCTTGGAGATCTGGAAAATAGTCAGGGTGGTAGATCTCGAGGACCAGGAATGAGCAGCCCTGGGTTAAAGTGACAGCACTTTTGCGCTATGCTACTAAAATAAAACTATTTATTCACCCAAAAATAAATAAAACATTTTGTGTCAAAGATACATTTTGTATTAAGACTAAATAATAAAACTTGAAAATGTTAATTTTTTGTGTTATTACAATTGAACATAAACATGAAGATAATAGGTTTGTGTGTGTAAAAAAACAAGCATGTTGTGTTTGTGCTCTGGCCCAAACATTTAAAGAAATATATATAAAAAATAAATTCCTCTCTGGGAAGAATATTTTACAGTTTTTTGGTGAGGTCACATAAAATTGCAAATTAATAAAGTTATTAATAAATTAATAAAGCTATTAATTAAGGGAAAAATGACAAATTTTCAACAAATTAAATTGAAAATAAAAATTGAAAACGCTCACAACTTAATTACAACATTTTGGAAAAACAGCTGTAACTTCCAGCTTTTCTGCTTGAACTATTACAAAAAATTGCCGTGAGATTATGGAGGAACTGTACCCCAAACAGACTATATATAGTTTCTCCTGTTTTACATATTTGGATGCCGCAGAATTTTTGTCAAGGATAAGCGCACCTTGGCTTAAAAAAGGTTGAAAAACACTGATCCAGTGAATTGCACAGAATCCATCAGTTCCGTTACGTGATAAATGCGCTCTCGTTAGTCAAATTAAATAAAATGTGTTGTTTTCTAGGACTTCGTTTCTGCAGAGCTACAGTCGTTTGTTGAAAAATTCCTCTAGGTTGCAGGCAAGATCATTGGTGTTGGAGTAAGCCTGTACCCATTTCCCATCATTCATCTGTGTACACACTGTACCACTAGATTACAGCCCCATATAACCCCAATATAACATTACTGGTGCAAGAAAAATGGTGAACACTATTGAAGCCATCCAGCCACACAGTTTTGAATCAGCTCAGAACAGGAAAATGAAGACCTACAGTACATGGATCTACTGTATTTGGGTGTATACAGACAAACATTTGGTTCGCTTTCCGGGTGGTCCATGTTTATTTTTCAGTCGGATTGAGTTCCGGCTCAGTCTTAGTTTCCACAGTGTGAATACACTCTGTGCTCGAAGCGGAACAAGTAGACCAAAACAGTCACCGTAGCCGGGCATTACAGGATGTCAACACAGAGCAAACGTAGAGCAGCGATGCAACAGAAACTCGTCGAAATCAGCTCCAACCTATTTCCGGTTGTTCACATCACTCACGTTTCTTGAGAAAGATTTGAGTCCAGACCCAAGAGATTTGGTCGCCACCCAAAAGATTTGAGTTGTGACCCACAAGATTTAGTCGCGGCCCATGAGATATGGGACCCAGCTTACAAGATTTGGTTGCGATCCATGAGGTTTGGTCGCAGTCCACGAGATATGAGCCCTGCTCCACGAGAAATGAGTCCTGACCCACAAGATTTGAGTTGTTACCCATGAGATGAGATATGAGTCCCGGCCCACCATAATTTTTTTACGACCCGCAAAATTTGGTCGCGACCAAAGCTTGCGGGTCGCGACCCACAAGAAATGAGTCCTGACCCATGAGATTTGAGTTCCAACCCACAAGATTTGAGTTGTTACCCATTAGATATGAGTCCAGACCCACCAGAATTCTTCACAACACACAAGATTTGGTCGCGACCCACAAGATTTGTGTCACGACCCATGTGATTTGAGTTGTTACCCTTGAGATTTGAGTCCTGACCCTTGAGATTTAAGTTTTTATCCATGAGATTTGAGTTGTGATCCACGAGATTTTAGTTGTTATCCACGAGATATGAGTCCCGACCCACAAGATTTGGTCACGATCCACGAGATTTGGTCGCAACCTATGAGATTTGAGTCGCGGCCATAAGATTTGAGTCAGGGGAGGAGCCGTAAATAGGTCAGAGCTGTTTGCAGCGCCTCCTGTCTCTCTGAAATTTGGTGGTATGAATGCAGGTTCATTAAAACAGCTTTTAACGTGATACACATCTTTTCTTACTCCATGTCATAAACACTTATCAGTGTACTTTCTTAGCCGTTGTCTCCTCAGTGACTGTCTTGCAGCATGTCTCCATCGTACTGAAGTATCAGTAAAAAGTGTTGAACCTGATGTTGATACAGACATTCTGAAGTGAAGTACTCGTGTTTTGTTTATAGACTTTAGCTCATAACAGAAATCTCTGGTAGACTCCAGTCTAAATACAGAGTAAACACAAGGTTAAGGTCTCGATTCTGACAAAAAGAAGCGGACTCTGTCCAGACCGACAGACTTTTCCCATCTAAATACATTCTTTGTCTGCAAGTGGGTGTATCAGAATGGAGCAGAGCAGGGAGCTCGTGGCCCGCCAATTGTACCTTCCTTACAATAGAAACTTTTTCCAACATACATCTAATATATGTCCCCTATCATCAGAAAAAGGCCACTTGAATTTATTAAAAAAATATATATATATTTCTTTTGAGTGGGTCTTTAAATCTTCAAAGGTAAAAATAAATACAGATGCTGGGTACACAGCTTCAACACAACATTAGAAGGTTTAATAAGGCTTTTGTTTAATTTGATAATTTTTTTTTTACATTACTATTTTCCAAAATCTGTGCCTAGAGGACAACTTTTTAGACTTTTAGAGGCAAACTGAACCCATTCCTGGTCAGCGGCTTCTCTTTGACTGTTTCACAGCAGCACTAATATTAAAAAGCTGAAACTGAAAGCCCTTTTCAGCCTTTTAGGCTCTGTTTCGCGCACAGCCTTTCTCTGCGTCCAGAAAAAGTTCTCCTCTGTTGTGCAGGAGTCTGCGGGTTGTTGCTGAGCAGGTAGCACACGTCAGATTGATTAGAGCTTTCTGAGCTGTGGGAAGCAGCCTGCTGCGTTTCTGAGTGCAGTGACTGTAGAACCAAACAGAACAGCTGCAGGCTGGACAAACAGCATTGATGTAGCTGTAAAACTGCACAAAGCTTTCCAGCAGTAGCCTCGCATAACAGACTTTTATTTAATGGAAGTTATTAGGTCCTTGCAGATTCTGTGACTTGAGGATTATTCAACCAGAAATGCAAAAGAAACTGTGTTTACAAGAAACTGCTCTTCAAATGATGGCCGTGGATGTATTGAAAGTAACACATGATTGAATATTCAATGCATTGAGGAAAATTAACAGAAAAAAAGGCTTCTAATAATTGAATAAAAATGAATCCTCAAGAAAAAGTCAAAAACCAAAAGTACGTCTGGATTGATCCACTATTGCTCGCCATTATTTTTAGCTAGCTAGCTTGAGGCTATAACCTCACACATGAGGGAAAGGGGGTGGTGTTGCACCGAGCCCACAGTCCCGCCCACAAAACCATAATTATTTATCTAATGAGCCATAAAATATGCCTGAAAAGCGACAGACGCGCTTTTGCCTAAAGCCTGCAGAGTCATGAACTCGGGCTGTGGATCGTTGCTTAGGTGGCGATCCGATACGATTCACGAATCAAGCTCAACGATTCACGAGTTGAACCACGATTCTTACTTTTTAATATTATGTTTATTGCTATGTGAATATTTACTAAATGGAGAAAAAATGAAATTATTTGTATTAAATCACCAACATTTATACATTTATTTAGAGCAAAAGATCAGAATCAACAAAACTGATTTAAAAAAAAAACAAAAAGATTCAGATAGAAAGAAATTTTGTCATTTTAAAATTTTTTTTTGTCAGCCTTCTGGTTAAGTTCAGCAGTAACATAAACAACATAAAGAGGATAAAAATTACTGCCGTTTCGGATCATTTAACAACAAAACTTAAAAATGTTTAGAACATTTTTTTTATCCTCAAAGTTCTTCAATATTTTTCGGTGTACAACCCGTGTGAAAAAAGTATTTTTTTCCGCAGCAGAATCATCTGATTCACGTTGATTCCATCCTCCTTTCAGCAGGATGAGGCTGTGTTTCTTCAGAATAAGATGGAGTTTCATTAATTGCTTCAACTGTTGAAGAGTTATCATAACCAAAAGAATGTAAACACTGAGATAAAGCTCAGATGTTAAAGCTAATTCATTTTTTCAGAAGTTATGTCAGTTTTTGAACGGAAAAATATTTCTCGCTAGTTTTACTTTGAAAACCGGAAGTTTCTCTGCAACTAAAAAGTGTTTACTTTCTGTTACTACGCTCTTTCGGCTTTGTTTTAGTTCGGAAACTTAAAATAATACATTAATCTGAATTCCAGAAGAAAAATAAATAATTACCAGATGATATTCTGATCATATTTTACTACAATTTACTATATTTATAAAGATCCCAAATCAGCGATCTTGGACGTCGCGAATATTCATACTCGGATTTTCGGGAGCAGATCGCGAATACCCGAGCACCCGGATACTCGTTACAGCCCTATCATGAACGATTTTACAAAAGAAAAAATATGGCAGGAGTGAAACTTTAAACCGTTTGTGTTACATTTTCTTCACAATAAAAGCTTACTAAAAACTCTTAAACAATGTTTGGGTTTGAATCAAATAAAAGCTGATTCTTTCATATCTTCTGAGCCAATATTTGATTCACAGCAGAGAACAGAAACAAATGTTTCTTTTTTTTTTTTGTCTGAACTTTTTTTTTTAGCATCAGAGCTGAGAACCCTCTGATGAACTAAAGAAAAGGAGCATGTCAGGTTGTGTCTGTGATGTACACCAGCATGTCTTAATTCTCCTGGAAATCCTCCGCATTCCCCCCCACAACCAATCAATGGGTCAGCGCTGTAGATTACTTTCTGTCCATGTATCAAACAGCAACGTATGGAGGGAAATTGAGCAAAGCAGCCGCAGGCGACTGAGATGAGGATTAAACTTTATCGTGTCCACTCTCTGTGGAGGGAAAGGAGAAGCAGGCGAGCTCCGTTTCCTCTTCTGCGGGATTATCTCAGCTGGATGTGTGGTAATTCTCAGTCAAACGTGGCATTTCTCCAAACACTTGACCTCAGGGGGGAAAAGACGCTCTTGACGCCTCCGAATCCATGTCTTTGTTAGCACAGAGAAATTAAACTAGTTCCACATATAAACTATATCTTTGTTTGATGAAATGTGACTCCGCGGAGGATCGTCAGTCCATGAGAAAATCAGAGTAATTGGTGCCCGTGGGACCCAAACACAATAAGGCTTTTCAGTTTCTGAGCACAGCATCGACTGCTGCGCTCAAATGAAGGTAAAGTTCAGCTCAAATAAATGTTTATACTGTTGACACAAAGCATGAATGCACTGAGTGGGTTAGTCCAAATGTTTAATGAGAGAATTCCTCGTTTTATGAGCAGCTTTTAGCGCAGTCCTTGGAATTATGTAGCGTTGTAGAACAATGACCGCGAATGCCCGGCTTCTACTTCATTTCAATCATTTCTGGAATTTTACCAGAAACATTTGTGCAAACGTCATGGTTTCTTTTTGAGTTCATGTTCATATGTGCGTCCTTATCCTGGTGAGAGAAGCTCGGACCGTAGATAGATAAGTGTTCTAGAGCCAGTCCACAACACCGTATTTGGAGAATGGGCAGAGGAAGTCTGGAAAAACCTTCTGGAATGTAGAGAGATAAACAAACAACAATCCCGGAATATATATATATATATATATATATATATATATATATATATATATATATATATATATATATATATATAAAAAATGTGCATAGTAATTGATCAAATTAGGTTATAAACGATAGAAGAGAAATGGCATCACTTTTCTATGGCATCGTTTCCAGGTAAACTGGACTCTTGCATCACTTTACACGCCTCTCGTTAATTAAACCTTCATTGTTGTTTAATTATATATATATATATATATATTTCCGATCACATGATCGGAAATCGGGCCCGATCACGTGGTTGAAGACTCGATTGAAATCGGGCTCCGTTGTCCGATCAGGATCGGATATTTCATTTATTCTTCTTATGATCAGCGCTTTATATTTCAATCTTATTAACAGATCATAAAATGTCATTGCAGGAAAACACAGCAGAAAATAGCAACAGTTCAAGCAGAAGACTGATGTAAACAGATCAATATAGCTAGCTAGCCGTGATTGGCTAGCTAGCTTTCCGGGGACTTCCGGGATCAATAACTCTATTAAAAACTGTCAGCTAGTGTCTCTAAACAACAACCTCTAAAGGCATTTCAATAGAAAAAGACAGAGTTTTGTTTCTTTTTAATGTTAAGCTCTTCTTGCTGCAGACAGATGCTAAACAGCAGCTGCTAACTGCTACATGCTAGCGCCATGATTTAACTCCTTAGGACCCGAGCTGTCCTTTGATATGCCTGCTTCATTTATCTGAAAGAGAAATAAAAGTTAAAAAAAATTAACTACTCTGATTATAAAACAAAAAATGTGATGTTTTAAGAACTTAAAAAGAAGCACAAAATCTTAAAAAACAAACCAAAAATTAATAATGATTTGAGCTAGTCATAAACACTCATCAAATTCATGCTAAAACAGTCATAATTTATTTTTAAGAATTCTAAATGAGGACAGGAATCAGATTTGGTCAAAAATGTTCAATAACTCTAAAGATATTAAAGTTAAAGTCATTAAACTTTCTCACATGAATAATTATCACTTATAGAACAAGAAAATATGATTTCTTTTTCAAAGTTTATATTTGCTCTATTTTTACTTGTTTACTAAAGCTACTTCACTGAAGTGTTCTATTTAAGTTTTTAATGATAGAAAAAGGTTAATGAAATATAAATAAGGGACAACACAAATCTGTTTATTTAATTTGTTCATGTTTTAAATGTGTTACAAAAGTATCGGATCGGGACTCGGTATCTGCAGATACACAAAATCCAATGATTCGGAATTGGATCGGGCCCAAAAAAACCTGATCGGGACATCCCTAATATATATATAAAAATAGTCCAAACCTCATCAGTGTGTACACCAAAAATTTATTTAAATGAAAATAAAGACAAATTAAAAAGAGATTCTTGGCAAACATACGTTTTGCAACATAAAGCTGCTTTACGTTCTTTAATTCTCACTCGTGAGAATCGCTTTACGTTACTTAAAACGAGTATAGAGCGAGAACGCAGAAGAGCTTGAAGTTTGTAAAACAGACAGAAACATGGATGCAGGCAGACCAAGAAGAAGCACTTTCATCAAAAGAGGAACGTCTGTGATTTAGGATTCAGGATGGCAATATGTAAATTATGCTACGAGGCTATTCCTGCGCCGATGCTAACAAAACAAGCCTTCTATCACTCAAGGAGCTCAAAATGAACACATGAGATTACAAAAAGAGATAAACCAAGCGGTGGAACAGAGCTGTAACAAATATCTAAAAACTCAGAGTCTCACGATCTGCTCCCAAAAATATGACTATGAAAATTCGCGACTTCCAAATCACTGATTCACGATCTTTATAAATCTAGGAGAATTTAGTAAATTATCATGTAATAAAATATTGATTGCTCTGAAATACAGAATAATGTTGGATTTTAATGTATGAACTCCGGAAGTATACAAATCTTCAAAGTAAAGTGTCATTGAAGCTTCCTATTTTCAAAATAAAACTAGTGAAAGCTTTTTAAATAACTGAAAATATACTATGTTGTTTTATATTCCGATATATATCGTTATTGTGATATAAAATAACTTATATCGTGATAAAACATTTTTCCCGTATCGCTCAGCAATCCCGGAAGTGAGTTAAGCCTCGTTTCCACTGAGCGGTCTGGTCCGGTACGGTCCGGTCGAGTATTTTGCGATCTTAAAATGGACCGATTGAACAGTACTGAACCGTACCTCTTGATCCTCTGGTACAGTACGGCCCGGTTCCATCTGGGATTTTGAGAGTTTCCATCGTAAAATGGACCCATTGAACAGTACCGAGGCGTACTCTATTCAGGTCCCTAAACTGTTGTAGGTCCATAGAAAAATGGAACAGGACGGTTGATAAATAGTAGAACACGATCGTGTTACTCTGTGTAATAAGTTGAATTAAACAAAGAGGAGTTTAGTTTGTTCTGCACGTGAAATAGAATAAATAAGGTCCCGCCCAATCAGTTTAATAAATTTAGTTTTTCCTCATTTAGACTTTTTGGGTTTCTGAAGTCTCATGCAGAAATAAACCCAACAGGTTTGAAGCTAGAAACCTAAAAAATAATTATGATTGAAATATATAAACTTATAAGAGAATTAGAAAACAAAAATAGCCAGAAACTGTGTTTCTCATTAATCCAGTGTTTTCACTAGTTCCTATCTGTACTATTTTCAGGTGACTTCAACTAGGAACTCCAAACTGAAGTTTGAATTTATTGTTATTTTTTTTTTTATATAGATTTGGTTTAAGTCATATATTAGTGGAAGAGAAATTTAGAATAATTAGACAACAGATAATATTCTTCATTTATATTTACTCAAACTGACAGAGTTGTCTGTAACCCAGCAGGTCGATGAGCGTTTATCTACTGACTGGTCAGAAATTTATGATATAACCCAAAAAATTCAGGCTGCAAATTAGTTCACGCAGTGAAAAGTAAAGAAGGTCAGGAGCCACAAGAATATTCCAGATCACAATTGTCAGATAAACCGTTTATTCAACATTTTATCAGAGAGAAGACTTTGTTGTTGTTGGGTGTGATTTTCAAGGTTGGCTGGAAACCAGCGAGAGCTGCTCTTTCTCTCTGGAGATCTTTAGTCATTCCATGCTAAACGCTGCAACCAAACGACAGAGGAGAATCTAATGATAGATTCTTCAGCACGTTTTTAGGAATTCCTGAGATGTTATTATCCTGACAGTAAAGTCTAACAGCTGTGCTTGAACAGGATCATTTTTGGGGGAGAGAGTCATGTTTACACAGAAAGAAAATAGGCCTCTCTCTCAGCCAAAAAAAAGAAAAAAAGTCATAAGAGTAAGAAAATAAGACATGACTCATGACATACTTTGTCAAATTAGAAGCCAACAGGTTCTACTTTGGTTTATTGTGAGTTCAAATTCATTTTTGAAATGACTTTCTCTGGTGTCGTGAACCATTTCCTTGTCTTCGGTTGAAACGTTCCTCGTGTTTTGTGCTGCAGGTCTCCTTTTACACTTAGTAGTTCATCATTTTGTCCTTGTATGTTTATCTGCCAAATCAGCTTTGGATCCTGGGTTTAGTTCAGAGTCTTTCCATAAACATTTCTACGTCCACGTGCATTCACCTGAACAGAGAGAGCTCTTTTTGCTCACTGAAGGTTCAGAAATAAAACAGCGGCGTTCTTATGGCTGGACTGGGAAGCCCACGGTTGTTGTTTGTCCTTTTAGTGCAGAACTCAACTGGAGAGAGCATAAATAAAAAATGGAAACAGCATCGGTGAAGTTTAGTAGTTAAATGGAAAAAACTCAAGAAAAATCTATAACATTGAGAATTCTTGAATCTGAGACTCCATGTCAGAGAAATTATGGTTTTTCCTTCTTAATTGATAGAGAAATCGGCTCATTAAGAGTCCAGGCATTTCATAAAATGTTAAACTCTTAAATTCATGCTAACATTTACCTAATTTCAGCGTTCAATAAACAAAGTGCTAATGTAAGCTCTGCTAAGACATTCAATATCATTAATCTTTCCAATTCTCTAATGAATGTGCCGTCGCCGTCGGCTTCTATGATTTTTATTTACTGGTATGTTCACATGCCCATTAGTTTCTTCTCTGCATCACTTCACCTCCATTAGCAGTCCTTACAGCCAGTGAAGCATCTTTTAATGCCATCATTTGTTACTGGAGCTGAAGGAAACGCTTCCCTCCAAAGACACACCTGTATTCATCAGCAGGTCGTCCCAGCGGCAGCCGGGTCTCCGGATGCCTGAAGTCAACGCGACACCGAGGAGAAGTCTGCAAAGTCAAAGAGACCCTCGGGCAGTTTTTAATAGAAACAGTTGAATCTTTGGGGAATATAATGTGTTTTATAATTTGCCTTTATTTTGAAAGTTACCTAAGGGGATCCAATAATGTCAATGTAAAAGCTCCTGTAAACTAATGCTACGTTTCCTGCCAATTCGTGCCCCCTCCCTCTTTTTAGTTTCTCGTAGGGCTGGGCGATATGGGATTTTTTATATCACGATATAGCTTTTTACATATTGCGCGATAACGATATTTATCACGATATAAACCAAAAAACTATATTTGAACACTTTGTGGCTCAAAAATGAAATGTAAATTCATCAGCAGGTTGTTTAAATTTAAATATTTATGTCCTATCACACTAAGCATAACAGATCCAATGGAAATTATGCAACTAGTTTTTTAATAACCAAGACTATATAGATATAAATGAACTAAGCTGAAAATTAAAGCAAAAGCTTTCAAGTTTCAAAAGTTTATGAAATAGATACTAAACTGTTTCTTCAGTTCCATTAAAAAACAAAGCATTAAGTCTACAAATAAATTCTAATGTTTTCAGGGGTCACATAACAAAAATGTACATGTCTGGAGACAAGTCTGCAAAAACTGAGAGAAAGGAATGCTTAATATGCTATCCCACCAAATTAAACTGCAATTTTGAAATTAAACTTTCATTATTTTTGGTATTAATTGTTGTATTGAAACTAACTGTGGCAACATTTAAATATGTCAAATAAGTATTATTAACCATAGCACATGTCCAGGTGACGCACTGCCATACCCGCGTTTTTTCTGGTTAATTTTGACCCTAACGGCTTGCCTTAGCTTTACTTTCCCTTGTCGGCTCTTGCTAGCTGCGTGCAGGAGTGCGATGCGTGTGCGACAGCGGCTGCTCCTCGCTGGAAGGTCTCTTGAACTCCGACATGGAGATGTGTAGCGATGTTTTTATTCAGCTCCTCAAAATAATTAAATCTCTCTGTATCCGCGTTCTTCACGAAGAGTTCCAGAAAAGTTTTGACGGAGGTTTCTCCCACACTCAGCGGGGCTTCCGAGCAACAGACTTTCTGATGAACGACAAGTATCAAATCTGACGCTTGTTAAAACTAATACAGTGTACAGTAAATTAATTGGACGCCAAATGCATTCAGTGTGGACAAACAATGATTGTAATAAAGCGCGCGGGGCGCGAGGTGCGCAGCAGCAGCGGGGGTTGCTGGTAGAAGTCGGCTCGTGCGCGTTTGTTTATCTTTCATGCAGACGAAAGACGTGGAGTGGAGTCCAAAAAATGACCCAAATGAGAGCTAATAAACACAATCATTAGATACAAACACTTACTCGCCCTGTGGAGACTAACTCTCTAACTTTTACTCGTCAAATAGGAGAAACTGTTCGCTAGCAAGTGTTATTTGTGGACCCTTCAAAAATAAAAGTCTATCGCGATAGACTCATTCTTCTATCGAAAAAATGTTCTATCGCGATATCAATAATTATCGTTTTATCGCCCAGCCCTAGTTGCTCGCCAAATTTGCTGCTGGGCACATGTCCGAAAATGTGTTCATAAACGTGACGCTCCTGCCGTGTGTGGGAGGAGGTTCTGCCTCATCACCACATGGAAGCATTGACTCTAGAGCTCTTTTACAATGCATGGAAGACACGGATGATGTTATGAATTATTTCTCCATGTCTGGATTCATGAGATCATTCAGAGACTCTCCCGGTAAAGTGAACTTCATCTCCTGCAGGAGCTGCGTCTGAATGATGGACGCTTTCAGCGGTACTTCTGTGTCTCTGTGACCCAGTTAACGACTCGCTGTCCCGCATCAGTCCAAGTAGGAAATAATAAGAATAAAATTAGACAAACTTTTTAATATTATCTCGATACAAATGGGAAAAATGTCCTCATGTTCAGGAGGACAGTATCTGCGTAAATGAGCAAAGATTGGAGTAGAATTGAACTGTGAACATGGACCCTGAAAAACTTTATCCATTTATAATAATTTTCCATTTGCACCTCACTTTGGATTGGAATTCATCATTTTGACAAATGCAGAACTTTCTAAAATACCAGAAACGTCCTTAGAAGAAGAAATAGCGAATTCTGTTAAAACAAAAAAACTAACGATTTGAGTCAGATGATCTTCACTATTATTATTATTTATTTTATTAATTATTATTTATTTTTAAGTGACGTTTTGTTCATAGTTTTCTTAGAGGGGGAGGAGCCAACAACTTTTAGCCTTGGATGCACTTAAGATCTGGGCGGCTGTGCAGTAATGTGCATCTTGGCGGGAAAAATATCAGCCTTTATCTTGTCTGGACGTGATTTCACATAAAATTCAGAATAAATTGTGTAAATGCACCATGATCGGAAGGAAATTCAGATCCGACTTAGTCTGAGCGGGTCATTGCGATTACATGACACGTTTTTATTCTGATCATGTGTTTAATCCAACTACTTGTGTCCATGTAAACCGCAGCTACTGATCAGATTCTCCTATTTATTGAGCAGTTACTGAGTTCCTGAACGGTTGATGTGCTTAACTTTTTTGTCAAAGTCCAGAAATGATAACTGAAATTGTAATTTTCATAAACAAGCATCCACTAGAGAATTGCGCCGTGCCAAATATGTAAAACTCCCCTTAGCACCTCCGACTGCATCCGTCCATTGGCTTTACACTGAAATCCGGACGCCCCCGCCATGCACATCAGCATGAACGCCGCTTCTGAAAGAGATACCCCAGACATATAAACAACCCTCTGAAGCCATGATTACCTTTAAAAAGAGTTTAAATATTCACTAAAACCCTTCAATCATAGACATATTTTCATTCTAGTTTCCCAGAAAAAACTTTGCCTGAAACAAAAAAAAACTGTGAGCGAGGTCTTCCAAGGAAGGAACGTTATTCCAGGAACTGCTAATTCGTGTTCTCATTAAAAGCTCGTCTGGCATGAGGCTGTGTGGCAATAATCGATGGAATAACGAGTAATAATTATTTCAACGTTCGAGTTCTTTAGGGTGAGGAACTCAGCCAAGGCCTTTTTATAGATACTTCTGTTTGTTAACACGATTTCACAAAAACAAGTTTGTTTTTTTTTCCAGGGAAAACTTTATGGACAGGTGAAATTAACAACGTTGAAACCTATAAATTTGGATGCAGTTACATTTCAATAAAACAAGGGAAACATTTGCAAAAGTAAAACTCACAAAAAATGAAATAAGTGTTTCAGCTCTGAGTGAGTCAGTCTGAGCCTTTAAGTCTCTCAGTTTAAACATTTTAAATGTCAGGATGTAAAATATGAACATCACTGAAGGAGGACATTTGAAGATTCACTTTTTGGTCTATTTAATGCCCAACATCTTTGGTATTTAGTGTTGACTTACAAAATAAAACAAAAAAAGTTTTGGCCATTTTTGTTCATTTTTATTTATGGTACTGACACGTTTGTCAGTCAATCAAGTGTCAGCAAAACTCATCCCTCCCCTATGCTTCAGCTGAAATGTGCTTGTTGGTGAAAAACAGTCAAACCTGTACGGGGATCTCGGTTGACTTACACGAAACATCAAAACCGTAGATCACTCTTTAAATTCGTCGAGTGAAAATGTTCATGCAGATTTTTCTACGGGCGTGCTGCGGGCGGCAGGTCGTAGTGAACACTTATACAACATGTACGGGTAGGTAAGGCTGAGGTAGGTGATACCAAACGTATACCTATTAGTGTCCAAAGCTTTTAGAATTACTGTTCAGCGACTCCCAGTATATTTTCTTTTAGCTCCCCGATTATTTAAATTCTCATGTTCCTTATTTAAGCTGCTTTGTCCCTCGGCTCTTCCACCAGATTATCTGACCGCATTGCATCAAATCTCCCGCCTATCAGATACACTTTGTGTATCGACCCTGGATCTTCTCGACCTGCCTTTGGACATTTTGATCCTTTCCTGGTCACTGGATCTAACCTCTTCCCTTTGGGAGGGATCGCCTTCACGATATGAGAAAAATCGCTCATATGCCGTATCTGTGCTTTTGTGGTATGACTTGCGATAAATGGTCAAATAGCATTAAAAAAAAA
Organism: Oryzias javanicus; assembly: GCA_003999625.1. NCBI lineage: Eukaryota > Metazoa > Chordata > Actinopteri > Beloniformes > Adrianichthyidae > Oryzias > Oryzias javanicus. The sequence goes on along the minus strand of CM012452.1, from coordinate 33,857,161 downwards.
ATAAATACGGATACATTTCCGTTTCACTGTGACAGATTTATTTAAATAGTTTTCTGCATGTCGCCTGTCCTGAAACCAAAGTATCTCCAAATAACATATATATGGGATGTAACGGATCACTAAACTCCTGGTCCGGATTGTGTAAAGGTTATAGAGTCATTGTGTTGGATCGATAAAAAAGGGAAAGAAAGGAAAACTAACTAGATTAAAGTTAAAAACTGATTTTTTTTTAAATGTTTTGTGTCTTTGAAAAAAAAGATTTCTTCCAAGCAATAGCAACCACGTGGTGACATAGATGAGCGGCAACTATTGATGACGTCATCAAGCAGTAATAATAGGCGTGTTTGAGGTCATGCAGGCGGACGCGGCGCTGCGCAGATCGCCTGGATTGCAGTGCATGCTGGTTAGTTTCTGTCACCGACGTCACATGTGCGACGACATGAAGCATCGCGAGAAAGGGGCGGGTTCAAGGCGCCTTCCTAAGCCAGCGCAGCCAGAAAATAGGAACTGCGCTGGCTGCAAGCCGCCTTGATGACTACAAAACAATGCATTGTGGGAAACGGTGTCCTGAAAGTTTTTGTAGTTTAATGTGAAATAACTGGCGCTAAATGAAGGAAATATGTGTATTTTCTTACTCTTTCTGGAAGGTAGTGAATCGCTGATGAAAAAATATACAAGATTTTAAATAATCTGTGGTTATGTGTGTCATAGTTGTCTTTAAAATGAACTTTAATTTTTATTTTATCTGTTTATTTGGGACTGTGCACATGTAATGAATCCCCCGACTATTTTTTTTATCTGTTTTACTCTAAGAGATGTAAAAAAAATACTATAAAAGACATAACAGCACAGATCATACTAGGAGGAGTGGCGTATTAAAATTCATCCGAATGTTGAGGACAACCCCCAACTCCTCGTTCTCGTACAGTCTCGTCGTCCACCTTCATCTCAGGCGTCTTTCTCCGCCCCCTCCTGCAGCAGCTTGGTCTCGTCGACGAAGCAGGCGAAGCGCGAGTCAACTCAAACACGCCTAATGTCAGAATTTGAAGACACTATCTCTCCGCCTTGAGGGTTAAAATGTAGGAATAGGGAGAAGCCGAAGGAGTAGGGGAGGAGTTTGTTTTTAGCCAAACAGCGCCGGTGTACAACACAAACTCGTAAGAAGAAAAAAAAAAAAGTAGAAACATGAAACATGGATATCAGCTGCAACTCGCTTGAACAGAGAAAACCAGGCCTTCAGAAGTGATGAAGAGAACAGCTCAGACTTCCCGCTCCTGATCGACTGACTCTTCCTGATCAGACGGATTTCCTTCTCCTCTCCTTTCTCTAGAAGCACATATTACCCTGACCTAACATTGAGCCAGAATGAGATTGAAAGGTGCAGAAACTGTTTGTGCCCCAATTGTCTTTCGTAAAGACAAAATAAAACACCAAAAAGTTTAATTCTTTTTAAATTTGTTTTAAATTGAATTAAATCTGAGATTTTTCTGACCTCATTTCAACTGTTTTCTTTGCAAGAACACTGCAGTTTTTAAATAGATAAACATTTTTTGTCATCATTTGGCTTTTGCAATAATTAGATTATTTGCAAACCTCATTGAAACAAAGCCTCATTTTAGTCTGTCAAAAAACAAATGGATCTGTTTTCTTTGGACACGACACTGCTCCTAAACTCAATCTTGTAGAAATTATATTCCATCTTCAGCATAAACAGCAGCAGCTCAGACCAAAACAAACTCAGCTAAAACCAAACTGTAAAGTCAGATTTTCCCAGCAGCCCATATTGTTCTGCTTCTCATTAAAATTGGACTCCACTCATGGTTTGTTTGAGGCGGACCCAAAATTCTGAATTTACCTTTCTGTAAAACACAATCAACGAGCAGAAGGAATGCCGTAAGTGAAACGGAGTTACAGAAACATAACTGAAGAAATATAAATCTGAAACTAAAGCGGTACCAGAGCAGAACAAATGAGTCAAATCTGCCCATGAAACATGGAGCACACATGAAAACAAACTTTTACCTTCTGTTTGTTTGTTTTATGTGCTGCAGTAAAACCACGACGATCTGATGGTTAATTGAAGAGTTTCTGGAGGTCTTTTCGAGGCAGTTTCAGTCGACACGCTCGTGTTTCCATGTTCTCTCTTTCTTCTGGGAACACGTCCAAAAGCGGGGTCTGAACTGTGCCGTCATGCACTTGAGCGTTTAACACACCCAGTGAGGTCTGCAGGGCCTGGTTTGGGGTTCCTCAGGTCACGACGCTCTGAGTCTGCAGGAAAGCTGCTGAAACTTCTACTCTTCAGGAGATCGTGGACGCTCTTAAATGCTCTCGTTTTATGATTAGATGTTCTCACTGGAGGTCAATAAACTCCAAACTGAGAGGAAACTGTTTTTAACAGCTACTTTTTAGGGCCACTCTTGTCTTTTCCACTCATGCTAACGTAAACTTAAATGTTCCAGACCCACAAACTGACAAAACTTTGCTTTTTGTGCATGTTTTTTATGTCTCTTAACCTCTCAAATCATAGACACGAGCGGCCCCAGACCTTTTTAAGGTCACAGACCAGACAATATTTTCACGGACGAGGTTGTCTGATTTTTTTTAAGCCTCCAGTTTCTTTTAACTTCTGAGGGTAACGTTTATCTTCATCCTTTGTAAAATAAATGCTACTGTTTTAAACTTTATTTATACTCTAGATTTGGTAAAGTGATAAAGTTTTGACCTTAACCATAAAATGGGAAAGTGGAAGCTAAAAAAAATCAGACACCAACTTCAGCCTCATCAAGGAAGCGGTCACTAAAACTGGTGTTTTCTAGATGTAATCATAAACCTGAATCTACTAAAATAACTTTATTAGAAGTATCCTTGTAACATTAGAATGTTCTACTTTATTATTATGGTCCGTGGAAACAACTGTCACTATAAATCCAGATTTGCAGTAAAGAATCCTGTTTTTTTTCTGTTTAATACATGTGTCTTGTATTTTGAAGTCAGAAGCTCCTCTTCTGTTTTATTCTTTCCGTCAAAAGGAATTTTTCAAATACGTTTGTTTTTTGTTATCTTTGCTAGCTTGGGGGTTTTAGTTTAGCGGTCAGAGAAGCTGCTTTAAGAAAGTATTGGATGGATTTATGACATGTGACTGAGCAATTTGACATGCATCAAGAATGAGTCGAATGTGGTGAAAAGAATGCAGTAGTTTGCCAAAATAAAACTTGCTTCAAAATCAAATTTTACCCCTATAACACTTTAGCTAAAAAATGTTACACTGTCACTTTTGCCGGTTAATTTTTTATCAGATATAATATACCCAATAAAAAGTATTAAAAAAAAAATACATTAACATATGATGAACTCGAGTAGTTTTATTTTATTTTAAACTATGGTTCATGTAAGAAAATGAAAAATAAAATCATAGGAAGATCCTAAAAACAGGCTTGAAAATTAGAAATTTGAGAACCAAGAATTCCTATAAAAAATAACGATACTAGAGACTTGGCCTTTGCTCCACCCTTTCCTGAGAAATATGAGACTTTACTCAGGGACCCATGACACTCAGCAAAATGCAGAATATTGAAAATCCTGTAAATACTTTTGCTCGGGTGAAGATCACCCGACAATAGTGCTCAAGGGACAAATAAAATACCAAAACAGTTTTTTTTTTTTTAAATCTCCACTGTGCAGCACTAAAGCTTCATTTCCACTGAGCAGTCCAGTCTGGAATTTTGAGCACTTCCATTGTAAAGTGGACCCATTAAGCAGTTCTGGAACGGGACGGTTGGGGCGGAGGCCTGTAGCCACCTGCTGATTGGCAGAAAGTGATGATTCCATTTTCCTCTTTACGGCAGTATTCTTCTTAGCCGCCCGCAGTAAATTTAAATTTCTATTCTACATGTTGTACAAAAAGTAAAGCAAGAAGAAGACGATCTGCTGGATGACCTTCTTTGTTGTTGCTTTTCTAGTTGTTACACAACAATGACAAGCTTAACTGAGTGGAAACGCTCGCCAGAATTAACCGGACCATACTGTACTACTCTTTCCTGGACTGTACCACTCAGTAGAAACCAGGTTTAACTGTCCCACGGACCGGTACCAGTACCGATCCGTGGGACAATTGTGGACCACTGCTGGAAAAAAACAAATCTTGATCAGAATGAACTTGTGTTTGTGGACTAGAAAGAAATGTTTTCTGGCTGTATCTGATGTATATAATCAAGCAGGAGACATGAACAAATACAATTCCATTGTTTTTCACTTGAAAATATAGATTTTTTGAAGGTTTTTTTTAGTCTTGTTAACCTAAACATTCAACATAAATGATATAAAATGTGATATTTGTTGTGTTTACTTAAATAAAAAACTCTACTGTAAGATGTTATTACAAAGGAAATTGTGTTTGTTGATTAAGTTGTTTAAAACGCTTTTCTTCTGAAGAATGACGGTTCCTGCTTTGAAGGAGGAGATGTGAGAAGAATACCAGCGTTTGAGGACGAGTGTCTGCGGCGCTGAATGCGTGAGCGCCTTTGGTTCCTCGATGGGGAAAAAAATCCCAGCATCTCTGTCGCTAAACGCTCCACCTAAAAGGCTTCAACCACTACAAAGCTCTGCAAATAAAGGCCGGCCGGCGCAACTGACAACAGTCGCATTACTGTGGCACAACAGGAGATAAGGCGCTGTTTACTCAGCAGGACTCCTGTGTGGCCTTTTTTGCAGATATCTCAAAGTGGAAAACACACAGGAGTGACAGTCTTTCAAGATGTTATTGTCGCCTCTACACACAGAGTAAACACACTGAGAGATGAGGAGTAACACATTAATGCTCTTCTTCATCTTTCTGTTTCTAGATTAACACACAGCAGACCTGTTTCTCCCCACTGACCCTCTTTTTCTCCACAATTAACTCACTTATCTCTAATTTCACGACCCCGTCCTTCAGTGAGGCCGAGGTTCCCCCCTGGCCATCCCTACCCAGCTCCACGGATGAAGGATGCACTTATCAAAGGTTATTTCCCCACATTTCCAGCAGAAGCCAAACTTTCTCTGTGATCCTTAGCAGCAGGGAGTGCAGTCACAGAGGTTAACCATGAAACGTTGTTGTGGGCTAAAGGAACGATTACCATTCTCACACAGACAAGACCGCACAGTTTATGTGTGCTTCTCGTGGGATATGAATTCATCCAAGAAACCTGAAATATTAAGCCAGGAAAGCCCATGTGAGAGGTTTACCCATACGGGTGGTGCAGGTTTTGGGTTGTCCAGGTCTGAGGAGAGTCCTGTAGAGGAGCAGCTGCATCTTGAGAGGAGTTCAGGTGTGTCTTGCTTGAACTATTTGAACTTCATGCAACCATTTCAAAAAATGCCATGAAAATGGAATGTACCATTGTGGTGTGCGTGTTAAGTGTATCATGAAGGATTTGGAGGGGTAATGGAACTTGAACGCACTTGACATACGAGTGATGCTATCATACAATATTTTTACACTCGTCATTAGTGAGGATTTAGTTCTGACTTCTTACAGACACTACAGGAGGGACAGCAAGGGCTGCAAACAGCTCTTACCTACTTCCTGTGTCTCACCTGACTTATGGCTCATGAGTCGTGAGCCAAAGGGTGCAACTCATGAGCCGTGGGTCGTGACTTACGATCGATCCACAGGACGCAACTCCTGAGCCAAAAGGTTGTGACTCACGAGACGTGGGTCGTGACTTACGATCGATCCACAGGATGCAACTCCTGAGCCAAAAGGTTGTGACTCACGAGACGTGGGTCGTGACTTACGATCGATCCACAGGATGCAACTCCTGAGCCAAAAGGTTGTGACTCACGAGACGTGGGTCGTGACTTTACGATCGATTCACAGGACGCAACTCCTGAACTGTAGATTGTGACTAACGAGCTGTGGGTCGTGACTTACGATTGATCCACAGGACGCAACTCCTGAGCTAAAAGGTTGTGACTCACGAGACGTGGGTCGTGACTTACAATCGATTCACAGGACGCAACTCCTGAACCGTAGATTGCGACTCACAAGCTTGCGACCCTTAGTTGTGAGTTGTGACTTGTGAACCATAGGTCACTACTCAAGAGCTGCGGGTCACAACTTATGAGCCACAGGTCTTAACTAACAAGCCACTGTTTACGCCTCACAAGTCCCAGTTTGTGAAACGCAAGCCGCGAGTCAAGTTAGACACAGGAAGTAGGTCAGAGATGCTTGCAGCACCAGCTCCTGGTGTACGGGAATGGTACACACAATAGGTGTGTGCATGATTCGTAAGTGACCATAGGATGTCCACACAAACTATTTCTTTTGGCCGTACAGGTTTGACCATTCTTCGCCCAAGGGCAGCCCATTTCCACTTCTAAGGTCATTTGGAATTGAGGCTTAATAGCTGGTCTAGGTCCAGACCCAGAACCCAGAAGCTGCTCCATACAGATCCCAAACCGACAAATTAAACAGAACAGAATACATGAAAAATCTGTGAGGAACTGCTTCTTGAACAGTTTCACAAAAGCTAAACCTCACAAACCAAATACATGAGTGTTAGGTTATCACACATGACATGACTCAACCAATCAAGTGTCTGCTTTACCGGCTGTAAATGTTCTGGATAGTGGGGTCAGAGGCAAGTTGTCAGTTGTTCCAATGAAAACAATGGTAGAGAGTCAGAACACTGTCAGTTAGAGATGAAGGGAACGTTTGAGGAAAAGGCAACACTCACAAACGGAGTGAGACAAACAACAGAACAGAGGAAAGTCTGGAAAAAGACAGAAAAACAAGTTTCAAAGGCAGTTCTTTAAAAAAGTAAACATTGAAAATATTAAATCAGACTCAGTCTTGTTAGTTATTCCCTTTGGGATTACTAAACCAGTATACGTTCAGAAACAGTAGCACTAATTAAAATCTTAAATATATAACAACATAACTTAAAGGTTTTCTACAGAGCGATGTAAAATGGTTCAGCAAAAGCTGTTGGCTTGTTTTGGGTCCAGTAGGAAGAACGGAGCATCTTTTCTGGCAGAGCTAACGGGTCAGGGGCAAATCAGTTTTCTTCTTTTTGGACACGTCGATGAAGATCCTCATTCATCCAGGTGACATCTTGAAGTTGAGTCATAGCATCTGGACTTAATATCTTCTCCTCTTGAAGCACTCATCCAAGCAGCCTCAGCTTCTTTTGAACAATAAACAGATGGATAATGTGGCATGTTTTGATTGATATCACTTCACATCTGTGTCAACTTTTTGTGAGAAAAAAATATATCCAGAAAAAACTTGAGATGTTCCAGGGAGACCGTCCAGACTTCCCATCATGTTTGTTCAAGATTCAGTTCATTATCTACTGGGCTTTTGAAAGGAAGTCCCACTGCACTCTAGACACAGTTGGTTGATCTCCAATCAGACGTGTCCTTAAGAGCAGTTCATAAGAACGTATCCTTCCACTTTCTGGCTCTAAATAGTCCCTAAAACACCTTTCTAACATCAGAGAAAGAAGCTCTTTATTTGGTTCTGCGAGGCAGCGTTCTCTACCAGAACATTTGATAAACTAAATATTGTTCCAGACTCACTGATGAACACCTCCACACATGTCTAAGAATGGCCCTGAATTCATTCCAAGCCAGGTTTCAAATCCTGGCAGGACAAATTAGAGCTTCATCTTCTCACTGGTTAGAAAAACAACAAGACTTCAATGTAAAGGGAGGCAAAAAATAGCTTTCAAAAGTATCAAGATTAGGGGTGTAATGGATCACGGAAAACCCGTGGTCTGTATGGATCAGAGGCCACGGTTCAGGACACGTGTGTACCGCGGACCACTCCAACACCCACACGCACTTACCTCGCGCTAGCATAATGTAAACCAATTTTCTGTTCACATCAAATGGAATTCTCATCAAATTCATGTAAATCCTCTTTGTTTTGACGAACCATAAAGTAGCTGCTTCACGATTACCTTAAAGTCTGTTCACCTGAAGCTGCATGTGGGAGGAGCTTCTGTCAAAAACTTCTTGACTTCATAATGAAGGATGCAGATCGATAAATATCAGGTTTATTTCATTTTAAGAGCTGAATAAAAGCGTCGATACACATTTCCATTACTGGGTTCAAAGAACCTCCCAGTTAAAAGCAGCAACTGTCCCGCACAGGAGAACGCTGCTTCTCTGTAACGGACTTGCCGGTGCCGTCACCGAACGATTGTATGGCAAGCCAAAGGTGTCAAAAATCACCAGGAAGTGCCACGTTTTACAGATAATTATTTAAAAATTTTAAATGTTCCCACAGTTAGTTTCAGTAAAGTAAAAATAATCATAACTGTTTTATTTCTGATTTAATTTTAAAGGATAATCCAGATAGATTTGGTATTTTAACACTATTTTAAGCATTCTTTTCTCTCAGTTTTTGTAGATTTGGTCTAAAAACATGTAAATGTATCAGAAACTACATGTTTTAATATTTTGTTTGTGTTCAAAGTTTAAATATGTTTTGTTTTAATAAATAGGCTTCAATGACCAAATGTTTTGATGTTGCATATGTAAATATTGTGTGTGTGAAGTACTCTAAATGCTTATTGAATATACCATTTGAAATTAATTTAGCTTTTATATTGTTGTTTTTTGTCACTTTTAATTTTTTGTTGATCTGAAAAATGATCCGAACCGTGATCCTCTATCATCAGAAAAATGCTACAAGAACATATTAAAAACACTGGAGCGGGTCTTTTGGTTCATGCACATTCATCAGCCATTGGTTTGAACTACATCACGACGCATGCAGGCAAACACGTTTCTATTGGTCAATAATAGCCTTAATACAAGTTATATATGAAAACAGGCTTTTTTGATTAATTTGGCTGAGATTGTATCTCGGAAAATTCCAGGACAATTTGCTAATCTACACCTACTGTATTCCAATTAGATTTATGACTGTTTAATATTTGAAATATGCTGCCTAAACTTCCTGTAACAGTTGAGTGAAATCCTCTTGAGGTTAAAAATTAATTATGTTGTCAAATTTTAGTCTTGATAACCTTTGATATTTTTTTAAGAAAATCTTGTATTAAAATGTTGAATCCCAATGTAATGTAGAGACGTCCAGCAAAGCCTCATCCGGATGATTGAAAAGTCTGTTTTTGTCAGATTCAGGACAGTTTTCTGAACATATCTTTCCCGTTACCAGGCTGCAGTTTTACCTACATTATGTGAACCCAAAGCTGTAAAAGGACTTGATTTTACTGTAGTGCTGCAAACCTACAGGGTACGTCAGCAGTTTTGCTGCTTTCCTTTAGAGGACGAGAAAAAAAAGGAAAACAGCAGCAGTCTGGGAGCGAGATGCTCCCCTCAGCATTTCAAATCTCAAAAGAAATTATTGGGATTTTGTACAACTGGAGGAGAAACGTGTGTTTTGATTTTGATAGATTTTTTAGAAGAAAAATCTGCTGATAGTTTGGGTTTGCGCGCTGCTGCCGTTTCTACTGGAGAAGCAGATCTGAGCAGAAGGTCGGGTCACAGGCAGTGATGAGCCGGCCCTTCACGCCTTCATCCTTCTGTTACATGATTTGAATATGCTCCTGCTGTCACCTGCAGGGCTAAACAAGCACTGCACATCATGAAAATCTGAGCTCTCTTCAAACAGCCTCCATAAATAAAGACAAACTAAGCATCTTTCAGTCCTTCTCCGTAGGGTTTTAAATTTGTTACTACCAATGCCACAGCACTGTTATGCTGGAAATACGTCTTAAAGATTTAATGGCTGTTTTAAAAGGATTAGCGAAGCCAGTCACGGTTGTGGGGCTCTCTGAAGACCGAACAAAAACATCATAAAGTCCTGAGGATTTTCTTACATTCTGCACATCTACTGGTCCATTAGGATCCCACTCAGGATGACTGCAGAGATGTTGTTTTATTCACGACTGAAGTCGTAAGGTTTATGTTCATGGAAACTTACCACAGTTGTGACTAAGATCGGGTCGTACTTAAACTTTTACGGTCAGAAATGGGAAGAAAAACGAGTTTAAGTGTCTGCACCGCCACAAATGGACCACAAGAAGAAGAAAAGTTGGAAGCAAGCGACAGCCAAGTTCTTTCTAAACAGGAAGTGACATATTTTTAGTCAAAACTAGAGGCAATAATTATCTGTTTGATACTCAATATTCTGTCAAAATAGTGTTGGCCGATACGCTAAATGGTATCTCTTGTTTTAACCTTAATTGTTGGCATTTTCACTTAAAATTGACTGATAGGCAAACCACTATCTATATTTTTTGCACCTAAAAATTTTAATTTATTTTCAAATCAACAGTGAGATTCATATATGGATTCAGTCTGGTTGTGTTTTCTGATGGCGAAGCAATTTTGTGAGGATCAGGAAGCTCTGTCAAAATGTCGCTCTGTATTTTTATGAGTAGCAAACGATAGTTTTGTAAATACGCTAATGTAGCTAACATGTTGCATTGCTAGAATTTATCAATAGGGTTAGGAGCTAGCGTAATCACAATAACGTTTGTTTTTATTAAGTCTGTTAGGCTGGCTGGGTTGATAAAATTGATTAATTGATCTGAATCAATCTAAGATTTATAGCTTTTATTAGCTTGATGCTAACTTATAATGGGATTTCCAATAGGATGGGTTATGCTAGCGCTCTTTTGACCTAAACATACATAGCTGACTAAATTAACAAATAAATTCACAGACATGAATTTTCCAAACTCTTTTAAGGAAAAGTTTGTTAAAGTAACTATTTGTTTTCTAAAATATTGTTTGTTTTTTTTGCTCCTACTTTCTTCTTCTTCTTCTGGAATAAGGTGTAATGCTGTAGCGTGATCGCCACCTAGTGGCCAAACTGAAACGCCCTTTAGGAGAGGCAGAACAATTGTTTGAGAAACTAAGTAACACTCGAAAAAACCCAAAAATCTGAATCAAATCGAACCGATTTTGGACTTAATTGGTGATACTCATCTCTACAAACAACGTTGGTTTTTGGAAATACCCTTGCTTGTCGGACTGTGTTCTTTTGCGTGTTACTAACAGGGTTGGGAGTTACAGGTTTTGCTAATGTGGCTAACGTGTAGCATGTCACATACAAGAATTAGAATCAGTGTGAACACAACTAATAGTCTGACTGACTTATCTCACTTTTTTATCTCGCTCATGGTGCTTATAGTTCAGTGTTCCTTACAATAATGATTAGGTTCAGGAGTGAGTTTTTGGATCCAAACTTTCATCAATAACCAGAATAAATCAACATGAAAGAACGGGAATAAACTGAAGAATAAATCAAATTACATTTTGAACCCAAGCTATTGATTTTTTTTCAATCTTTTTAACAAGTAAAAACAACAACTGAGTCACTTTGACAGCTGCCTCTGCATCAGCAGCTCATGATTAACATTTAAATCCAGACAGACACTCTTTGACTCACCTGTGGATCTGAAAGCTCACGTCATCTGGCGGGCAGATGAAACTGATGCCGCTTGACTGATTTGTCATTTTGATCCTAATTATGTCGTACAAACTTCCTCTGAACTTTTTCAAATGTATCACAGATGGTCCACTCGAATGATCATTTATTTGTATCAAAATCAAACGTTTCACTTCTTTTTTTTTTTTCAAAAATGTCCAGAGCTTCATATCAAAATCTTTATTTAAAAAAATATTTATTGATTTATTGTCTCCATCTGCCATGACAGTCACGTGTTATGTTTATTATCTTTATTGTTCATCTCAAAGTCTGTTAGCTGCTGATATTATTTCTGATTGAGTTAAAAAAAGAATCTTGTTTGACCAGCTCAGTGACCTTGTGGTAGAGCGTCCGCCCTGAGACTGGAAGGTTGAGAGTTCAAATCCCGGCCGAGTCATACCAAAGACTACAGATGGACACTGCTTAACACTCAGCATTAAGGGGTTGGATTGGGGGTTAAACCACCAAATGGATACCGATTCTGTTTCTAAATGTGAAAATGTTTGTCATTCTACCTTCAATCAAATAAAAATCTATGTTTTTAGATCTAAAAGCATCTCATCTGTATAAATCAGATTCTACAGTCTTTACTAATTTATTCTCATAATATTGACATCCACGCAGAACCAATTACAGTTGATCAGCGTCTTTTCATTAGTGAACTCTCAGTTTTTATACATTTTTTATATCAGATCACGTTTGAAGTTTCTTCCACCTTCCTGCTCATCGTCTTTCGGCAATTCTCAGAGCCAACAGATGTTTTCTAATTATGGCGCAGAAGCACTTTATTTAAAAATACATTGGAGAAAATCCTCAGCAACACCTGCTTTACATAAAGATATTCATATAACTAGAGTTCGTAATGAAATGAGTCAAATCCAGTTGGATCAGAATCTGCAGTGACTGAACACATGGAGAGAGCAAATCCAGGACTACTGTTAACAACATCGTACAGACAAATGCAGCTAAAAATGAAACTTTTTTACAACAAAAACACCTTGAACCCCTTGACACCTGTATTTATTTTCATCTACGGAAAGAATCACTTGTTTTTACTTTCAATTAGAGGCTAAATTAATGTAAAAATAGGAGCTGAAGTGGTTTGATGTATATTTGCATTGATATGTGTCGACAGGTTAAGTTTCATCATGTTGGAAATAAAAATTGAAACAAAATTTAATTTAAATTTTAGAGCAAAGTGATACTTTTTAAGTTTGCTTTAAAACTAAAAGTAATTGGAGCCAGGCCAGTTTACCAGGTGACCAGTAGGTGGCTTTTTAAAGTCTGTCTTGTTTCTCTCTAATATGAAAACAGTTCATACTTATAAAAATAAAAAACGTTTAGTTTCAAAGTCTTTCACTTCTGTAAAAAACTCAAATATATTTCCAAAATCTATTTTATTAGTAGGAGCTATTATAATGTAAAGCAAATACCTTTTTTATTTTATTATCTAATTAATAAATGAATTAATATGCTGAATAGATTTATTATATTTATACAGTTCTCTTTTTATTTGTTTTTATGATGCAAAATTACTTAAACCAATCAACCATGGATACCGGTATGGAGATGTGGAGATATGAAGGCCTTTGGATGGAAACATGCCCCCTTACCAGTTATGGTTCAACAAATGTCAAGTTATAGCACACGTGTCAAAGTCAAGGCCCAGGGGCCGAATCCGGCCCTCCGGGTAATTATACCCGGCCCTCCGGATCATTTTCTTTTATTGGTATTAATCGACTGAATTTATCTTGCGCTTATTCTTAACTTGTATAATTTTGACAAAAAATGTTTTTATGGAGACTAAAATGTTGAAAGTTATTTAAGGTTAAAGTTGATTTATACTGGAATAATATTCCAGCCTTTTTATTATTCATATTTATGTTAAAAAGTTACAGTTATAAAGTTTAAAAATTGTCATTCTGCTAGCTTTTAGGGCTATTTTGGCATTTGCTAAGATTTTTTTCTTGTCCATTTTGGAGTTTAGCTAATATTTCAGCTACTTGCTAGCTGTTTTGGCTAATCTTAGTTTTTTTTCTTTTGTCTTTTAGGCTAATTTGGTATTTAGCTAATATTTTAGCCGGCTATCAGCTTCAGTGATTTCACCTATAAACTTGAGCATTTTTAACTATCAATTTCAACATCTTCAGCTATCAGCACTCGCATCTTCAGCGGCCAAATTCAGCTAACAGCATTCACACTAGCATTATTGCAGGTAATGCTATATATCTAGTTCATAATTATGTTAAAAAGTTATGGTTTAAAAGTTTAAAAATTTTAATTTTAGAGTGTTCAATAAATGTTTATCCTGTTCGGCCCACGACCTTAGGTGTGTTTTGGATTTTGGCCCCCTGTGCGATTGAATTTGACACCCTTGAGTTATAGGGTCAGAAATAGAGGCAAACCAGAGGGTGACCATGTCACTGTATGAAGAATCACTTTTATCCTCATCAAAACAGGAATGTGTCATCTGCATAGCGTCAGATTCTACATTGTCTGACCAGCGCACATTCTCATACCTTCAGCTTCCTGCTGACTCCTGGTTTCTTTGACCATATTTGGATTGGATTGTGTTCATTTCATGTGACTGTTATAGTTTTATCTTAGTGTGTTGAATTTTAGAAAAATCTAATGAAGTACTGAAGACCTCCAACTGCCATCCTTTCAATAACATCATGTTTTCAATTCACTCTCTTATGTTTCTCCACTCTGTAACTGCTCCTGTTTTGGTGGCCATTTTGGAATTTTTAATAACATATGATTTGATTGGACAAATATGGAAGGAGGGCTAGAAATCTGTGAAGTATTCATCTTTATATTTTACAATAATCATAGAAATTTTAAGGACGTTAAACCTCTCATTACGCACTATATACACTTTTCTCAGACATGATTTTTTTTCATACTTTTCTCTCTTGTTTCTAACCTTCATAGAAAAACAGATTAAAGACTAAAAGCTAAGATCTTAGTGCAATTAAATACTTTTGTAAATTTGGAAAACTGAACACATTCAGTCCTAAAGACATGGAGATTGATTTACATTGCTCTACAGCCAATCACAATGCAGAATGCAATCCATGGTTTTTAAAAAAAAAGCACTTAAAAATCTGAAACAGCAATATTGCAAAAAGTTAATTGTTTTATGGCAAAGGATGATGGTATCTTCAAAATGTTGTCTTCATTTTTCGATTTTTTTTTTAGGAAGTTTGGCCTTTTTTTGTGTAATTTCAGCCTTCAGTCTTATTTTTCTGTTTTAATTTAACATCAAATGTTTTTCCATTAACAATCGAACACAAAGTTATTATACTTTAAAGCTTATTCTCAAGTAATCCCGACTAATTATCTCTGTTTCCATTTTCTTTTCATTTTGTTGTAACCTCAAAGTATTTGGAGCATTTGTTTAATTATTTTGCACAGGAACTTTACTGATCTCCACATCGTGAACATTTGGATGAGAATTTTGTTCCCTCAAAGCATTTTTTTTTGGGTTTCATCTCCACTAAAGCTGCTCCGCGGCTCTGCTGAGCTCGAATCCGAAACTAAACACACTCTGAAAAATAAAACTGTGACGAGAATATAAAACATCTCTTTACAACCTTAATTCTTTTTCTAACATTTAATTATATTGTTTCTCATCTCTCTGGGAGAATAAACTCTATCCCCCCACATTTATCATTCATTATATGTCCTGCATGCATGCAGCAGTGGGTCGCTCGGGACTGCGGGATGAACAGAAAGCAAACAAACCATAAATTTCTTCTTGCCGGGGAACAAAAATCCCCCGCGCAGCAACATCCCGCTGGTTTAGAGTTTACTATCAGAAAGTGCTGAATGTTTAAGTGAGAGGACCACAACAATACGACAAGAATTAACTTTAACTCTGCTAACAAACTGGATTCAACTGATTTGCTTTGGTGAGAGTCTGAGGAGAAATCAGGCTCCAGAACGTTCAGTAAAACAGAACCTTCTGGAAGCTGACCAGCTCTCATGATGAGCAATCAGAAGCCATTGTTTGGGTAATTGGAGAGGAGTTCGGCGTGGCTCCGTAGCACAACACGGCTGATTGTGTTTGAATTGTTGCTGATTGATTCGAACGGCCTTAAAGCCAGACCACAAACACGCCGTTCCCGCGAGTCACGGGAAAGGATTTTAGAATTAAAGAGCTATTCATGCTGGACGGAAACGTTCCATTTACTTCACAGCTGGGTTCGTGTTTGTAAATGTATATCTTGTAGAGCTGGTTGATCAAACCGTGGAAATGGAAATCAAATCTGACTTCACTGTGATTATTAGTTAATAGCTTCTTTATCCCTCAGCAATGACCATATTTGGCTCGTTTCTTACAGTTTACAGTCATTGACTGTATATGACTGGACATTAGGGCTGCCACGATTAGTCGATGACTAATCGACTATTAAAATAGTCGATGACTAATTTAATAGTCGATTAGTCGTTGTTTTATATTAAATGGAGTCAGAATGTAGAAAAGTTGAAAATGATAATGATATTCTGCTAGTTTTTTGGACTGTTTTGGCATATATTAAGGTTTTTTTAGGCTATTTTGAAGGTTTAGCTAATATTTCAGCTACATGCTAGCTATTTAGGGTAATTTTGTATTTTTTTCAGTTTTTTAGGCTAATTTGGAGTTTAGTTAATAATTCAGCTGCATGCTAGCCATTTTGGCTAATATAGGATTTTTTTTTTTTTTTTTTTAGGCTAATTTAGAGTTTAGTTAATATTTCAGCTACATGTTATCTAGTTAAGCTAATTTTGTATTTTTTTAAGTAATAGCTAAGCTAATTATTATTTAAGATGTGCGCTTTACGTCCACTTTAGGCATGATCCGATTAGTCGACTAATCGTAAAAAATAATCGGTGATTAGTCGACTATTAAAATAATCGTTTGTGGCAGCACTACTGGACATAGTGACCCCTCCCCCCTGGCGTTCCAAACAGGAAGTGCCTCCAAGAAGCCAAAATCCCATAGACTTCCACAGATGAATAAAATGCTGTCACTCAGTCATTCCGTTGGTCAGAATAACTATTCTTGCTCTGATACATTTTTAACATCTTCTTAATAATCCTCTTTTTTTTCATGATATTTTTTCTGTAGTTCAAGTTATTTAAGTTATAAACTGATCAATCAGATGGATCAGTGTAAGTAGGTGGAGCCTGCTGGCCCCCACAACGAATGTTCAAAACGTTTGATTGACAAATTTCATGTAGTCCTCTTCAATAAGTGGTAGGGGTGTGGCCTTCCATCAGGCTCATTCCTGATTGGTGAGAGTGGTTGTCATAGAAACATATGCTGTCACGGGACGATTGTATGGCAAACCAAAGAGATCAAAAATCACCAGGAAAAGCGGGCACGAGGGTGCCACTATTTAAGATAACATTTATCATTTAAATATTTAAATATTCCCACAGTTAGTTTCAATAAAACAATTAATACCAACAAATAATTTTAACTGTTTTATTTATGATTTCATTTGGACATTAGGCGGGTGGGATGAGAACATTTTCATTTAAGGGGAACTCCTGAAGGATTTGGTGTTTTCAGCACTATTTTTAAACATTCTTTTCTCTCAGTTTTTGTAGATTTTCTCTAAAAACATTTAAATGTAATCAGAAACTACATGTTTTAGCATTTTGTTTGTGTTCAAAGTTTAAATATGTTTTGTTTTAATAAATAGGTCTCATTGACCAGATGTTTTGTTGTTGCATATATAAATATTGTGTGTAGGAAGTACTGTATTTTCCGGACTATAAGTTTCTCCTGAGTACAAGTTGCACTTTTAAGAGAAAAGTCCAACATTTATTAACAAATTCATCAAGCCCGATGTAACGTTGCATTTGACACCGAAGGCGAATTGTCAAATTTAAGTCCCCTGCCTCTTTCGATTCAAATTTAATGCTTGTCCAAAAATGTGTTCATAAACTACACGCTCCCATTGCGTGTGGAGAAGCTATCTTTTAGCTTCATCTCTACATAATGGAGGCTTTGACTTTATTTCTTGTTTAAAACACACAGAAGATGCGGATCATGTTGAGAGGTTAAGTTATTTATTTTAAAGAGCTCTACAAAAACATCTATAACATCTCCATTCTGGGTTCAGGAGATCAGTCTTTCTTTTTCTTATAGCGATTGTTACTTTCTAGCCTACAGGAGCTGCATCTGACTGACTGTAACCCAGTTTGTTGGCTTGCTGTCCTGCGTTTGTCCAAGGAGAGAAAAATAAAAACAATAATAACAATGTTTTAATGCATATAAGAAAAACATCATAACGTCCATGAGGTGAAGGATTAGATTCTGAGCAACGCTTGTTTTGAACAGAACTTCTTCTTCTGCGTTTCTGTCAGCAGCAAATACTGATACACAAACCTACAGCGCCCTCTAATCCTCGGAAAATACTGTACTTTATATACTTATTGAATACATGATTTGAGGTGTTTCCAAAAATTAATTTAGCTTTTATCTTGTTGGCTTTCTTTAACTTTTTACTGATCTAAAAAATGACCTGAACCGTGACCTTAAAACCACGACACGATCAGAGAATCATATGTTTTATGATCTCTTACACCTCTAGACCAAATTGAGTTAATCTCTGGTTACTGGCGACACCTCGCTCCAAAATGGTGACTGGATTGACTTTATTTGGTTGGAACCATCTTCTATGAGTGATGTCACGCTCACTCGCTCACTCAGCTCTCATGTAAAGTCGATGGTATGATCCAGGGGTCTGCAGCCTTCGGTGCTGAGAGAGCCTTTTGGTCCAGTTTTTTATTGACCAAAACCGAGCAAGAGCCGCAAAGTAAATATTTAGAAAAATACACTTTATGAATGTTTTTGTAGCCATATATTCAGATAAAGTAGGTTTTAAATAGTTATAATAACTGAATTAATGTAATTTTCTTCGTCCAACCATTTTAACTTATTAAAATAAAATACAACTTGTGTCAAATAATCTTCTCCTGCTGCAGTAGAAATAAAAATAAAAGAAAGTCAAATGAAAACCGCCTGTAGACTGACGACTGTGGTTGATATGGATATAAGCAGAAGTGCAATAGAACGCAAAGTAATATCAAACAAAGTTCAAGATTTCTCCTACAGTGTCAAAAACCCCAAATGAAGCTGATCCTGATGAATCAACAACTTAACTGAAGTCTAACCTTCTCCTTACTGTGAGTCTAAAGAAAGACTAAGAGCAATTATCTCTGAGTTGTAATCCCATTAAAAGTTGTTTGTTGTGTCGTTAGTCAGTGTTTGTTTCAAATGTAAAGACAATCCAGCACTTGTTCAGTTTATGAAGGTGACACATAGACTCTCAAAATCACGAGTTCATTCATGGATCTGCGGGCGCTTCAGTAACAACATAAGAAAAGTTTTGACGTCAGCGTGTGTGGCCCCTTAAAACCCGTCCTGCTCCCTGCCACCAGATCAAACACTCGGATCTGTCTGTTCAGCCAATCAAGAGCTTTTACAGCGAGACTCTGCTCTCCTGCTGCAGATTTTCAGGGAGGATTTCCCAGTTTAATGCATTTACCAAACCCACGAAACACAAATGCCAGAAACATCTTTGGTGAGAGTTTGGAATTCTCTAGCCGCCGTGATAGGACCCTCATAGTTCTGATCTCATAACCGCCCTGACGGATGGACTGTTTGTGAAGGGGAAAATGGTCGAACTCTTACGGGGCGCGCAGGTGACTCGCACAAAATATCAAGGTCGTAGAGAGAAAACGTTCAGGTACGTTTTTCTATGGGCATGCTGCGGGTGACACTTAAACAACATGTGTCGTATGGATGTGACGTTTTATTGACCCTCCCAAATCCTTTTGTATGAGTGCTGTTCACGTGATACGTGCGCGCTCCCACAGGTTTGTATGTGAAGGCAGATAATACTTTAAGGGCGCTCTATGACAGCGTTACTTTACCTTCACTAACATTTTGCAGAACACTTACTATGGAGCTATTTTGGGACCATAAATATTGGAAACCCACTTTTTTTTTGGTTTATCAAAAAAATGTAAAATGTCTAAAACTTTTTGTAATTCCAAAATAAACTTATTTAGTTTCAGCTTCAAATGTCCTCAAATTTTTTTTCCACTTTAAACTCTTTTCGTTTTGGAACCTGAAAATTTAAGTTTCAAAACTTTTGACCCTGTTGTGGCGCATTCGGGCGGGGCTAACACAAAGGACCAATCAAAATCAACGAGGGTGGTAACGTCAGTCCCGGTGCATTCACTGACTCTGAGAACTGTGATAATTACGGTCAGAAAATGGCTGTTTTGTCTGTACTATCAGAGTCTGCAGGTGTCCCAAGACGGATGTAAAAAGAAAAGATTTGAAAGATGTTTTGAAATAGAAATTTTGTGTCATGATTTAGTGCTTAGGTTTTGTCACCGGGGCCGCTCCTCTTCATGTTCCTGTTCCTGAGGAGGGTCACCGGGACCGCTCCTTCCTGTCCCTGGGGAGAGTCACCAGAACCGCTCCTCTCCTCGCCTGTTCCTGGAGGGGTTTCATTATCCCTCACGTCCGTCTGGCTGCAGGATCCCCGTTTTCTGGACATGTTTTTGTTCTAGGTCCCCTCCTCACAGGTGTTAGGGCATCTGGGATCTGCCCTTTTGGGGAGGGGTACTGTCATGATTTAGAGCTTAGGTTTTGTCATGTTCTGTTTTCTGTCAGTTTCACCATGTTCAGGTTAACCATCCACAGCTGTCTTCATTTAGTTAATTGCCCTCAGTGTATTTAAGTGTCTGGTTTTCAGTTTCTCATTGTCAGGTCATCTGCTCATTTATGTTCTGTCACCTCTGGTTTGTTCTCCTGGTTTTGTCATGTTTAAGTTGTTTTAGTAAACGTTCATGTTTCTGCCACCAAGTCTCATCTCCTGCATTTGGGTCCTCCACCACCATCCCTGACAGTTTGAGTTTTGAATCTTAAAATACAGAACATTTGAAGCTGAAAATAATTAAGTTTATTTTAAAAGTTTTGGACATTTTACAATTTTTTGGCCAAACACCAGTATTTTTTTTTTTTTCCCACATTTTTTTTTTTTTTTTGCGCTTAAAATATTTATGGCCCCACAATAGCTCCATACACTTACCACACACAACAATCCTACAGTCAGTTTTGAAAGATCTTCAAGGGAATTGTAAAACATTTCCTTAAGATGTGCTTTAACCGGCTGCTCTTTTCTACAACCTTTCAAGAACCCACACAAAAAAGAGAAACCCCCATAGATACCACACAACCCACGAGCTCTTCACTCATCCCAGCAACACACGGCGCTCCACACCAAAAATGTGACAAAAACACTTTAGGGTTGACGTAATATCCCAGATACATCTTTCTTTCCTGCCTGAAGATCTGATCACCCTGACAGACCTTCAGGAGGCTCCTGCCAAAGAGGACATGTCATTGTGAAGCCCGGTCAGTGGAAAACAGGTGGCACAGAAGTGCGGAGTGTTAATAAAGCAGTGAAAAGACAGCTGAAAGCACTAAAATGCCCTTTCAAAGTCCAGCAGTGACCACGGGACGTCGAAAGCAGATGTTTCCAAATGGCGGGAGCCGCTGTCCCGCTCCGTCTCAGGGAATAACTGAAAGCATGTTAATGGCATGCGCATGAACTTTCTCTCTCTGGATGAACTCGCTCCGAGCTTTATTAAGAAGAAGATTATCTGAGACGGGATCTGACGGAACAGATGTTTTTGCTGGACCGGGGCTGGAATGGGAAGGGGTCATTTGGATCCGGCACTTTGTGGCCACCAGCTGTACCGGAGACCCAATTTGAGTTCCAGTTTGAAAGCATAAATCCTCTTCTAATGAAACACGTGCTTCATAAACTGAAGCAGCACAACCAGCTCTTTTAGTTTTGAGCCTGAGAGAGACCCCCTGCTGCTGCAGATGAGATCTGGATGCTTGCTTTTCTAAAGCCTTGGATATTTGTGTTTCTTTGCTCTGACAGTGTGAGAGTTGAGTTTTTATTAGGTTATTACCTGAGACACGCTTCCTTGCTTCTCTTCCCTGCAGCTGATACCTGTATCGTCAGGAAAAGCTATAAGAGTCTGTCCTGATTGAATGCTTTCTGTGACATTTCAGGGGGGCAATGACACCAGGTAAAACAATTTAAAGCCTTGAAAGATCACTGAGCATCAGAGGCTTCTGTTAATTTGTCAGTGTTTAATGGAGTAAAGGGAAGCTGTAAAAAAAAAAAAAAAAAAAAACTGTCTGTGGAGCCTTTAATCTGAATGAAAATAGGTAGAAGTGATGAAGATGAGCAACAGAACTCAACAGAAAATCAAAACAGCTGCGGTCCAGCAGAAAGAGGAAACTGCATTTTGGGGAGCAGGAGGAGAGGCGGGAGGGCTCATGTTTGCACAAGAGCCACAGCTCCACCTGGTGTTCAAAAGCAGGAAGTGACGCATGAAAACACGCCGGGAAGCAGCGTCTTCATTTACATCCCTGTGACGGATACGAGTCCATGAGGATCCTGCAGCTTCTAAATTTTACATTATTGGGAAAAGTAGAAACTTAAAACAGTTTTTAGTTAGTTTTTCACTATAATATAAGTTTAGAATCATGTTAAATCAAATGTAGCTTCTTATATTTTCAATTCCCACATAATTTGGCAATGATATAAAATAAAAATGTCACAAAAAATGAAAGTTTATGCCCTTTTGGGTGATTATTTTTTAGATATTTAGGATAATTTGATTAAGGTAATTATACTATAAAGAGCTCCTATTTAGAAAATAAATAAAACAGGGCAACAATTAAGAAAAATAATATTTATATTTCATGACCAGAATTCACAAATCTTTGATGTAAATTTTGCTCTAACATTTACCGTCATGTTAATGACAACAGTGAGACTGTAAACACATATTTGCATATAAATCAAGTTTCATAAAACCGCAAAATAAATTTGACCAAAACATTTAGGTTTGCGATTGAGAGAATGAATCTGCATGCCACCTGCTCTGTGATTGGGCATTTTAATTTATGACCATCCAATCAACTTCAAGAGCTCACAGTTTTTTGCTTAAAATCTGCAAAAAATCAAAATAATGCTTGAAAAAAATGCAGATCTTTTTAAATGGGCATGCAGATCCTTTTTACACGTTTGCAAAGCTACATTTTTGGGCAGATTTATTTAATGAAACTTGATTTCTGTGCGATTCTTATTAGCAGTTGAGAATCTTTATGGCCTTGTTTTGACCCCATACAAAGAGCTATATTGACACTTATTACCTTGTAAATAAAAAACATTTTGACTTGAAAAAAAATCATATTTATAAATTATAACAATGTAACTTTTAGCTGCAGTTCACCAAATAACCACCAGGGGCTGTTAAACTAAGTAATCGAGTATTAAAAGAATTACAGACATACTTACGGGCTAGTTTCTAAAACATTTACAGCTTTACCGTGTAATTAAAAAAAGTATATTGTATTTGAGTTAAATAAGGTTGGAACAAAGTTTCATTTCTATAAATTTTTAGATTACTAACAAATGTATGAATTCAAAAGTGGGCGTGGTCTGTTGATTGACAAACTGCTGAATCCTCTACCAGATCCAACTCATTCTCATTTAATATACCTGAAAAAAATCTGTTTTTTAGTTGCCAAATGTATATATATTTGTTCAAAAATTTCCATTTTGACTAAATCATTTTTGAGTGATGTGTGTTTTCCCACTTAGACTTCCATCTTTGTATATTTTAGTTTTTTTCATGTTTACACATCATCTCTACTCGTATTCTAAGGGTTACAAAAAACTCAAGTTACAAACTTTTAAAGCTAAAACTATTGATTTGAAGTTGTCAGCGCCGTTTCTGAACTCTCTAAAAAATACTTCTGTTTAATAATGTTGGCTGGAGTAAGAAAAGCCTTAAGCCGGAAGTGGCCGAGCAGCAAACCCCCCTCCAAACCCACCGGACTGGACGTCAGTTCTTAAAGATGTTGAACTGAATTCAACTGAATTGAACTTTATTCATATCACATGGAGAAATTCAGTCGTTATGTTGCCACGGAAAGCAAAAAAAAAAAAGAAGTTGCATAAAAAATCAATGAAATTGACTAATAATCAAATAACAATAATTTAAAAATTACGTATATATATCATGGAGACAGTAATCTTTACGACTTTCAGCAAACACGTTTGTCAAATACTAGAAAAGCTGGACTCACTAAATAAATCAGTAAAAAAAATGTCTTTTTATATCTTTGTTTACCTTTTTATTTATTCATTAACTAGACATGATGGGGTTCATATATGTGCGTATGAATGCAAATAATTTATCAATTCTGGATCCTTTTTTTGCTACTGTTACAAAATCCTACTAAAAATTAAAGTTTAAAAAAGAAAGGTTGAGGAGGTAAATAAAACTTTTTTTAACTCCTTTTTAATATCCTGTTTGTAATCAGGCTGGAACGATGAGACTGTACGAGAACGAGGAGTTGGGGGTTGTCCTCAACATTCGGCTGAATTTTAATACGCCACTCCTCCTAGTATGATCTGTGCTGTTATGTCTTTTATAGTATTTTTTAACATCTTTCAGAGTAAAGCAGATTAAAAAAATTAGCTATAGGATTCATTACATGTGCACAGTCCCAAATAAACAGATACAATAGAAATTAAAGTTAGTTTTGGAGGCAACAATAACACAAATTACCATAGATTATTTAAAATCTTGTTTATTTTTCATCAGTGATTCACTACCTTCCAGAAATAGTTAAAAAATAAACCCATTTCCTTCATTTAGCGCCAGTTATTTCACGTCGAACTACAAGAACATAGATGACACCGTTTCCCACAATGCATTGTTTTGTAGTCATCAAGGCGGCAGTACCTATTTTCTGGCTGCGCTGGCTTAAACCCCTGTCACACCAGGGCAGCGTTCTCGCTGCGATCGCGCAGCGTCCATCAGAAAATGCAGAACGCTGAGGTGAACGCAGTAAGGTCGCCATGAGCGCCGTGGCATCGCTGTGACATCTCCATGGACGCCATGCGACGGCGCGCACTTTGTGCATGCACAAAGTGCGCGCCGTCGCATGGCGTGTTCATGGCGTTCTGATGTGCGCGCCGTGGCAGCACCGTAGCAGCGCACTGAGAACGCCGAGAGCGCCACAGCAGCGCCGTAGGCGCGCACTCAGGACGCACATAATCGCCACAAGGACGCAGCTGTAGACAGGGGCGCTTGAACGGAGATATCATACAGAGATAGCCATATCGTCCTCCTCAGCAGGAGTCAGGTCCTTCATCGTCTTTTGTGCCTGGATGGAAGGGCTGCTTGACCTTGATGGGGATGGAGAGTCAGGCGGAAGCAGCTCCACTTCCGCATGTTGAGGAGACTGTGGTGCAGTGGGGTTGGGGGGCTGCTTTTTCGTAGCCCTCTCTCGACTTTTTTTTCCTGTCATGATGCTTTGGGGAACAGGCAGGAACAGTGCGGGTTTGACTGACTATATACGCGCTGCCGTGACGTCATAGGGACGATCTGGCAACTGCGCCGTGCACGCGCCATGGGCACGCAGTGACAACTTTCGGCGCGCCGTGTGAACTCTTTCAGCACGCCGTGACAACGCAGTGAAACGCCAAGTAAAACTCTGTGGGAACGCAGTAGCACGCCACGGATGCGCCGTAGGAACGCCATAATCGCCGTGAAAGCGCGGAGACATCTCCATCTTGCGAAAATTGAAACAATTTTCGCTTCATTTTCCTGCGTTTCTATGGCGTTCTGAGAAATTTCATAACGCCGTGTGAACTCCGTAGAATCGCAGCCTAGTGTGACAGGGGCTTTAGGAAGGCACCTTGAACCCGCCCCTTTCTTACTTTGTGACGGCACACATGTGACGTCGGTGACAGAAACTACCCAGCATGCACCGCAATCCAGGCGATCCGCCTGCATGATCTCAAACACACCTACTAATTCTCCGTTTGGTGGGCTAAATGTAGGGCAGGGAGAAGCCGTAGGGGTAGTGGAATTCGGTTTCTGCCTTTCTCTTCTTGCAGTGATGCAGTCGTCGCATGTGAACTCATTCACTTCTTTGCAGACGCTCTGCAGTTGTGTGCTGCAGCTGCTAACCAGGCTGCAGGTTTTCAAACAGCAGACTGTCGGCTCTCCAAGCCCTGATTGGCCGCTGAACTGAGAATGAGATCACGGTGAGTCAGCAGATGAACGCTGGTGGGACAAACGTCTCCGTCTGCCAGACGAGGCTGAACAGACTTTCCCCAGTACCAACGATGACACAGCGCCTCCCGCATGAGTCAGCATCGCTGCATCACATCTGAGGCTTCGGTCAGCACGGCCTGTTGCCTCCTGAGCGGAGCTGGGGTGACCGGGGGGAGCGGGGAACACGGAGGGCCAGGTTTTAGATTGTTACCGGGGTTAAACTTTATCCGCAGGATTTCCATCACAAAGGCGTCCTCAGCAGTGAGCAGACGTGACCTTGGGGCCTGCCGGGGACCAACTGAGGAAGCGAATTCACCCGAGCGCGCCCCCCCCTTTCACTCGCAGCCCTAATAGGTCGCTGTCTGTCACACGGAGCGTCCGACCCTTGACACGCCTCTTTCTGCTTTTCCAGCAGCCAGAATCCCTTCATTATGCGGCTCTAATGGCTGTGGAGGGGTTTCCAAAAGAGCCTCATTAGAATGAGGCCGGCGTGTGACGCACTCAGCCAGATCGGAACTGACACCGGCGCCCATACCTGCCAGCTCCCATGAGCTTTAGAGGTGACAGCTGCAGCCGATCAACTGTTGTCTTCTAACAGTTTCATAATCACATCCCACCTTTTCAACATCTCTCCAGCATGAATCCGTGTCAGTCTTTTCTGTATGTACACTCAGCAGCTCAGGCTAACCTATTTTAGTTTTTAAATGTAGTTTAGCTGAGAGACAAACAGATTTTGTACTGAAATAATCATTTATAGAAGTTTTCCTTTTAAACTTTTAGATTAAAAACCGCTACGGCTGCACAGTGGTTAACGTTTTAGCCTTGAAACACCAACTGGGACCTTTCTACATGTTGTTACGGCACCAATGGACAGAACTGGCTCAACTCACCCACCTGGGTCCCTAAGTATGAATGGGCGTGCGATTGAGGCCATGCGACCGACTGGCGACCTGTCCCAGGTATAAACTGTATTAGCCCTTCAGTAGCCAGTTTAGAATCCGGCACCCCCGTGACCCCAAAAGGGACAAACAGCTAAAAGATCATTTAATGAAAATGATTAAAAATGTTTTTTTTTCTGGGTCATGGAGGGTGCTGGAGCCGGTCCCAGCTGCTCCTTCTGGTTTTCTGACCAAAAATACACAATAGTCAACAGATACCCAGCCAGCAAGGCCAAGTGGGCCCCATATGGCTTAAAAGTGGGCGGACAATGTAGGCCCCAATTGGGTTTGTCCGCAGTTTCCATGGTGGCCCCAGCTGTGTTTGCCCACATTGACTTAGGTGGCTACGCTAGCCAGTTGCCCGGTGGACAACATAGCGAGCTCCGATGCCCAGGGTCCAGCAAAGCAAGCAAGTACTGCTGCCCAGGAGTCAGCAGAGCTAGCAGGGGCGCTGTCCAGGCTTCCAGTCCCTGGGTAGTGGAGCCATGTGGGCAAACACACCTGGGGCACCATGGAAACTGCGGACAAACCCAATTGGGGCCTACATTGTCCGCCCACTTTTAAGCCATATGGGGCCCACTTGGTCTTGCTGGCTGGGTATTAAGTGAGAATCTCTTGATTTTACTTTGACAACAGGGGATTATGTATCTTTGGACACACGGGGAGTACATTCATGTAAACCCCTTTTGTTTTTGTCTCTAAACTTCATTTTTATCGTCCACGTTAATCGAACTTCATCGAGTGAAAATCCCACTCCAACTATATTTCTGTCTGTAGTAAAATGGTTTCCAGTGGTCTCTTCATGTGGATGATGCAGTTTGAACATTGATTTGTATTTCTGGATTAGCCTTCGCCTATTTGCTGCAGGCGTGCGGGCGTTGAGTCACGTCAACAGAACGCAGCGCTGGAGGACAGGCAGACGTCAACTACAAACATCGGGCTATAAGCTCCATCATTTTCTCAAAACACGTCTCTAATTAAAGCTTGAAAATGATTGATCTCAGGGTGTATTTAAATATGTATTATCTCTGAAGATTTATCTATAAATAGTGGAAGAACTCCACCTTCTAGTATTACAGGTAACTGTAAATTAACACCTTCTAAATATCCGTGATTTTTGAATTTATCTATGTGCTTAAATCTATTTAACTGAAATGTTAAACTGATGAAGTTCAATGACATGAGTAGCTGATAAACTTGACAAAGTTCATTAAGAGAACCCTTTTCCTGTGAGAACACCTCAACATGCTGAACAAAGTAAAAAACACACATACAATAGATAAGCAACAACTTGTAAAAATCTACCATGATGAAAGAAAATAGTTAGAGATTACAACTTTTAATATATTTTATTATTTTGTATTACTTACATGGCAAATAAAGCTTAACTGCATTAAAAAATGGACTTTAAATGGACAATTTCATGGTACTTTGAGAATAAAGCTCCAGTTAGCATCTGATACAAGAAACATTTTTTAAACTTGATATGAGTCACGACATCAAATGCACTTTTAAAATTCTAAACTGTGATAATATCTGTAAATGTTCCGGCAGGTTAAAGTTTTGGGCCACACCTCCTTCCCTAATAACTGCTGTCTTCAGTGTTCATGTCACAAAGGGAGCTGCGGTTCTAGCTGAATTCCTCTGGTTCAACACTGGATGCACAAATATTAAACATGCAAATGGTCCCTTTTTTTTATTTAAATATATGAGACCAACAACAATATTAAGCCTTAAACCCACTTAAATATTTCCATCTTGGTTACACGCATGATGTGTGGCCAAAATAAAAGCTAATTCGTTTTTATGCTGGTCACCTAAATATTTGTGAGTAACATCATTAAAAACATTAACTAAAAAAAATTAAGATTGATAAACCAAACTATCGTGCTACTTGTTGACACCCACTTCCTACATACCAGCTTGATTATCTTTCTAATAAAATGCAATTCCTCTCAATCGGATTATTTTATCGTCGCAGTTTTTGCAGTGGATTCCAAAACATCGCATCTCCTTTTGTGATTTTTCGGGTACTTGTTCGGACCTCCTGAGTTCTTCTATGTCATGTGATAACCAGTACAGTAATAAATGAGTTTTAAACCAAAATCAAAGACAACCTGTGTTGTTTTTTTTAAAGATGTATCTTCTGCAGCTCAGCAGGAAATCGTTATTTATCTGAGTTGTGGACGGGACTGTTAGCGCTAAAGTTAGCAACGCTAATTTTCTAACGTTCCTTTGTTTACTCTCTTTCCCGCTGCTACTGCTGGACCTTTTCCCATCCGGTCTTTGTGCTCACTGAAGTGGGCTAGTTGTTGTCTTTAACCCTCTTTGTCCTCACAGTCTTACTCTGCTGGGTTGGTTGGACCTTAGTGTCAGGACTCCAACTTCCAGTTTCCCTCCCAACCACCAGAGGGAGCCCTCTCCTGATTACTGATCATCTTTCACCAGCTGTACTGAATTATTTTCATCAGGCTCACCATATTTATAGGTTCAGTTTCCACCTCTTTCTTTGCGAAGTATTGCTTAGTGTTTCCTAGCAATTTCTGAGCGGTTCTGTTAGCTCTTTAGCCTATTCGTGTTTTCGACCCCCGCCTGTCCTACTCGCCTTCCTGTCTAGCTCCTCGTCTTTGACCTCTGCCTGGCCCTTGACCACGTCTCTGTTTTTGCCCCCTGTCTGTTTTTGGATGTTTATTAAATCTTACCTGCTTGCAAATGGATCCAATCGCCTCCGCGTCTTCGTCACACTTGGTAGTCTTGGTTTGCTGGCTTTGTTTGTGTTTGTTGGTTTTCTTTAGGTTGTTTTGGTGCGGTAGTCCTTAGCAGGGAGCTGCTGACTCAGACATTAGAGTCGCAAATGTATTTGTTCTCAAATGGATGTGTCAGAGAAAGGAGGACCCCCCACCACCCCCACCCCACCCCCAGGGCAGTTACTGCATCCGTTTCATCTGCCCCCGATCCAAAACCATTTGTAAAAATACTCAGAAACACAGTTTTCATGTGAGGAAAAAGCTAAAAAACACAATTTTGATTGGTGTGGGTCTTTAAATATGAATAAAAAGAGAACACTCCGTCTAAATCAGGGGTGGGCAAACTACGGCCCGGGGGCCACATGCGGCCCCTTAATGTGGCCCTCCAAATTAAAATACATTGAATCAAAAATCCTAATTATTGTTTTATTTTCATTGTATTTCTGGTTTCTTCCCATGAATGGTGTTGTTTCTCTGACGTTCGTGTGTGTTCCTTTCTGAGTCAGATGGTGATCTTTCGGATTATTCCTACACCACATAAATGCAGCATTTCTTTGAGTTCACATTTTCCTCTGAAGAACATCAACCCATTGGATCACCCAAAAGAGAACAAAAATCAAAATTTAGAAATTAAAACTCCCAAATTTTCTGTTTTTAAATGAATATATGTGAATTTGAATCCAAATTAAAGCATGTTTTTCACTAAATTCCATATTATTTTTTTAGTTTATGAGGTTCATTACCAAATCTCTCCTTCCATCTGCTCCTTGTCCGGCCCTTATGCCAAATTTTAGAACCCTTTCTGGCCCACGAGTCAAAACAATTGCCCACCCCTGGTCTAAATGAATCAAGAGTGCTTCAATGACTAACAACGGCGTCAAAAAAGTGACTTTCATGTAACAAGTATCCACTCACGATTTCAAAAAGCCTGCAGTGAATTCCCTTTGCTTCAAAAAGAAGTTTGTTAACATAAAAAGAAGTTCTCTGATAACATTCAACAAAAACCAACAGCTGGAAGCATCTCCCATTCAATCATTCATGCGTCCTTTTGGCAGAAAGATTCCCCCTGAAAACAAATATCTTCTATTCAATAAATCTCTCTGCAGACGAAACGGGAGCAGCTCAGCCTCTCCTTTATGTTTTATTGATCCCTGAGCTGTACTCCCACGGGGGCGTCAGGCTGTGAAACACACTGCTTAATCACGATTCATTAGATCTCCCTGGTCGAGAAGATTCCACCCAAAAACATACATGTCTGTAATTAACTGATATTTCACTCAGGAGGAGTACTTTTCACACCAAGAGCTGGTTTGGAGCCAGTTATCGGGCAATTTATTCCTCGTAGTTTACAAGTGAGCTTCCCCTCGGGCGTTCCTTAAGATCTCTGTGAATTTGCTTTGGAGAAGTGAGAAGAAAAGAAAGGAGCTTCCAGTAAGTCATTACCTCTGACTGAGGGGTTATTAATGCAGACAATAAAGGCCGGAGCTCTCAGCGGTTCATGTTTTACATTTATTTTGTGGGCTTTTAGCTGAGAGTTACACTGATTATGCAGGAGAACGCGGTGATAACTATTTACAGATGGGAACGGATTCCCGACATCTGAGGGCTTGAAACACAAGAACGTTCCTGAAAGCACCTTTAAAAAGAGTTTGACCGGGATCTGAAGAAGTGTGTTCCGCATGGGGGTAGACTGATCATGGTTTGGGGGGGTTCATGTTACCCTAATGGTGCAGGGGTGCTTTGAGTTTGCTCTCCATTCAAACTGCCATCAATCAAACAAACTCCGAGCATGTTTTCTGGAAATATTCTTGGTTTTAAATAGGGCTGCCATAAACGATTATTTTAATAGTCGACTAATCACCGATTATTTTTTCCGATTAGTCGACTAATCGGGTCATGCGCAAACTGGATATAAAGACGCTGAAGTTGATATAAAATAAAAAAAGCCAAAAGTTGGGCCAAAATAGCTAGCATACTGCTGAAAGAATAGCTAAACTCCAAATTAGCGTAAAAAACAAAAAAAAAAACAAATAAATTAGCCAAAATAGCTATCATACTCCTGCTAAACTCAAAATTAGCTTTAAAAAAATAAAAAATTAGCCAAAACAGCTAGCATGTAGCTGAAATATTAGTTAAATTCAAAAATAGCCTAAAAAAAAAACCACTTAAGTTAGCCAAAAACAGCTAGCATGTATATTAAATATTAGCTAAACTCCAAAATAGCCTTAAAAAAACTTAATAAATGTCAAAATAGTCCAAAAAGCTAGCACAATGCTATTATAACTTTCAACTTTGCTAAACTCTGACTTCATACAATATAAAGTAACGATTAATCGACTATTAAATTAACCGTCGACTATTTTAATAGTCGATTAGTCATCGATTAGTCGACTAATTGTGGCAGCCCTAGTTTTAAAGGGATAAGTGTTTTAAAAACGCTTTTTTAGACTTTTTATGTTAATAGAATAGAATAGAATAGCCTTTATTGTCCTGTACATTTTACAACTAAATCTGAGCGCTACTCACTTGGTGCAAAGTAACAATAATAGTGATAAAATATAGAAATATAAAATATAGATATGAACATAAGCAGCATGAAGGCAAAAATAAAAATAAAAACAGAGGGATTAAACGTAAACAAGAATATCTTTTTAAGAAAGTGGGAAAATGTCGAGTTTTACCGGATATTATTCACAGTTGAAGTTTAAAACGGACAAGAGAACTATGGTGAACGAGCATTCTAGTTGTACTTGAACACATCGCTCACGGATGAATCAGTGAGACGTGAAAAGAGTCTCACGATAGATTACTGTTATCATTACTAAAGATTTTTGTGTATAATTAGTTTCAGGCTGTTGTCATTTTAATTTATGTATTGATTTTTAATTTTGTAGTTTTTTTATTTTTGCACAAAATGTATTATATAAGTTACAAATCAAGAATTACGCAGGCACAGATCAGAGTGAGTCTATTTTCTCTCCATTTATTTGGATCTAATTTTTAAAGAGTTCTCAGTGGTCTTTCAGCCGTTTTTAGTCAAAATAATAATTTTGAAAGGACATAGTTTCTGCAGAACAGCAGGAGTTTACTAGAAATTTGCCAATGAGTTGTGGGCGGAACTGTTGGCGCAGAGCAACCCCGCCCCCACTTCCCTTTCTCAGCTACTGAGAGTTTAGAAGCTTGTGGCCCGGCCGTCAGAAAAATCTTTTTTTTTTTAAAATGTGCTCCTGATTCACAACGATTTGAGCATAGAAATACTCAGAAATAAATTCAAATTAATTTTATTTATATAGCACCTTTCCAGTTAAGAAACAGCTCAAAGTGCTGTAAATAAAACAAATACAAGAAAAACGATACCCCACACATGCAATAATATAAAAACATAAGCCGATCACTGAGGAGCAACCTGAAGGCGCTGTGCACCCTGTCCTCCTATTGGCTGGACTGTTAGCATCTAGGCAACATGAGCACGTCCCGATCATCCCCAGCACCCTCCAGCTCGAAGCCCCCAGCCCCCCGGCCCAGTGCACCCAACTGGGCACACAAGGCCAGGCAGCTCAGAGGACAACGAACAAGGAAATACCCACACCTCTCTCGATTTTTGATCCACTGTTTGTTTTGCAGAAAGTTTGTCTCCATTCCCACCTAAACAAACTCAGAGGTTTATAAAATAGATGAACTGATGGAGGTTTACTTGTTTGGTTGAATTACACATTAGGGCTGCCACAAACGATTATTTAAATAGTCGACTAATCACCGATTATTTTTTCCGGTTAGTCGACTAATCGGGTCATGCGCAAACTGGATGTAAAGACGCTGAAGTTGATAACCAGCTAAAATGTTAGTTAAATGCCAAATTAGCCTAAAAAATAAAAAGAGCCAAAGTTAACCAAAATAGCTAGCATACTGCTGAAATATTAGCTAAACTCAAAATTAGCCTAAAAAAAACAGAAAAATCCTAAATTAACCAAAATAGCTATGTCGCTGAAATATTAGTCAAACTTAAAAATAGCTTTAAAAACTAAAAAAAGAAACCTTAAGTTAGCTAAAACAGCTAGCATGTAGATTAAATATTAGCTAAACTCCATAAAAGACCAAAGAAACTAATTAAATGCCAAAATATTCCAAAAAGCTGCAGAATGCTATTATAACTTTTAACTTTACTACACTCTGACTTCATACAATATAAAATAACGATTAATCGACTATTAAATTAGTCGTCGACTATTTTAATAGTCGATTAGTCGACTAATCGTGGCAGCCCTATTACACATTCTCTCCCGTTTCGGTCTATTCGCTGACTTTCCTTCTCCTTTTTTATCTGCTCCTTTTCTCATGTCTGTGTCATTCAAATGTTCCTTGTGTCACCCAAAGTTTGATAGTTCTCTCATCAAATCCTCTGAAAACAGATGCTTTAGTCTTTGGTTCCTCCAGATGAATGAAGGTCACATTTGTTCAGGAGCAGCTGTGCAGCATCACCACTAAAACATCCTCTGCACGCCGTGGCATCAGCGTGCCGGCATCTTCTGACCTCACCGTACCATCCTCTGACCTTCTTAACTGATAGATTCTGTCCTGACCTCATTTCACATTTCAAACAAATCTTCTTCTTCTCAACATCAAAGGTTGTTTGAAGTGTTTCATGCATTAAAAACATCAATAGATTTCATCAAATCTGTTTTTTTTGTCTGTAAGTTAAACTACAGAAGATTTCCTAAAGTGACTCTGGCATTGGCTGCAGCCTCTGAGACGAGGAGCAGGAACTCATCTGGTTCCAGTTAGCCTGTTTCAGCTGTTTGGCATCCGCCATAATGAGAGCCATCACAGACCGGCGAGTGCCGGACGCCGTTTGTCCCCCTTCCACCGGCGCTACGTGAGAATTCGGCTCGTTCAGCAACATCTGAACCCCGAAGATAAACACGGGGCTGCAGATGCGAGGATCTGGTTTTATGTTCCACTGGTCCCTCCTCCACGTCAGTGTGTGATGCATGCTGGGAAAGTTGGTTTTCTGATCTACAAAAGTCTGAAGCTTCCAGAGATTTTTAGTCGTTTTAGGAACAGAATGATCTAAGCAGATTGTTCCAGAATCAGTGTTACTGTTGCAGCCATTGACTGTATTTGAGAACTGGAGCTAGCGAGTGTGATGTCACCCATAGAAAAGGGTGTGGCTCCAACTCACATAAAGTCAATGGAAACGCTGTCAATTGGACGGCGCCGTGTTGGAGCCAGATGTCGCATCGAAGCAGTGATTGGTCCGTGTTTCTATGGCAACCACTCTCACCTATCTTGTTAGAAGGCCACACCCACGCTTTGAATGTTGGACATGGGGGCCAGCAGGCCCCACCTACTTTCATTGAGGCCTCTGATTGGTCAGTTTATAACTCGAATAACTTGAAAAGGTATCAGATAACGAATGATTATTCTGACCAATAGAATAGCTGACTACTAGCTGGTACTTCCTGTTTGGAACACCAGGGGGAGGAGTCACTAAGTCCAGTTCTCTTTTTCTGTCAATATTTACACAGCCAGGTTGTTAAATTCTCGTCCATTTGAAAGCGTCTGGGTGAATCCTCCATTCTGATTGGCTGCAGGGTGTCCATTGAATATTAAAACTTCCTTCAGGATCAGAAAACAAACTAAACAGAAAAAAATCCAAGTTTTTCTTTTTTTTTCTGTCTGCGGCCCGGGACCAAGTGGTTCACGTCCCGGGAGCCGCTGCTTTAAAAGACGTTTGTCGGTCGTCTGTGGTGCAAAGACGTTCACTCGTTTGAGATTATTTCTTCTCAGATCTGACTCTCCTTTTTTTCTTTTTCTTATTTTTAAAAAAATAAACTAACAAAACTTTGAGTGACACGAGAATCTTCATCAAGAACCTCCCCAACTTTTTTAATACACAATTTTGAATTTCTGTCACCAACAAATGCAGCTTTTGTCAATATTTCTTGAACAAAAATCATTTAAAGGTTTTATACTAATCTGGAAAAATAAGTGTCTTTACCTCTTCTGCCCTGAGGTGAAAATCCCTGCAGACCAGAGCAGAAATAAAAATGAAATAAGCCGCACCGTTCAGCTCAGCAGCGTCTGTTTAGTCAATAAAGCTGCACTTCCTGCTGCAGCGCCGCAGGTCATGTCTCTGCACGTTCCAACAAAACTCAAACTATTTCAGTGTTTGCAGGCCTGGATGCATCAATGACACGGATTAAGGAGAGCGTGGAGAATGCTTAAGATAAAACAGTCAGACGATGAAGGTGTTTCTGGTGCCTCGTGGCTGCTTCCTCGCTCCAAACTTAACCTTTATTTGTTAGAAGACAACAACGTTTCAAAATGAGGTTGTTGAGCTCCATGAAATGATGATTTTTGTGGCAGTTTAAGGAACAAATACAGTTAAGCATTAATATAATCCATTTCAGAGCTGAAGTTTTTAGGATGATTCCATAAATGTTTTTACTTAAAGTTGTCTTTAAAGGTCTAAAATAAAAAAAAACATCAACAAGTATCAATATTTATGCTATTTTTTATCCTTTAGTCAAAGATTGACAACATTTTTACTTTCCATTTTGGAGTAAAAGAGAATGCAAATGAACTCACCAAAAACTATTTTTACATTTTATTTCTGTTTTTTTATACTTCATTTATGTGTTTGTTTTTGCTTGTTACTAAAAGTTCTGCTTCTGAATCTTCATCTGCAGTGATCATCCATGATAAAAGGTCAAAAAATCGTCTGAATAAATTATTTTTTTTAAATACCTAAATCATTAATAAACTGACTTTTCAATGTTAGGATCACTGGAACATTCAGGAAACCAAGAAAAACAGAGATCTGCTTCATCTTCACACAATCTTTACAAAAATGCAGAATCATTTATTATAAAATAATCCAGAAAAACACAATATATGTAGAATAAACAAAACAAATAAGTAACTTTTTGTGAACGGATTACAGTAAAATCAGATTCTGTCTGATTGACAGGTGGGCGGAACCACAAACCAAACCCTCTTTGACATTTGAGGTGGGCGGAGCAAACTCCAACTTCCAAAACTCTTCAGAATCCAGTAAGTGGCGTCACAGATTATTGGTCTTATTTCATATTTATGTGTGTAGAAAACACTTGACTTCCAGGTTGAAGCATGTGAAAAACTGAATGGAGCCAAACTGAACTATTAACAACTAGAGGGCGGTGGGCCTGAGAAAATCTGTCATATCTGTGTCAGAAACTGCAATGACAGTATAGTGTGACTTGCAATAACTGGACAAATAGCCAAACAAAAATACTGAAATATTTTCATTTCTCTGTGATATTTGTATTTAATATGATTGATATTTGGAGAACATTGTCTGTCCTGAAACCAAAGGATCTCCAAATAACAGACATTCAGGGTGTAACGGATCACGTTAAGGTTTTAGAGTCAAGGTTTTAGAGTCAAGGTTTTAGAGTCAAGGTTTTAGAGTCAAGGTTCGGATCAATAAGAAGGGGAACTTAAGTAAAACTAACTAGATTAAAGCTAAAAATGAATTCTTTTGAACTGTTTTACAAAATATATTTAAAAAAAACATTTAAAGTACTTCAGAACACAAACACTCATAGAAGATACATCAAAAAATTGCTCTTTAAAGCCTATTTATTAAAAAAAATCACTAAAAACATCTTTGATCTCATGAATAATCTTATACAAAAAAAAATATAAGATATGTTCATGGAAGCAAAATGCATCATTAGGGACTGAATAGGATGGATGGATGGATGGATGATGGATGGATGATGATGGATGGATGGATGGATGGATGGATGGTGATGGATGGGATGGATGATGGATGGATGATGGATGGATGGATGGATGGATGATGGATGGATGGATGGATGGATGGACGGATGGATGGATGATGGGATGGATGGATGGATGGATGGATGGATGGATGGATGGATGGATGGATGATGGATGGATGGATGATGGATGGATGGATGGATGGATGGATGATGGATGGATGGATGATGATGGTGATGGATGGATGATGGATGGATGGATGGATGTGTTTTCAAGAACATTTTTACATCTGTGATAACAACTGAAAAATGAATCACTTTTGTTTATCTTTCTTTTTTTTTCAAATTCAAGTTTTATTGACAAAGCATATTGACAACGAACACTTTTAGATACAGAAGTTGTTGCTTTGCTTCATTTTTTTTTACATTTTTTTATTTATCTTTCTCACTGATATTTTCGGCTAAAACAAACACGCTTTGTAGTTTTGCTTGAAAACTTTGACAACAGGTTGGTGGTCAGAAAAGCCTCAGAACTTGATACTTCTGATGCTCATCGATTTTACTAAAGAGATGTTTCTATTCTAAAGTGTTCCAATGATGTGCTTTTGTTTTATCCTGAATGTGTCTGACCCAAATATAACCTGATGAAATAAAATGATGAATGTTGAGTGACAATCATTCCAGATAAGATCAACATACATGTATGGTAGTTTGGTATTGATTAATTCTACAGGAAACCATGATCTTTTGTATTAAACATCAACAGGTTTTCACATTTTTATCTGAGATGAATCAGTCCTTTCTTTCTCAAAGATCTCACTTTCTATTTGACACAAACCAAGAAGTACCAAATGTTGCAGATCCTCAAAGGAGGAAGAAAGTCACGATAATCCCAAATTCAATGTCTAATTTTACAGAAACATAAATCTTAAGTCCAGCTTCAATCATCTAACATTTGTATATTGATTTACTCCCAATTTGTGCCGATTCTGATCGGGCCACACATTCTCCTCCCCTTGTCGTCACATATTGACGTTTGGTTAAGGACCCCTCCGTGTCCCTTTTTGACGTTTTGGGATCCCCAACTCGTCATTTTTGGACGTATTGGCATGTTAGAGACGCGGTACCGGACGCGGACTGGTCCTCGGGACGTGTCCAAATACTGGCACCCTTACCCAGCACCGGCTGCTGTACCAGACGTGGTACCGGTTCAGTACCGGTCCAGAACGTGAACTGGTGCACTCCGCGTCCCGGTAATGGACCGGTAGAGGTTTGTAGACTTGAGATCTTTTACTTTTCTTTTTATTTGCCCCAATTGCCATTTTTGGAAAGTTGTTGAGTTGGGCGGAGCAAATACCAGTCGGCATGCCCCTCCCATCTACAGCTTTCTTTTCATTGGTCAGATTCAGTGGATGATGTCAGAAACTATCCATCCAGAGTAGAAACGAACAGACTTTCACTCTGTCCATCTTCTTAGTCAGCATGGCGGAGCGCCCCTCAGCCATAATTAGTAGTACTGTGGGTTAAAGTCTTAGATGTACTTAGTGTACTTCTGGTTTTATTAAACGGATGTGTTTGTTTCATACTCTGGTTCCTCATTAAAAAACAGTTGAATTAGGATCATTTTACTGTATTTAAATGAAAATATTGCAGAAATGGAAGAAAAAAATCCAACCGCAGCTCTTTAGCGCTCTGTGGTTTTACGCTGGGACAACATTTATCAAGCTGTGAGGGAACGCCCCTGAAGGAGAGCCAGAGACCTGCCTGTCATTGGTGGAGGACGCGCTCTGAGCGTCCACGCTCTCCTGGATGTCCGAGCTGCTCTGGTGCAGCCGTGGTTTCCGTCTGCTCAGTGTGTGCATCTGCCTGATCCCCCCCCCACCCTCCAAGCTGTGAGCACTGCAGCAGGGGGGGTGGGGGGGGGGGTGGAGGGGCGTTTCACACATGCATAATGCATGCTCTGAAGCTGTGACCTTGATGTTAGAAAACAATGTCTTAATTATCGTGCGGATCTGATTGGCTGCTGTTGCGCCGCGACTGCATTCATGCACGGAACACGGAGGGAGGAGCCACGTTCTGTCCCGCTGAGACGGGAAATCTGCGGCCCGGTGGAGCCGAGCGAGTCCTCGGAAGACTTTCCAAACACGAGACTCTGAAAGTTCCCCGAGCCTGCAGCTGACGCAGAACTGCTAGCTTACAGTCGCTCAGCTCCTGAAGTGCAGAGATGTCTCAAAAGGTTCGAGCCGGTTCTCATATTTAGTCCCACCATCCAAATCGTTTTATTTTAACATAAATAATGAAATAAAATAAAGATCTCAATTATTTTCTTTTGGTTTTCTGGCTAAAACGACACAACTTTATTATTGACCATATATTTAAAAAAAACAAAAAAAACTGCATGGAGTTGAGAGAACTGCGAATCAAAACTCTTCTGTTCCAGAAACAGAGAAGCTGTACTGTAAAAAATAAATGTGAATGTTACGGTAAAAAACTTACGGAGCCCCTAAAGGGACATCGAACAAAAAAAAAATAATAATAAAGTTAAAAAAAAATTAAAGTTAAAAAAAAAAACAATTTCTAACTCGTGGCCACGACTTACGGATATGATACGCAGTTGCAGCCCATTCAAAACAACAGGAGCGGCTTTTAGGTTTCGTTTTGATCACGTGGTCGGATGTTTAGGTTTCTCCGGATCACGTGACTGATCACGTGACTTTTGAGTTTCTGCCGATTTCTGTCTGACAGCCGGCTAACAATATGGCGGTAGATCCACTACTTTTTTGGTGTAAAATCCCTCAGAATAAAATATTTTGTGGACTAATCTTTATTTTGGTAATATTTCTAGCGAGAAAATGTACCCGTTCCTATCACGACATGCATTTATTTTGGACATACAGTTCGTAGTTTGTCTGTTTTGCTTGACTTTTCGGGCTCAAAAATCGTAAAACAGTAACGTCTGGGGTGCACGGAACAATCACAGAACCGGGCGATCAGCAGGATTTGGGACCCGACCCGCATCGGTACCGGGTCAAGGTTAGGGTAGGTTCGGAGAACCCGCCCGGAACCTTTTTAAATCGGGCCCCGAATGACTTCTGTAAAGCTAGAATGTGTTCAGTCTGACCACTTCCGGTCCAGGAGACGGTCAAACGTGATCCCGAAACGAAGAGTATCAAGCATCAATAATGTTTCTTTAATTTCTGCCTCATAAACAAACACAAATGTCGGTTATTTTAAGTGACAATAACGAGGGAGGCTTTCAGACAAAATGAAGAAAGAAAAACACATAAAGTCACGTGATCCGGAGAAACCTAAACATCCGACCACGTGATCAAAACCAAACCTAAAAGCCGCTCCTGTTGTTTTGAATGGGCTGCAACTGCGTATCATATCCGTAAGTCGTGGCCACAAGTTAGAATTGTTTTTTTTTTCGATGTCCCTTTAGGGGCTCCAGTATGTCGTGGCCACGAGTTAGAATTTTTTTTTTTTTTTTTTACTTTAATTTTTTTTAAACTTTATTATTATTTTTTTTTTGTTCGATGTCCCTTTAGGGGCTCCGTAAAAACTGGCAGCTGTGGATGCCAGAAATTTACCGTAAATATAAGGTATTGCTTTAAACATTACAGTAAAAAAAAAACTCAAAAAGAAACTTTTTTTTTTTTTTTTGAGTGGGGGGTAAAATTTCTAATCTTTTGTGTTAATAGCAACGCATTAACCCTCACAAAATACAGCTTAACACTGAAAAATGATCAAAGACACATTCCTTTTTATAGTAGTAAACTGCAGCTCAGGTTGCAGGATTTTACTGTAAAATATTCAGTGGTACTTTTTTTAAGGTTAAATAATTTCTAATGTTATATTTCAAAGTTTTTTTGTTGAAAATTGTATCATAATTTTAGTGTAGGGACACCAAATTTATCGCATAAAAAATACATTGTAGTCTACGAAGTTAACAGTTTTAAAGAAGTTATCAGTTAATTTGACTTTCGTTTGCTTTTTTCATGACTCTGCTTGCTAACCGTCATGATTTTACAGTTTTTTCTGTAAAAATTACGGACATTTTTGACAAAGAAAGAAATAAACGAAAGCTTTTGCAATACTTTTAGCTCAAGGATGGGAAACTCGAGGACCGCATTCCTGCTCGTTTCCCAGCATCCCCTGCTCTGGCATGTTCTGAGCGGCTGGACACACCTGAAGCAGGTCATCAGTCATGAGTCGGGCTCGGATATGTGGAAATCATGCAGACACGGCGACCCTCGAGGTCTGGAGTTGGAGTTCTCTTTAGAGAAAAAGTCATGGACCCACAGGATTCTGTTCTGCCACCAGAGTTTAAAAGGTTGATTTATGTTCACTTCTACCTCACTCTGCTGTAACGCAACCTAGACAGCTGAGAATCAGAATTCCAACAGAAAAAAATGTAATTTTCCTCAGTGTATAAAATTAAAGACCCACTCCAATGAAAACTGGGTTTTTAATATGTTCTTGTAGCACAAAATTAAGCTTAAAATTGCATTACTGAGTATTTCTTTATTCAAATTGTTGTGAATCAGGAGCAGACAAAAAGAAAAAGCAAAAAAAAAAAACTACAATCGGCTAAAAACTTCCTGCTCCACTCCATTCTGATGCATCCACACAGACAAATAGCTCCATGAACGTCTTAGTTTCCAGGTCTGAGCTGGAATCTGGATCAGAACTGTACGACTGGACAGCTTCAACATCGCTCACCGTTTCTGTTGCACCACTAATGCTAGATTGAGGCTGTGAGGGGCTGTAAGCTGCAAAGAGATGATGGGAAATGAAGGAAGGCTTACTTCATGCCAACAGCCCCGCCCCCACTCGGAACACCTGTCGCTCTGCAGAAACTATGTCCCAGAAAACGGCTTTCTCAGTGATTTGTCTAGAAAAAAAACCTCCGGGAACGAAAATAGATCAGAAGATGATCAGAGTGGGACTGTAAAGGCTGCTGAGAGCGAGGGGGCGTGGCCACCTTGTAGACATGTGACACGTCTTTAACCCTTTATTTTTATGTAAAAGGACATTTCTGAAAATCTTTGATGCAAACGGTGAAAGCTACTGATCTCTTTCAGATCTGTAGCTGTAATAAAGTCATAATAGATTCAAATCCTAATTGGCAAATAAAAAGTTTGTCTGATTCTATCATGTTGATAACTTACATAGTGGGAATCCCCACATTCTGTAAT
This sequence comes from Oryzias javanicus, assembly GCA_003999625.1. NCBI lineage: Eukaryota > Metazoa > Chordata > Actinopteri > Beloniformes > Adrianichthyidae > Oryzias > Oryzias javanicus. The sequence continues at coordinate 33,814,900 of CM012452.1, read as the reverse complement.
CTTCTTTTCTTTTTACCGTCAAATCCCTCTAGATCTGCTGTCCTCACAGTTCCACCTCCTACCACTCCAACTATATTTTGATTTATTATAAAAGCGTTCCCAGTGGTCTTTTGATTATGATGATGCCAAATTTTGTTTTAAAAATGCCACTTTTCAGAACATAGTTTCTGCAGAGCGGCAGGAGTTTATTAGAAATTCTCCTCTGGGTTGTGGGCAGGACTGTTGGGATAAACTTTATTAACAAAACTTAAGATGCACACATAAACAGAAAGAAAAGGGAAAAAAAATACAAAAAAAGCTTTTAAATGGTAAAAGAGAAAACAAAATAAGATCAGGGTTCAGAGCATGCTGGATCAATCACAAAGTTAAACATGAAGATGATTTATCCAGAGCATGTTTTTCAATAGGATACAGTTTTTTAAATTTGCAGAATTTTTAATTGAACCATTATATTTTTTTACCTCAGCAATAAAAACTGGTAACAAGGAATTAGCAGATGTGTTTTTACATTTACAAATATGAAATTTAGCAAATAAAGAAATTAAATTAAGGTTTTATCATTTTCCCAGTATTAAAAAAATATGTGTTTAAAACAAAAAGAAGCATCAGGAAAAATGTGTTTGTTTACCAGGTTAAGTATGTTGGTCCTAAAGGCAGAAGTGTGAGAACAACCAGCTGACGATCCTTCACAACCTAACATTAGCAAGCAATATCAGAGCTATCCGGCTGAACAGTTCTGAGCCAGATTCCAGCTCAGATGAAGACAATAAAGACGCAAGCAGATGCATCAGAATGGAGCAGAGCAGGGAGACCTTGGCCAACCCATTTTCAGAGATTTTTCAATGGTTTTTATCCTGATCCATTACGATTGGACAAAAGAAATACTCAGAAAAGCAGTTTTAATCTTAAATTCTGTCATATTATGAAAAAAATGCCTCATGAACATTTTTAAAAACACTTTTTTATTGGAGTGGTTCTACATCTGTAACCCACAACTCAAATGTACACATCTGTCTGAGTTTTTAATAAAATAAAAAAAAACACACACATTTACTTCAGTTTGTTTGTCACAACTAAATCATAGTGCAGGAAATAACCATCCTGTTACATCCTGAAGACGGTCTTTAGAGCTGTAGAGGACAGTAACAGAAGACACACATTAAGGCTTTTCATTCCTAAAAACAAAAAGTGAAACAGGGATCAAGATTGAGTCAAATTAATTCAAACTAAACCAGATATATTGTGTCACTAAAATAATAAAATCAAATAAATAAAATCAAAAGTTTGCCCAACTCCAGAAGTTGAGATCAAAACAGACAACAGGTGGCTCCAACTAACAAAGATTAGACTGCGTGGGACGTACTGGGAACCCAGTCTGACCAGTTCTCAAACCTCCCACTCACTCCACTCCACTGCTCATCTGCTGAAGAAGGGACTCCTGTCTGATTGGTCAGTTGACCAGGCCTCCACCAGGTATCTTCAGCTACGTCTTCACCAGAAAACATGCAACGAGCTTTGGAAGATGAACTGCAGAGATCAGACAGCAATACAACACACACAGGTCTAGACGGGTCTGTGTGAATGTGGGGAGGGTTTAGGAACAGTAGAAAGTAGGGGTACACTGAAAAGAAACCTCAAAGATAAGAGATTGTGGGCTGTTGAGTTTGAAGGATCTGTCAGGAAAAGATAAAGGAATCTATAGGTTGTTTATTAAGATTTTAGGACGTAGTGGTCTGCTGTAAAGGCTACAGTTTGTTTTAGTCCCCCACCTCCACGCATACTTCTGAACAGTAGATGACAGACATGCACCTAAAATGTTAAGTGACCACCTGCCAATTAAACCTGAAAGAAAAAGAAAATACGCAGACAGAAAACTGAGATCTGCATAAAAACGATCCTAAAAACATGAACGAACTGAAATGCTAAACGAGCTGAAAGTGTTTGAAAGAGACTCCATCATCTTTTCATCTATTTTCAAAGTGTTTCCAGTCAGTGTCTTTTAATGATGCAGTTTTTTAGCCAGAATAAAAACAAACTGTTGTTTTCTAAAACATAGTTTCTGCAGACCAGAAATTGATGTACGCTGATGACTTGGTGGTCTTTAGCCTCAGTTCAGCAACGACATCCGGTATATTTTTCAAAATAAAACCTATTTTCCGCTGGAATCGCCATTTTTAATGTGTTGTAAACATTACATTGTTGTGATAACCAACCCCGGTCAAAATGTGTTCAATTAAGCCTATTAGTGCTGCCACAAATTATTATTTTAATAGTAAACTATTCACCGATTGTTTTTTTCGATTAAGCACACATCGTAACCATCATTAGCTTTAAACTATCTAAAAACCAGATATGTAGCATTATGTGTGATAATGCTCGTGTGAATTTGGCTGCTGAAGATGTGGAAACTAATAGCTGAAAGCGCTGAAGCTAATAGTCAGCTAAAATATTAGTTAAATGCAAAATTAGCCTAAAAACTGAAAAAAGTACAGGTTAGCCAAAACAGAGAGCATGGAGCTGACATACTAGCTTAACTCCGAAATGGCCTAAAATACTGAAAAAATCCTAAATTAGCCAAAACAGCTGAAACATTAGCTAATCTCCAAATTAGCCTAAAAAACCTTAATAAATGCCAAAATAGTCCAAAAAACTAGCATAATGCCATTATAACTTTTAACTTTACGACACTCTGACTCCATATAATACAAGGTATCGACTATTAAATTAGTGGTTGACATGCATCATCAGTGCTGAATGTTATGTGCACAAGCTAATCTACTCTCAATGAAATTTGGTTCACTGCATAGCTTTGGTCTAACTCTAGAAAAGGCCTTCAGAGACTGAAAGAGTCTTACCATGATGCTGTAAGACTTTAGTTAAGAAAGCTCAGTGCTACTGAACTGTTTGTGTCCTCACAGGTTAACGCACCACAGGTTGTTTTAAGAAATGACATTTATGTAGATATAGTTCAGGTGTGGAAAGATTGATTTAACTGTTCACTGAAAGGACAACAATCTGTTTTTGATGGGTGTTTGTGTGTCTCTTGTGTTATGAATTAAGAGTCTGCAAGAAAGTTTATCCGTCTTTCAGTTGTAAACAGCTGAAAACACGAAACACCTGTTGACCCCATCCTATATGGAGCTAAATTGGGGCCAAAAAACCCAAATAAAATGAAATAAATATTGATATTTGGTCCAAAAAAAAAATTAAAATGTCCAAAACTTGTTACTATTAAAAAATATATATTTATACTTTTTAACTTCAAATGTTCTGTTTTTTAGGTTTCAAAATTTAAATTTCAAAACGTTTTTTTTTTTTTTCAGCATCGAATCTAAGAATTTTAGCAGCAGGACTGAAGTTACCACCCTCATCAATTTTGATTGGTCCTTCATGTTAGCCCCGCCACAACCAAATGGAGCTAAATTGATGCAATTTTATAACCCCAAAGAAAACAAATTGAACTAACTATTGGTGTTTGTTGCCAAAAAACATGTAAAATATCCAAAACTTTTTGCTATTCTAGAATAAACTCAATTATTTTCAACTTCAAATGCTCTTTTTTTTATGTTTCAAAATTCCAAATTTCCCTTTTTAAATTTGAAAATGAGAAAGAAGTGTTGAAATTGAAAATATATATTTATATTTAAAACTGTGAAAAAAAAGTTTTGAAATTGAAATTTTGAGTTTTTAAGCCTAAAAGATTAAACAATTAAAGCTAAAAATAATTAAGTGTATTTTAGAATAGCAAAAAGTTTTAGACATTTTACATGTTTTTTTGCAATAAACACAAATAGTCTGTTCAATTTGTTTTATTTGGGTTTCAAGTATTATTGCCCCCAATTTATCTCCACAGATCCTCCCAGCCCTGAGGTGGTTGGTGAAGGTAAAGAGGTGGCATAACTTTACCTGTGCTGTGAGCTGTCACTAAGACATAAACGATCTTTGTGATGCAGCTTCTGTTCTGACTTCCTCTAACTATTTAAGACGATCCGTGGGGCCCCCTCCCCGCTAGACCCCGCAGATCCAGATGTCCCCTCTGCTTCATTCAGGCCCGCGTTGCCTCTTGCAGGCTACTTGTCCGCGCGCGCGCGCGCTGGTCGGGAGCGCGCGTGGAGGCGGTCCGGGCTGCCTGGGTTTTTCTGTAATCGCTTTTCTGCCGCTGAACCTCCAGTTAAATAGCGAGGACACGGGAGCGAGCGAGCGAGCGAGCGGGCGGCCGTGTGAGGATATACTTTTTTCGGTACCTTGGGATTAACGACGCGGAATCGAAGCATCGACGGCCGACCGCCAGGTAAACGGAGCGAACATCGACCGCGCGCGCCTCGTCGATCCGCCTAAAGTGAGCCGATGTCCCGAGAAAAAGTGTCGTTTTCGCGGAGGAGGGGAAGGGGGGGAGGTGGTGGATGTGTGGGACGAGCCTCCCTTTGTGCCTCGCCGGGGTCACCGATCTCCTCAATGTGGGTCCCCCGCGCGCGCCTCGCCGCCGCCGTTGACCGCCCTCCATCCGCGGTTCGGGGCGACAGAAACGCCTCCCTCCGTCTCCACAAACCCCCGCGGCCTGTTCGGCTTCTGTCTAACGTGAACCCCCCCCCCCCCTCCCCTCCCCTCGTCAGCGGCAGCCCCGCTCGCCGCCCCCGGCCTGTAGCGTTTAGCTAGCTGCGTGTGCTCGGCGCCGCGCGCGCGCGGCTGCAGTCTCCCGTCGACCCTTTTGTGCGTTTCATCCCTTTAAACGCTGACCTGCCCGCTTCGACCGCGCGTGCGGGTGATGCCTCCGCGCGCGCGCGCGCGCGTCCCAACTCCCCTCTGCTGTTATTTTTCTGTTGGGGGGGCTGGGGGGGGGGGTGTCCTCCCTTCGACCCTGACATCTCCGATTGATGCGGCTGCATTTGAGCCGCGCGCGTGTCCTTATCGTTACCGTGAAACGCCCCCGGGGAGGGAAAGACACCCCCCCCCCCTCCTCCCCCCTCCACTGCTCCAATCGATCCTAGAGATTAATCCATTTCTTCTCGGATGTCTGATTTATGTCGGTTAGTTCCACGTATTTATGACCCCCCAATGAAGATGGGGGGGGGGGGGGGTGTCCTCTGATCTGAGATTACATGTTTGTTGTAAAATGTCATCAGTTCATCCAAACACAAACAAAAGCTGCCCCCGTTTTCACCTGCAGATTCACACCGGAAGTTTGTGACAAACAAACCCTTAAAGTTTCATTTTTTTTCATTTCTCTCTCCTCCAGGGCCCACGATGTCCAGCGAAGTGCAGAGACCGGACGACAGCCCCAGCACGAGCGGGGGGAGCTCGGATATCGAACAAAGGGAAATGGTACCGCCCGAGCAGGAGCGGGAGCAAGCACAGCCCAAAAAGAAGGAGACCAAGATCTCCAGTAAAACCGCTGCTAAACTTTCAACCAGTGCCAAGAGGTAAAACGGAGCGTCGGTGCTGCCCGCTGTGCCCGTGGGACGGGAGGGGAGGGGGGAGGACACCTCTGCTGTGGCGTCCGGCTGTCACCGCTTCCATCAAATTTGTCATCGATTCTGTCGATGGCTTCCTGCAACCGGTTGAGTTTCTCCGGCGGCGGCCGACGCTGAGGAGCTCTGAGCGTGTCTGCGCCTCCTCCTCCTCCTCCTCCTCCTCCTCCTCCTCCTCCTCCTCCTTCAGGCGCGAGCGGGAAGTCGGCCGGCGTCTGCGGCTCGCAGGTTCACGCCGGAATCGTTTCTCATCTGAATCTGTTCTGTTGCAGGATTCAGAAGGAGCTCGCAGAAATAACACTAGATCCCCCCCCCAACTGCAGGTAAGGAGAAGCGGCTTCCATCCGTGCACGTGCGCGCGCGTGCGTGTGTTCCCGCTCTTTTGTTCCCGCTCTTTTGTTTGTGTTGACGTGTTAAGATCTCAGGTGAATCCGCGGCGGGTTCCTGCCTTCACGTGATCGATCCACGTCTGCTGAGATGGTAGAAAACGAGCGCCGATGCGGCTGGAACCCCCCCACCACCACCACCGTGCTGGGGGGGGATTTACCACAGACAATGGTTATTGTGTGGAGCTGCAGCGAGGGGCGGACCACATGTGGACGCCACAAAAGACGCACCTCTGGGGTCTCGCGCCTTCATTTCCACGCGGCGCGCGGCGCCATCGATCAGAGCTGCGTTCAGCGAGGCGGCGGCGCTCGGATCGGGTCGTCCTCGTTCACTCACACCTGCTGAAAACCATCCAGGGAAACAGCTTTGTTTATTGGATGACCCCCCCCTCTCCCCCTCCCCGCTGGCGCCCATCAGACCCCCGCCGTCATTAACCATAAACACGGAGCTAACCTTTCCATTTCTGCACACAGCCCAGTTCTGTTCCTGGGCTGGGGGGGGGGCTAAAAGATGCTGCTCTCCTTCAGGGCTTTAATCTGCTTCAACCCCCCCACCCCTAAAAAAACTGGGTTGGCTCCCATGAAGGATTTGGCTCGGGGACACCACTAAGTCATTTGAAAGTAAAATAACGGCCGGCAGATATCTCACAGCCACCGTCTCGGTGGGGGGGCCCGTTGCCCCGGAAACGATTCTCCAGGATTATCTGTTTTTTTTTGCTCTTAATTTGACACAAACATTTTAATCGTCCGGCCTCCGTCCGGTTCGTGAAGGTGGGGGCCCTCGGTGGCTGTGGGGGGGGTCTCCACGCCGCCCCGGTAATGAATGGAGAGGCTGCTTCCATCAGTCGGTGCAGGAAACACTTGATGATCTCATTTAGTCAAACATCTGTGGCAGGAGTCACCCACTTCATAAATGTAATCAAGCAGCCGCGGCTCCTCATCAGGCTTCCATTTACGGCGGCGCTGACGATGCTTTCCCGTCTGTCCACGGGCCGCGCGCCTCACCGCCGTCAGGCCAGGCGGCCGCCCGCCCAGCGCTGGTCGTCTCCTGCCGCACTCCTCCTCTTTTGTTCCGGCTCGTCTTTTCCCCGCGTTTCACCGCACGACAAAAGACTCGCTTTCCCAGAAGTCTTCAGGTTCCACTTTGAGTCGTTTTAGAAAATATATGTGAACAAAAACACTCGTTTTTTTGGTGCAAATTAAAGTTTTCAGGGAAAAATGTGTAGAAATCTGAAAACAGTCGTGAAGTTCCTGTAGTGACTGCTAAAAATAAAAACAGATTCAAAGCTAAAAAGAGATAACTGAAGCTGAACAATGCCATGCAAATAATTGAAAACAAACATTAAAAGCTTATTGTTTGTTGAATAAACAGTAAATATAATGTATTTTGGTTTCTAAGACTGCTGAAAAAAGTGGTGATTGGTGAAAGGATTCGACATCTATGGAGAGAAATTAGACTCACGCTGGTTTGTGCGTAACTTTGGGTTTGTGCGCATTCTGGATTTGTGTTTGTAATTCTTAATTGGTGTTTAATTCTAGATTTGCGCTTAACTTTGGATTTATGTGTAACTTTGGATTTGTGCATGTGTAATTCTTGATTTTTGTGTAATTCTTGAGTTGTAAAAGTAAAAAAATTATGAATTAAAAAAAATACAAAATACAATTTACACATGCACAAATTAAAATTACAACTTGAAATTAACTATATAGACAAATCTTTAAACTTTAAGCACAAATTGCTTGTTACACACTAGGGCTGCCACAATTAGTCGACTAATCGATGACTAATCGACTATTAAAATAGTCGACAACTAATTTAATAGTCGATTAGTCGTTTCTTTGTAATATATGGAGTCAGGCTGTAGTAAAGTTGAAAGTTATGACATTCTGCTAGCTTTTTAGACTATTTTGGCATTTATTAAGGGTTTTCAGGCTTTTTCAGTTTTTTAGGCTAATTTGGAATTAAGATAATATTTCAGCTACATATTAGCTCTTTTGGCTAATTTAGGATTTTTTTCGGTTTTTTAGGCTAATTTCAAGTTTAGCTAATATTTCAGCTACATGTTCGCTTACTAATTCTAAATGTTTACAGTTTTTTAGGCTAATTTGGAGTTAAGCTAATATTTCAGCTACATGTTAGCTAGCTAATTGTAAATGTTTACAGTTTATTAGACTAATTTGGAGTTTTGCTATTATTTCAGCTACATGTTAGCTATTTTGGCTAACTTGGGATTTTTACAGATTTTTAGGCTAATTTGGAGTTTTGCTAATATTTCAGCTATATGCTAGCGATTTTAGCTTATTTAGGATTTTTTTGTTTTAAAGCTAATCATATTTCAGATTTTCTTTACATCCATTTTGTCCATGATCCGATTAGTCGACTAATCGGAAAAATTAATCGATGATTAGTCGACTATTAAAATAATCGTTTGTGGCAGCACTATTACACACACACGTACGCACAAATCTGAGGTGATGTGTTTAAATGCTGCTCAAATGCTGGTTCATCAGAGTTTTCTTTTCAGCTCTTTTGAACTCAGATTGTGAATAATATCTGGTAAAACTTGACATTTCTTAAACAGTTCTGCCTGATAATTGAGATTAAAAAAGTCTAAAGTTACGCACAAATCAGAGTGAAACTATTTTCTCTTAATAAATGTCCTCAGGTTTTTTTAGAAGTCCTAAATGATGCTTTCTAAAGACTTTTGCAGAGATCCTGCTGAAACGTTTCATCAAGGTCACCTCATGAAAGACAGAATCCTTTCCTGGTCGGAGAAACAAAGAAAGCTCATTAAAGCTTAATGATGCTCCGCACTGATCATTAAATGCCAGATTAGTTATGAAATACGAGGAGAAAGCTTGAAAATGTTGTTGAACGGCAGACAAACAGGATTTAGCTTGAAAATCTCTAAAAGCGAAACCACCGGCTAAATGCTACGCTAGCTCCAGAAGTTCAAGTCAACAACAGACTCTGCAGCTGTGTCCTCAGTTGACCTCTGCGTCGGAACGTTTTCTGATTTCCTGAGGGTTTTTTTTATTATTTTTATTATTATTATGTAGGGCTGCCACAAACGATTATTTTAATAGTCGACTAATCACCGATTATTTTTTCCGATTAGTCGACTAATCTATTCATGGCCAAAGTGGATGTAAAGATGCTGAAGTTGATAACCAGCTAAAATATTAGTTAAATGCCAAATTTACCAAAAAATAAAAAGAGCCAAAGTTAGCCTAAATAGCTAGCATGCTGCTGAAATATTAGCTAAATTCCAAATTAGCCTTAAAAAAAATGGAAAAATCCTATATTAGCCAAAACAGCTAGCATATAGCTGAAATATAAGCTAAACTCAAAAATTGCCTAAAAAAACTTAAAAAAGCTTAAGTTAACCAAAATAGCTAGCATGCTGCTGAAATATTAGCTAAACTCCAAATTAGCCTTAAAAAAATGGAAAATCCTATATTAGCCAAAACAGCTAGCACATAGCTGAAATATAAGCTAAACTCAAAGTTGCCTAAAAAACTTAAAAAAAGCTAAAGTTAGCCGAAATAGCTAGCATGCTGCTGAAATATTTGCTAAACTCCAAATTAGCCTTAAAAAAATGGAAAAATACTATATTAGCCAAACCGCTAGCATATAGCTGAAATATAAGCTAAACTCAAAAATTGCCTAAAAAAACTTAAAAAAGCTTAAGTTAACCAAAATAGCTAGCATATAGCTGAAATATAAGTTAAACTCAAAAGTTGCCTAAAAAACGTAAAAAAGCTAAAGTTAGCCGAATAGCTAGCATGCTGCTGAAATATTAGCTAAACTCAAAATAGCCTAAAAAACCTTAATAAATGCAAAATATTCTAAAAAGCTAGCAAATGCTATTATGACTTTAACTTTACTAAATCTGACTTCATACAATATAAAGTAACGACTAATCGACTATTAAATTAGTTGTCGATTATTTTAATAGTCGATTAGTCATCGATTAGTCGACTAATCGTGGCAGCCCTATTATTATGTGTGTCTAACTGGATTTTGCCTGCCATTCAGAAGGAGTTTAATGTGGCAGCCGCTTGTTACAGATGTGGCTCATGTTCAGAGCAGCAGCACGTTGGAGGATCTTCTGACTGTCCCGCTCTTCCACCTCTGGAACAGACTTTTTTGGGAGGGTGTAGTAATTACTAAAGCAGTTCAGATAGCTCCGGAATTTATTTAGCATTTGGGAGTAGAAGTGCTTGAGAAGTGGTTGAGTCCTTCCTGGGGGAGGAGGAAGCGCATTTTCCACCTAATGAAGGGAGTTGTGGGTAAACTGGTGTCACGGCTGTGTTGTTCTTCCCGGTGGACGGTCAAACATGCGGCGGCGGCGCGGCGGCGGGGCCCTCAAACGCCAAAGCGTGAGCTTTTTTGTGTTCGGCGATCCCCGGCTTTTGTCGGCGCCGCCTTTGTTCACAGATGTTCCACAATAAAAGCAGAATAATTCCGCGCTGAAGAGGCAGCGATAGCGTTTTCTTCCTCCGAGGCAGCTCGGAAAGATTAAACGCAGCTGCAGCCGCCGGTGCTCTGCAGAAACACGCTCCGCCGCCGTCTGTCAGCTGATCTCTCCACAGAGAAGAAACCACAAAGTGAAGTGGATACGGCTGAGAGGGATTTGACACAAACATAAACACAGAGCGGCTTCTCCTGGCAGAAACAAGAATATTAGAGGTGCTGCTGGAGGTTTTTAAGGCTCCTAAAAGCTTCATTATCCTCCTGTGTTCCTGCTCTCTGACTGCAGCGTCCGTCTTTGCTTCCTGCTTTCCCTTTAATCGTCGTCTTGACTCTAAATAACAACCATAAACCAACAGGAAACCATTTAATTTTTGTGATTAAAATTCATGACCTGGGAAGAGTTTTTCAGGAATCTCAGCGTTTCTGCATTTGCAGCTTCAGCCTTTTGATGACAGGAATATTTAGAAAATGAGATGTAAATTCTGCTGCTGTTGGAGCTGCTCTTTAACATGATTAACTTCTGCTTTTACATAAGTCCCTCTTCTTAAAACATAATGAATATCTTGATGATTTTATTTTCATCTGTGCAGAAGTTTAAGATGCTTGAACACAAAATGCTGGAATAGACCAAAGTCATTCTGACGTACCATCCGTCAGCTGTTGGAGGTTCTGCTGCAATGGTACGGTCCATCAGATGTTGGGGGTTCCTCAGTGGTATGGTCTTTTAGATGTTGGAGGATTCTTAGTGGTACAGTCCATCAGATGTTGGAGTTCTGCTCCTCAGGGCTCCCATGAAAAAGAGGTTTTAGATCTCAATGGGATCCACTCTGGTTAAATAAAGGTTAATAAAATAAATACAGTAGGACAGTCTGTTGGTTGTTCCATCAGATGTTGGGGTTCTGCTGCAGTGGTACGGTCCGTCTGCTTGTTGGGGTTCTGCTGCAGTGGTACGGTCCGTCTGCTTGTTGGGGTTCTGCTGCAGTGGTACGGTCCGTCTGCTTGTTGGGGTTCTGCTGCAGTGGTACGGTCCATCTGCTTGTTGGGGTTCTGCTGCAGTGGTACGGTCCGTCTGCTTGTTGGGGTTCTGCTGCAGTGGTACGGTCCGTCTGCTTGTTGGGTTCTGCTGCAGTGGTACGGTCCATCTGCTTGTTGGGGTTCTGCTGCAGTGGTACGGTCCGTCTGCTGTTGGGGTTCTGCTGCAGTGGTACGGTCCATCTGTTTGTTGAGGTTCTTCTGCAGTGGTACGGTCCATCTGTTTGTTGAGGTTCTGCTGCAGTGGTACGGTCCGCTCTGTTGGGTCTCTGCTGCAGTGGTACGGTCCGTCTGCTTGTTGGGGTTCTGCTGCAGTGGTACGGTCCGTCTGTTTGTTGGGGTTCTGCTGCAGTGGTACGGTCCGTCTGCTTGTTGGGGTTCTTCTGCAGTGGTACGGTCCATCTGTTTGTTGAGGTTCTGCTGCAGTGGTACGGTCCGTCTGCTTGTTGGGGTTCTTCTGCAGTGGTACGGTCCATCTGTTTGTTGAGGTTCTGCTGCAGTGGTACGGTCCGTCTGCTTGTTGGGGTTCTGCTGCAGTGGTACGGTCCGTCTGCTTGTTGGGGTTCTGCTGCAGTGGTACGGTCCGTCTGCTTGTTGGGGTTCTGCTGCAGTGGTACGGTCCATCTGCTTGTTGGGGTTCTGCTGCAGTGGTACGGTCCGTCTGCTTGTTGGGGTTCTGCTGCAGTGGTACGGTCCGTCTGCTTGTTGGGGTTCTGCTGCAGTGGTACGGTCCATCTGCTTGTTGGGGTTCTGCTGCAGTGGTACGGTCCGTCTGCTTGTTGGGTTCTGCTGCAGTGGTACGGTCCATCTGTTTGTTGAGGTTCTTCTGCAGTGGTACGGTCCATCTGTTTGTTGAGGTTCTGCTGCAGTGGTACGGTCCGTCTGCTTGTTGGGGTTCTGCTGCAGTGGTACGGTCCGTCTGCTTGTTGGGGTTCTGCTGCAGTGGTACGGTCCGTCTGTTTGTTGGGGTTCTGCTGCAGTGGTACGGTCCGTCTGCTTGTTGGGGTTCTTCTGCAGTGGTACGGTCCATCTGTTTGTTGAGGTTCTGCTGCAGTGGTACGGTCCGTCTGCTTGTTGGGGTTCTTCTGCAGTGGTACGGTCCATCTGTTTGTTGAGGTTCTGCTGCAGTGGTACGGTCCGTCTGCTTGTTGGGGTTCTGCTGCAGTGGTACGGTCCGTCTGCTAATTGGGTTCTGCTGCATGGTACGGTCCATCTGCTTGTTGGGTTCTGCTGCAGTGGTACGGTCCATCTGCTTGTTGGGGTTCTGCAGTGGTACGGTCCATCTGTTTGTTGGGGTTCTGCTGCAGTGGTACGGTCCGTCTGCTTGTTGGGGTTCTGCTGCAGTGGTACGGTCCATCTGTTTGTTGAGGTTCTTCTGCAGTGGTACGGTCCGTCTGCTTGTTGGGTTCTGCTGCAGTGGTACGGTCCATCTGTTTGTTGAGGTTCTGCTGCAGTGGTACGGTCCATCTGTTTGTTGAGGTTCTGCTGCAGTGGTACGGTCCATCTGTTTGTTGAGGTTCTGCTGCAGTGGTACGGTCCGTCTGCGTGGGGGTTCTGCTGCAGTGGTACGGTCCGTCAGGTGTGTCCTGATGCTGCAGACATGAACAGATGAGCAAAAACATCTGAAGATGAAGTTAATTGAAGGTGCTGACTGTCGTCGTACAATCCTAAACTTTATTGACACAAATACTGATGAACAAGGTGCAGATTATTGTGATGTTTTGTGTTCCAGGCAGTTTTTAGCATTAAAAACGTGGACCTTCATATGTTTTTCTCACACTGTCGTGTCTCTGTGACCTGAAGCTGCAGAAAACTCTCAGATTTTTGTTTCTTCTCTGTAATTGTTGATGAGATAGAATCATTTCTACAAGAAGGTTTAAGCTCCATTGAAAATAAACGTTTCTATCTTCACGTTTGACGGATCAATGACGCGTAGAGCCGCTCTCCGGGTTCAATGTGGTTCTGATCCTCTCTCCCCGTGGAGCGGCGGCGCTCCTGGTGCGAGCCGGCGCTCCTGAGCCGCTCAAACACGGCCGTCCGAGGCAGATGATGGGATGCAGGCGTCACATGAGCGGCGCTCTAACGCGGGCGCGCATCTCCATCACGCCAGCGACTCACAAAGAGACGGGCCGTCTTTGTTTCAGCGCTGACCTTCAGTTCAGATGGGATCGTCCTCGCGTCTGCGGCGACTGCTTATTAGTTCTGTGCACCCCACCCCCTCCCCCCCGGGGGTAGACGTGTGAGTGACACAGCCGCCATCATTTTTCACAGCGCTACCATTAAGCACAGCGGGACGGGCCTTTCAATATTCATGAGGGGGGTGCAGGGATGGGGATGGGGGGTGCTGCTGGATTCCTCTGGCTCGTCGATCATCCGCCGCGCCGCCGCGTGAGTGAGCGCGCCCAGAGAATCAACCGGAGGAGAGCGTCCGCCTCTGCGCCTCGGCCTCCTCCCAGGATGGAGGATCAAACCCTGACAAATGTACAAAAGAGAAAATGAGATTTTCATCAGACGATGCAGAAAAACTTGAATTCATCGATTACACGCAGACATCGGCGTCTTCAATCAGTGATTCTTTCTTTAAAAAAAAAAAAAGACTTTTCTTTTAATTTATATTTAATTTCATTTCAGTACGTTCTGCATCCTCATTAGATGGTTCATTTTAATTACAGGTAATGCTATGAAGTCGGTGCAGTTCTGCATAAACGAATGTAAGGCCTCAGTCCCTGCTGTCCATACAGGTGATGCGAGCGGTCCACAGGTAACACCGGGAATGCAGGTGACCCTCACAAATACCTGTGATCCCATCTGGGCTTTAACGAGGATCCGGGTGGTCGGATACTCGCGATCTGCTCACGAAATTTTGAGTACGAATTTTCACAGCGTCTATGATCGCAATCTTTATAAATAGAGTAGAGTATAATAGAGTAAAGTAATGCTCTGAAATGCAGAATAATGTTGGATTTTAAGTCTATGAACTAAAACAAAGGAAGAGCAGCGCTAATGTACCGGAAGTAAACAAATCTTTGTGTCGGTGAAGCTTCCTGTTTTCAAAGTAAAACTAGCGAGTGCTTTTATTCTGTTTCAAAAAACGAGAGTGACATAACTTCTACAGTATCAGTTATAAGTTCCAGAATCGATTAGTTTCTGATTTTTGTTTCAAATCTTTCGATTCTTCAATTTTTTAATTTTAAGTTTACACATTTATACACATTTGTTTAGAAATACATTAATAATCCAGTATGGAATTTGAATATATTTATATTAATCTGATCCAGTTCACAAACTGTGAAATGTCTCAGTGAAATAATGTGATTAATATCATCCAGTGTTACATGGATTCTCTAAAGAAGTTCTAACAAAACTGTTCAGATCACTAACATTGCAAACATTGTTCTGCTTCTCCTGAAGAAAGTTTAGTTTGGCCACTAGGTGGCGATCGCGCTATAGAAGTTCACCTTATTCAAGAAGAAGACGACAGTATAAAAAAATATGGATGTTTTAGACCAGAAATAGTTACTTTAAATAATATTTCCTTAAGAGTTTGGAAAATTATAAAGATGTTCATTAGTCAGTAATGTATGTTTAGGTCGACAGAGTGTTAGCATTAGCCGTCCTATGGGAAATTACATTAAATGTTAGCATAAAGCGGATCTTAGCTTTGTGTGCTAAATCGATTTATATCTTTTGTGAATCGATAATTGATCTATTAAGCTTAAATCGATTCAAATCAATGAATCTATTTTTTTTTAACCCAGTAGAGCTGGGACTAAATACCGGTATGGAGAACTATCGCGATTTTTCCACTCCTGAACGATTAGCGGTCCATAAAAGTCCACCAGGGGGCGCTCCCGTGAGCATGACAGTGAAGTGTCAGGACGTTGTTGTGAAGCCGTCATCCGTTTTTACCCTAAATGCCTAAAACGTTTTAGACATTAAATCCCGGATTCGTTTTTATCCAGCTACAGCGCAAACACAGGGTTCACTTCTCTCCGTATGCGGAGGGGAGGGGATGGGAGGAGGGGCTCCTCGGGAGTCCCGCCCAGGTGGCAGAGCGGCGGCGAGCAAACAGGTCCAAGCTGTGTCTGGTTCTTCTAAAGTAGATGCAGACGGCGCGTTATTTCTAATATAACAAACATGGATTGTAAGGGCGAGAACGGCGCTAAAATACACCAAATTCTAGTGGAGGGGGGGTGCAGCGTCTGACCGTCCAAATGAGACGTCTAGAGGTGGGATCAATCCAGCAGGTGTTTATGCGTGGAGCACGTGACTCGAGTGTTGATGATCAAAGAAAAGTACAGGAAATTTGAATAAAAGGAGAGAAAATGAATATGGATACAGATACTGTAAAATAATCAACCATAAACAATAATTAACAGGATGAACATTAATATTATCCCTCAATAATAATAAATTATCTCATAAAATGTCAAATTATTTTTTTTTCCACATTTGTTGTTCTTTGAAGTGAGAAAGCCATTTGATAAACTCTGCATTTTAGCTTCTTAACTCGAGCTTTTTTAATTTTTTTACTTAAATTAAATTTTATTATTGTAAAGACACATGAATTTTCATTGTTAACTTTATTTTAATGTTGGAAAGGGCACTAAATTAACATATTGTGTTTTAAAATGTACAAAAAAAGTTTTTGAAGAAAACAAAATGCATCTTTGTTTTTATATTCCCAATGTTTGGCATATCGAGATTCATCGGTATCGTGATCCATATATCGTGAATCGCATCGGATCATGACTTAACCTGAGATTCCCAGCACTAAACTGCAGTGGATCCTGAAGCAGAGAACGCAGTGAAGTGTGGATATAATCGACGTGGATCAGCTGATTCTGTCACCGGAAAAAGCAGCTTTTTATTCCGGATTTGAACCAATGGAAAATGCAAGAGAAGCTTTTCAGGTTTTGTAGTTAAATGATCAAAAAACAACTAATTTTTTATGCTTTTGATGTTGCTTGTGTACGGCTAAACTTAACCTGGAGGATGACAAAAAAGTTTAAATTCACAAATCCATTTTCTTTTATCTAAATATTTGTGTTTTTTTTTCAGTTTTGTTGATTCTGATCTCCTGTACTAAATAAAATTATAAATGATGGAGATTTAATTGATATCATTTCAATTTTCATACATCCAGTTAAAAGTTACACACAGAGCAACAAACGTTATATTAGGAAGTGAGAATCAGGGTTCGATTCCTGAATCGGATCGCCACCTGAGCAACGATCCAAACCCCCAGAACCCCGAGAGTGAAAGTAGTCGTGCACATAGTAGTGAACGCAAGAACGCGAGCGTGCATCCAGCCGCTGGTGTTCACACCAGACCAGTGTAGTGGCATGGAGGGGATTCTTCTTCTTCTTCTTTTGTCTTTTAGCGCTTGTCTGCCACCTATAGTTGATGGAGGCTCGATGTGCACAGTCACAGTGGTGCAAATCCCTCAAATCTAGCTCCAGACTTTGTGTTTTTGACTTTTTTTGATTGGTCACTAGGGCTGCCACAAACGATTATTTTAATAGTCGACTAATCATCGATTAATTTTTCTGATTAGTCGACTAATCGGATCATGGACAAAGTGGATGTAAAGAAAATCTGAAATATGATTAGCTTTAAAACAAAAAAATCTTAAATAAGCTAAAATCGCTAGCATATAGCTGAAATATTAGCTAAACTCCAAATTAATCTAAAAAAACTGTAAAAATTCCAAATTAGCCAAAATAGCTAACATATAGCTGAAATATTGGCTAAACTCCAAATTAGCCTAAAAATCTGTAAAAAAAATCCCAAATTAGCTAAAATAGTGAAATATTAGCTAAACTCCAAATTAGCCCTAAAAAACTGTAAAAATTCCAAATTAGCCGAAATAGGTAGCATGTAGCTGGAATAATAGAAAAACTCCAAATTAGCCTAAAAAACTGTAAACATTTAGAATTAGCTAGCTAACATGTAAATGAAATATTAGCTAAACTCCAAATTTGCCTACATAACTGAAAAAATCCTAAATTAGCCAAAAGAGCTAATATGTAGCTGAAATATTATCTTAATTCCAAATTAGCCTAAAAAACTGAAAAAGCCTAAATTAGCCAAAATAGCTAGCATGAAGCTAAAATATTAGCTAAACTCCAAAATAGCCTGAAAACCCTTAATAAATGCCAAAATAGTCTAAAAAGCTAGCAGAATGTCATTATAACTTTCAACTTCATTACAGCCTGACTCCATATATTATAAAGTAACGACTAATCGACTATTAAATTAGTTGTCGACTATTTTAATAGTCGATTAGTCATCGATTAGTCGACTAATCGTGGCAGCCCTGTTGGTCACAGTGTCGTGTTAAGCATCCAAAAGTTCAACCGGTTGAACTTTCAGCCTCATATCAATGACAGCTTGATTTGAACTTGAGACTTTTCATAGAAAGTGGCGGCTAAAACGCGAGTGGACTGGTGTGTGAGCACCTTTCCACGGTCCGTAAGGTGAGACGCAGGTTTGTTTTACTGAATTTTCAGATTCATTCTCTCACTAACATTCCTCATTCGCGCTGATGGCAGAGCGGCTGCTGGCAAGAAGGTCCCAAGTGTGTCTGTGTGTTTATGCTGGATCTAACCCAACAGTGTGTCTGGAAGGAGAGAAACAGCAGCAACACGTCCAAACCCGGCGCCTATTGTAGCTGAGACGTGACTGTTTGATGTTTTGGTTTATTTAAGCCGTTACTATAATTTTATTACCATAATTACAAAAGACTGTCAGTAAAATCTTAATGATATGATCCGTATGTCATAAGTGGGTTACATTTTCATGAGACTTAGAAATTAACTAGAAACACGCATGACAGAAGTATGTTTTCATTCAGACACGTCTGCGCTTTCAAGACAAACTCAGAAGAATTTGATGGAGGACATGTATAAAGACATGACTGTGAATCAGGAGCAGATGAAGAAAAAGTACAATCTGATGAGAGATAGGTGTTTGTTTGTTTGTTTGTTTGTTTGGGTTAGTTCTTGGACTGTATATTGTTGCTGTTTTTGTTTCTGGATTTGCATGGAGGACAATTGTATTTTTCTATTATAAATCGATCATTTTATGACTTTAAATGTTAAATTTGATCTTGTGTTTAGATCTATTTAATTTTCTGCTGAATTTTAAACAAATTGAAGACCTTCTCTGGTTCTCCTCGATGTTTCAGAGTCCTTTGAGTTTGTTGAAAGAAAGTTTTTGATTCTGTAACAAATCTGAGAAGTTTTATATAAAATAAAAACAAAAATCCATCATTCCTGATGTCTGGAGTGAGCGTTAGTGGGAACCATGTAGAGAGATGTTTGGTCTGATTTTCTGCTGATGGAATCCTCAGTTTCCACTTCATGTTCTCCTGCAGAACGGCGGCGGCGGCGGCGGCGTGCTCTCTCTCCGTTTGATTTATCCTTAATGCCTCCCGCCGCGGCTCTCGTTTGACAGGGCCGCGGCGCGCCTTGATTCACGCGCGTCATTGAATCCTCAATGTCCTCATTTGTGAGGTCGTTTTCTGGCGAGCGTTTGTCCGCGCCGTTATTAATGGTTGTGTGGAGAAGCGGAGCGTGAAGCGTGGCGTGTGGACACTCCGCGGCGCCGCCGCCACAGTAGCAGCTTAGGTCATTGAGAATGACTGAACGCTGATCTGAAAGCAAACAGAAGAATCTTTTGGCGAGTGAACAGAGCTGGAACTCTCCAGTAAACAGATCCCGTCCCGGATTCTCCTCTGAAGTCACAAATCAGCGCCGCTGCCAAGCGGCTTCCAAACGCCGCCGTGTTTGTGGTCTGGAGGAGGAGATGTTGACACTCCTAACATTATGCTGTTAGCGGTGGAAGAGCGCCGCGGATGATTGACCTTTTCTCTCCGCCGATGTGCAGAAAAGCCGTTTTCCTCCTGCAGACCCGAGGAGAGCAAACATGCAGCGGCGCTCGCTCTGGTCGCCGCTCGCTCTGGTCGCTGACCGCGCCGGTATGATCCTAAACCGATGCTGAAAGCGCTCAGACGAGCGGCTGCAGCTTCGGTTGAACGCCTCCGTTTGGAAAGCTGTGAAATAAACATCAGCGTCCTGCTCCAGACTAATTCACCTTCATCAAGAGGCTGTTTCTATGGAGCTGATGGGGGCGGAGCCTGACATCATTTCAAGGAAATGATAGAGAGCTCTCATTACAGATGTGAAAACGTTGTTTCCTAACAGAAGATATGGCTTTAGGTCGACGTTTGACATCTAATCCAGTATTGAATCTGAAATGTGAACTCGTCCCTCAGGAGTTTGATTCTCCGCCGTCTGGAACTTTAGCTCCTGTGTTGACGTCCTTTGAATAACCGGAACTCTTCAACCATTTACATGATTCATCACTTTAACCCTTCCGTTCTCCTTAGCTTGTTTACATTAAAAGTGGGGTCATCTGGACACCACAGGACAGTGCGCTGAACTTTTTTTTTTCACTGATTTCGGAGTTTCACTAATGTCCATGACAGACATAAAATCCTGTCCACATTTGTCATGGAAGAAATCGCATAACAATATGTGGTTGGAGCCATCTGGACCCCAAGGAGAGCGGAAGGGTTAAGATGTTACAGTTTCTTCTAAAACTACTTTCAAATATTCATATTTGTAGAATATTGGATATAAAGAATGAATCTTATCAGCTGAAATAAAAAATGTTGACATCTCTGCTTTGGTAACATGATGGCCGTTAAACGCCGCCATGTTGGGGTCAGATTGGTCTGTATCAGTCTGAGTTTCCATGGCAACCAGGCTAATCAATTAGATCGATGGAAGGTCACCTGATCATTTCAAGAATCTGTCTGACGTTTTAAACTTTTCAGGTGAAGGCCAGCAAGGATTATATTTATGAATGTCATAATAATATTCAGAAGTCTTGAATTTTGATATTTCAGTCTTTAAGATTGTTTTGTTTGAAACTTTTCCATTTCACATTTCAAAAGAGGGAAAGATACAAGCAAAAGCTTCATGGCACAAACAAGACTAGAAGCATGGGACAATTATTAAATTAGAATAAATGAATAAAATGAGAAAGTGGTCTTAACTTTCATGGCCTTCAAAAGGTCTGAAACTTAAAGGAACCCTGTAGTAACCATGTTACCATGAGAGGAGTTTTTAAGGTAATAAATCATGAATTTAAAGGAACGGGGGGCAAAAACCCCTCTGCATAACTCAGTTGGAGCAGAGGGATAAAAAGAACCAATCAGAGGCTCTATGGTAGAGTGTCCGCCCTGAGACCGAAAGGTCGTGGGCTCAAATCCCAAAGATTCTAAAAGTGACCTCCCTGCTTAACACGGGCCAGAGAACGACTTCACCTTGAAGAGAACAGACTCTACATGTGGTAAAAGTGAAATGATCAGATCCGTCCATGATCCTCGTGAGAGGAAGCCGCTGCCGAACCGTCACGCGGGATTTCTGCGTGCTGTTGATCCTCATGTTCTGCAGTCTGTGAGTCATGGATGCTCTTTCACGCTAAGCTCTTGATAATATGCTAATGCTATATCCTCTGTGAATGTTTGGCTGCAGGCAGATGTTTGCAGAGCGTGTGCTGCCAGCAGCAGCAGCAGCAGCAGCAGCAGCAGCAGCACTCAGGCTTTCAGAGGAGAACAACCCTCAGATCTGTGTCGTTCCTCTGAGGCGTTTGCAGATTTATCAGGAGAAGCAGAGGAGAGCGGCGCCGCGGCCGCGTTTACCGCTTTGACTTGGGAAGTCTGAAGCTTCTGAAGGAGGATCCCCTCCATAGAGCACGTGTTAAAGTCGAGGCCCGGGGGCCGGATCCGGCCCTCCAGATCATTTTATTTTATTGTTATTAATGAGCCGATGTTATCTTGTGCTCATTTTTAACTTGTATAATTTTGATCAAATATATTTTTATGGAGAGTAAAACATTGAAAGTTATTTAAAGTTTAAGTTGATTTATCTGGAATAATATTCCTGCCTTTTTATTATTCATAATTATGTTAAAAAGTTTTGAATATTGGCATTCTAGTTTTCGACTGTTTTGGCATTTAGTAAGATTTTTTAAGCTATTTTGGATTTTAGATAATATTTCAGCTACATGCTAGCAGTTTGCTCTTTTGGCTAAACAAAGTTTTTTTTCTTCTTTTTAGGCTAATTTGACATTTAGCTCATATTTCATCTATCAGCTTTAGCGTTTTTAGCTATCAATGTTTAGCATCTTCAGCAGCCAAATTCAGCGTACAGCATTCACACTAGTATTATCACAGATAATGCTATATATTTACTAGGGATGTCCCGATCCAATCATGTGATCAGAAATCAGGCCCAATCACGTGGTTGAAGACTCGATCGGAATCGGGCTCTGTTGTCCGATCAGGATCAGATATTTCATTTATTCTTATTCTGATCAGAGCTTTATATTTCAATCTCATTATTCCGGATAAATCCTCCACTAGAAGTCTGCATGTCACGAACAGATGACAAAATGTTATTCCCGGAAAACGCAGCAGAAAACGGCAATAATTCAGGCAGAAGACTGATGTAAACAGCTAGCTAGCTAGCCGATCACAGATTCAGACTTCCGGGATCAATCTCTTTTGAAAACGCTTTAAACTGACAGTTAGTGTCTCTAAACAACAACCTCTAAAGGCATTTCAATAGAAAAAGACAGAGTTTTGTTTCTTTTTAATGTTAAGCTCTTCGTGCAGCAGAGAGATGGCTAACCGGCAGCTGCTAACAGCTACATGCTAGCGCCGTGATACTCCTTAGGACCCGAGCTGTCCTTTGATATGCCTGTTTTTTTTTTAAACTGACAGAGAAATAAAAGTTAGGAAAATTAACTCCTCTGATAATAAAACCAAAAATGTGATGTCTTAAGAGCTTAAAAAGAAGCACATAATCTTAAAAAACTAATAAATGAAAATAAGTAATGATCTGAGCTAGTCATGAACACTCATCAAATTCATGCTAAAACAGTTATAATTTATTTTTAAGAATTTTAAATGAGGACAGGAATCACATTTGGTCAAAAATGTTCAATAACTCTAAAGATTTTAAAGCTAAAGCTACTAACTTTCTCACATGACTGATTATCACTTATAGAACAAGAAAATATGATTTCTTTTTTCAAAGTTTATATTTGCTCTATTTTTACTTGGCTAATAAAACTACTTCACAGAAGTGTTCTATTTAAGTCTTTAATGATAAAAGAAGGTTAATGAAATATAAATAAGGGACAACACAAATCTGTTTATTCAATTTGTTCATGTTTTAAATATGTTACAAAAGTATCGGATCGGGACTCGGTATCGGCCAATCAACAAAATCCAAAGACTTGGAATCGGATCGGGACCAAAAAAACCTGATCGGGACATCCCTAATATTTACTTCATAACTATGTTAAAAAATGTACTTTTACTGTGTTTTAATAAATGTTTATCCTGTTCAGCCCGTGACCTCCGGTGTGTTTTGGATTTTGCCCCGTGTGCGGTTGACTTTGACCCCCCTGCTTTAGACAGACCGAGCCCCAAGTGCGAGGCCGCCTCCCTGCAGGAAGACGAGAAGAACCGGCGTCCACCTTCTCTAGCATCTGGGCTGGTGCTGGATAAACTTTCCGGTCAGTAATTGCAGCGTTGGCCGTCAGCGGCTGGATATAAAACAAAGCGTGTCATTTGAGGCTGCAGGAACAGAGGAAGGAGGTGTCACTGGAGCTGTTGAGCTGCACAGTAATTGGTCTTGGGGCTCTTTCACGGTTGGGGGAAGAGAAGATTGCTTCATTAAAGTTCCTCCTCTGATAACCGCAGCTGCCACGCTGATAGAAAAGCAGATCGCGGCTGAGTGATATTAGAAGGAAAAAGGTGCCTGTGGGGAATGAACTGCAATGGCAAATAATGCAGATAATGGCTTTATTTGTGCTGCTGCACCGCATGTTTTATTTATCAGCCCCCCGATGCAGTTCCCCCGCTCTCAACACGCCTTTGATTGCATAAATGTGGGCTGGTGTCTCCAGAACCGCACGGCGGCGTGGAGCTGGTCTGACTGGTCGGCGCGCAGGGCTGCAGCACGCCAGCGCGCGGTGGTTTTGTGGGAGTATCGCTGACTGCTTTCACTTCCTGTTGTCAGAAAAAAGGTCTGCGCAGCAGCAACCCCGCAGCTCTGCACGGCTGCAGGTCGACGCCGGAGCGGCCGGCATGCAGGCGACTCCAGATTAGAGCGTCACGCTCTCAAACACCATCAGGAATTTAAAAGTCTGGGACAATTTGACTTTAAAATCAATCAAATCTCAGCCCCACAATTCTGTTGTGAATGAATTGGATTAGATTACATTAAATTAGATTAGATTTAGAGATAAAAGCAATAGAAATGTTTGCTTGAATTACGTTTCTTTTCCTTTTATCTCTAAATCTGTGATTTTCCACCAGTGGAGATGAAACAAGGTTTCAGTAGTACTTTCTCTGATGTTCAAAGACACTTAAAGCTTCTGTAGAAGACAACATAAAGACGTAAACTTCTCTCATTCTCTAAAAGTTTCTTTAGGATTTTGCTGCTTCAAAAAATGTACTTTACATCTGAATTATTTACTAAGATTTTCACCTAAAATAGAAACCAGAGAAGTTGGTTTTCTACACCACAAACTGGATAAAAGCAAAACTCAAACGATCATCTAATAAGTTGATTATAGTTGATTCTTCCACAATCAAGACTGGACGGTTTCTAGTTGCGAGCATTTTTCCTGCTTGGCGAGTAAAAGTTATACTGATATACACGCTCGACGCCACAGTTCTACATGAATTCGTTTGTTGCCACATCATGGAAAACATGGATGATGTTGCGCGAGCAGCATCATGTTTGGGTTTCATATGTTTTGGAGAACTCTACAGAAGCTCCGGTAAAGACTTCACCATATCCGGGTTGACCAGATCATTCAGAGTCTCTCCTGCTGCGGTGGACTGAGGCCCGTTTTAATCGTTCCTGATCCAGTTTGAGTCATCAATAAAGATCAAACTGCAGGATATTTTATTATTCTCCTTATTAAAATAAGAAAATCCTCATGAGCCCGTAGAGCTGGAGACATTGCGCCCACTACGACAGCTTCGTCTGCTGGTCAGCCAACCGCCGGTGACCTAGCATAGCGGGCACTGCCGTCCACTGGGCGGCTGGCTCATTGGGCTCTGTGACAGTGTGGCGACCCATTCTGGGTGTATCCTGTAATCGGGACAGCCGGTAACCGACTGGTAACCCTGCGGCCCCAGCAGGTTCAGAAAATGGATGGAAGTTTACAACTAAATCTCGGGATTGAGCGGCCATATTGGATGTATTTTTCTACCCTTTGATTGAGACATAGAAGACGCCACATGTCCAAAACCGACTCCCTGATTGTCGCTATGTCTGATGCCCAAATCACGCTGCAAGACCTCAGATCAAGGCTTAATCAGATCCTCCAGGATTTCTCAACAAATGTTAATGATTGTTGCAGCAGCTTTTGTGAAAATTTGCCTATTATTATATTTTATTTTTTTTAAAGCGCCTAAAAAAAAGTTAATTATTAACTAAACTTCACAGTCTCCGATTCCAACTCTTTATTGTGACATGTGCACTAGAAGAAACGTGACTGTGTTGTCATTTGACACAAACAGAACTTTGTAGCCCAGAATGAACTTTTGGTCTTCTCTGCTCAGAACAATAGAAATATTTGTGAATTGATTCAGAAATACTTTAGAGAAACGTCATTCTGTAGGGAGAAGCACCAGCACAAGCAGATCAGGCCTCAGTTCCTCGCAGTGAAAATGTAAAGTTGCAGGTGTTCAATAATTTTGCAGAGTTTGCTTGAATTTGCGTAAACATTGCGATTAACATTAAAACTTGACGCCTTCGCTGCAGAAACGGCGTCCGATGTGAATGCACCATTAGAGGGTTACCCGCTACAGATTAGTCATTTGTTTGCCCTCTTTTGGTCATTTTTATTATTTATTTATTACAGCATGAGAACATGAAATGGACTTTAAGACATCAATAAACAAAATTAGTTAATGGAACATTCCTTAAAAAGTCGGTATTGTCTAAATATAACCGTATGAATCTATTCTGGATACAACTTTATTAGCAGCATCCTTGTAACTTCACAGAGAAGGCGTCTTTTTATCTAAAAAATAGATGAAGAAAATCTATTTTATGACTGTTAAATGCTTTAAATGTTGGACTGAATCATAGTAGTTTGTTGTGTCTCGATTTTTTTGACTTGTGTTTTTGTCTTCTATTATTTCTAGTTCTTATTTGTTTTTTTTTTCTTATTGCTTTTTGTGCAAAAATGTGTTTTCCTACTAAGAACTGTTGTGCACTTAAAAAAAATTGTGACAATTTGTGATAATTCAGTTAAATGTTACATGAAAAAATAGTCAGAGAAAAGTAACTAATTACTCTTGTCTATTTCTCAGAGAATAATGAATTTTATATTTTTTGTGATATTTATCGGCATTGTGATAATAACAATAAATATCATGATACACATTTTTTTTTTCAGTTATCGCCCAGCACTAATCATTGGTTCGTTTTGGTTTCGTGTTGAAATAATGTTCCTGATCTTCATCCTGTTGGTGTCGGTCTATTTCTGTCGTCATCCAGCAGACATGAAGGACTTGTTCATCATCATGATGGTGTCTGTTCTCCTCAAAGTTCTTTAAGCTCCTGAGTGGTTTTCTAGAAAATACTCGATCTGCCTCCAGGATCACCGACCTCTCCTTCCTCTGTTTGCTCGTACAGATCTTTCTTTTTGACAAATGAAGCTCTTTTTGTTTGAGCTGACATCATCAGATGGGGTAGTAGCAGTGATGCCTGAAGGCGTGTGAGGCCGAGACAAACAGTGGAAACAGGAAGTGGCATCAATGAAAAACCAAATCCTCGCAGCTCGACCGGATCGGTTTCAGATCAGTTCTGTTTTTCTGAAGGAAACTTGCTCTTCTTCTCACTAAACCTCACGTTTGTGATGGTTCTCCACCCAGTCCAGTAAATCAGAATACCAGCATTTAAATCAGTGACTTGGCTCACCTGCCTCCCAAACATGTCAAAACATGTGACATGTCAGGCATAATGCAGATTGCTGTCTGTATGAAAAATCATCTTTTTTAGTCAGACTGATCGATGTTTAGGAGCAAATATCATTTTATTGAGATGTTCAGGAGCTAAACTAAATGAAAAACATGTTTTCATTCGTTAAAGGTGAAACCAAACAAATCAGGTCAAAAACTGTTTGATATAGGAATTATCAAATGTTCTGATGGTCATTCTGCCTCCAGAGGAAGTTCTACCACTCAGACTTCCTCTTAAAGCGCATATATCATGCAAAATCAACTTTTTGAACAAATAAGTGAATTATAATGTTCATTGCTCACTTTAAACTCAGTTATATTTTGATCTATTCATATTTCTGAGAATTTGTTCTAAAAACCTGCACTCTGAGCACTAGCCCCTCCCAACTCAAGAAAAAGAGGAGGTTCTCACGAGCTGATGTCACGTGAGAACAGTAACAGGAAGAGTCTGTGCAGCCAGAACTGACCCCGGGCTAACACAAACGCCGTTTTACCGGTCAACTAGCGGCGATCTGCCGCTAGCTTTGTTGCTCCACTAGCTGTCCTTAGCCACTAACTTGACAGATTAGCTAGTGATGATCAGCCACTAACTTTGCCACTCAGCTAGCGATAATTTACCGTTAGCTTCAACGCTTAGCTAGTGGTGCTTAGCCGCTAACTTTGCTGCTGAGCAGTTGATTACTGCTAGCTCCGGCCAACGCTACAACCAGTGACGGCTGAAACTATTAAACGTACACACACAGTATTCACATCCATCTTTGCAAAAGTTTGGATGTTTGTATTAATACTAATAACTCATATTTATTATTAATGTGTTCTTCAGTGTGTCGACGGTAATTTATGATTATGTAATGATACAGTTTACTCTGAAAGACTGAAGAAAGTCACGTTATAGAGTCTTCAATAGGGCTGTGGATCGTTGCTCAGGTGGCGATCTGATACGATTCACGAATCGAACCACGATTCTTACTTTATAATATAACGTTTATTCCTATGTGAATATTTACTAGATGGAGGAAAATTGAAATTATTTGTTTTAAATCACCAACATTTATACCTTTATTTAGAACAGTAGATCAGAGTCAACAAAACTGATTACAAAAAAAAGAAAAAAACCCACAAAGATTCAGATAAAAAATTTTTTTGTCATTTTAAACTTTTTTGTCAACCTTCTGGTTAAGTTCAGCAGAAACATAAACAACATAAAAAGAAAAAAACAGCAAAACCCACAGTATTCTATTCTCAAAGTTCTTCAATATTTTACATTGTAAGTATTACATATTGGTGGAGAGGCCGTATAAAAAAGGTTTTTTATGCTGCAGAATCAGCTGATTCACATTGTTTACATCCGCCTTTCAGCAGCGTGAGGCTGCGTTTCTTCAAAATAAGATGGAGTTTGGTTAATTGCGTTAAGTGTTTAAGAGTTACCAGAACCAAATGAAAGTAAACACTAAAGCTAAAGCTCCTAAATCATTTTTTCTAAAGTTATGTCGGTGAAAAGAGCTTCAGTTTCGGTTTTTGAACGGAAAAAAGCTCTCGCTAGTTTTACTTTGAAAACCGGAAGCTTCGCCGACAAGGAAGATGCGTTTACTTCCGGTGGCTTCCGCGGCTCTTTCGGCTTTGCTTTAGTTCGTAAACTTAAAATCCAACCTTAATCTGCATTCTAGAGGAAAAATACATCGTTCCCAGATTTTGATCCTATTTTACTACGATTTACTATATTTATAAAGATCGCGAATCAGCGATCTTGGACGTCATGAATATTCGGACTCAAATTTTCGGGAGCAGATCGCAAATACCCGAGCACCCGGATACTCGTTACAGCCCTAGCCTTTAAGGTGGAATGAAGGCCGAGTCCCGGTGTGAGGGTCAGACGCGATGATCCGATGTTTGTCTGCGGCTGAGTTTGGGTCTCTGGTTCTGGTTGGACTCCTCGGTCTCACAGAGAGTCCGTCCATCCATTTCCTCACAAAGGCTTTTTTCTTCTCCCTCGCTGTTAAAGTGACCATACTTGATGAATTTCTGCGACCTGGTCCACGCAGAGGCTTTCATGTGCATCCATCAAAAGTCTCCCGATCCCGCCGTCTGTGGGAATTGGCTCCGGGCGACAATGACGGTGAGAGATGTTAGCGATGTTATGGAGATTAGCCCGGCTCATGCTGCAAGATAAAGGTTATCTTTTGGCATCAATCTGCAGATTGGCCCGACAATGAAATAAGGCAGCGTGGATGATTAAACGGGCGAGGAACAGGCCGCTCGCTCACGCCGCTCGGTATCTTCGGAGGGAAAGGTCACGGAATATAAATGGAAATTATTACTTCTGTCTGTGATCACGGACCGCCGCTTAGACGGCTTTTTAGGAAATGTGATTAAAAGGTAAAAACCAGGACATAAACCTGTGGAAAAAGACACAATTACTGCTCCTCTTCCTCTCAGCGCGGCGAGGAATCTGAGACGAGAAGCGTCGGGGGAAAGACGAACCCGGAAGAGAGGGAGCAGCGCCGGTCTGCGGCGGCACGGCTATTTTGGTGCTGTGTTGTGGGGGGGGCAGCCCAGCTGTCAGTGCGGTTTCCTGTGTGAGCGTAATGTCGGCTGACAGGGCAGCGGCGAGAGTCTCAGACACCCGCGCACTAATGCGTCCCCGACCCCTGAAACCCATGACCCAAATACTCAGTGAATCCCGGCGTTTGGCTGACGGTGAGCTGCAGATGTGGAGCCGCTCGCACGCGGGTCGCCGTCCCCGCGGCGCCGAGCAGATGCGTTTGCCGTGAGCCGGAACGGAGATTCTGCAAAACGGTGTTTACCCAGCATGCCGCGGTCTGTGGACGGGAAGGGGGGGGACGCGTCTGGAAGTGAGCTGCTTCCCGGTGCCGCGTGCGGCTGGCGCGTTGGGTCCACGCCGCAGGTTTTCCTGTGAAAGCTTTGTTCACACGTGTGCTCCCACCAGCAGACAAAAGGAAGCCAAACGAAGACGCTCTGAAGGCAGCTCCAGCTTCACTTGTAAACAGACTCTTGAGGAGGGGGGTGGTGTGGGGGGGGGTTACTCCCATGTAATTGCAGCAGACTGGGTAAACATGCTGTAATGAGAAGGTGGAGGTGTTCTTCTTCCTGCTTCTGCCTTTAATTGTCTGGCCGGAGCTCGTTTGCTGCCCCCAGCTGGGCGTCTGTGGAACTGCAAACGTTTTTGTCCTTTTGTTCACGTCCATCTGCAAACCAGCGCAAATGAAGGTGGGAGATGTCCTCCCAGCCTGCAAAGCTTCGTCTGAATAAGATCAGAACATTGATGGATGCGTGTCCATCTTCAGTCTTGAACGCTGCTCGTCCTTGCAGCGGTTGTGTGTCTGACTCCTCCAGAATGACCTCTGTCCTGATCGTCCGTGAAGCAGCAGAGCTTCTGGAAGAGGAATAACCGTCCGTCTGTCTGTATGTTCTCACAAGATGATCACAAAGGCTGCGAGGAAACCAAAGAATGAACGGTCGGGTTTGAAAAGCCGTTTATTGATCTTCACGTTCATGCGCGTGCAGAAGAAAGCCTCTTTCAGAGGGAATTCCTGCTGTCGACACTGTAGAGAATATCTTTTCATTATTAAAAGAGACTTTTCAGTTTCCCGGCTGCCTGAGAGCTGACGGCGTCTCTCTGATGCACGTTTGAGAAACACATCTCTGCTGCTGCTGCTGCTGCTGCTGCTGCGTATTCCTGATACTTCCTGGGTTTTTACTTCAAAACAGAAGAAAATCAGGAAAATAGAAACAAGAGGAGGAAGAAAGAAAACACAGACCTCCTCTTCATCACCAGCACTAACTCCTGTTTGGAAGATTTTAGGTTGAACTGGAGGCTGCAGCTGCTGCTGCTGCATGTCTGCTGCTGCATGTCTGCTGCTGCATGTCTGCTGCTGCATGTCTGCTGCTGCATGTCTGCTGCTGCATGTCTGCTGCTGCTGCTGCATGCATTCTGAAACCCCTCCAGCAGAACTGGACTCTCCCGTTTGCGTCTGCTCTCTAAATTTCCCACAGCAGTAAATCTTCTCTCCGTCTTCGTTCCACTCCTCCGTTTCTCTGTTATGGTTTTTTAAACGTGTTTGACGTTTCCGGCTGAAGACAGATGCTCCGCTCTCCTCTGTCTCCTAAACTCTCCCAGTTATTCCTCCCAGTTCTGACCTTTGACATCACTTGAACATCTCCGTTTTGGTGACATGAACGTTTTTCCTTCATGATTTGGAGATACTTGGTTCCATTTGCAGGACGGAGGGTCTGAGCGTTCCGCTTCGTTCTTACCTTTCTGGGTTTCAGATGGAACGATGTTTGAGATCATTCTGGATGATTCTGTCACTAACGTGGATTTGCTGGTTCTCCTAAGCTGGGTGTAGTGCTCTACTCCACACTCTGGAGGGTTTGGCCCTTCCTGCGCTCCATAGTTTCTGTATCGTAGCAAACATACATGATGGATGTGGTCCAGATGTGGTGGAACTTCTGCAGAACCTGAACGTCAACATGAACAGTCTCATCAATGCTCACATGTGCATTGTGGGAACTTGAGGCTCTAAACTGTTGTTGTTCTTCTGTGAAGACGATCAAACAGTCCTGGTCACCATGGAAACATGTGAATCCTGGTCCGGTTCACTTCACTGTGAATATAAACAGACGACCCAGGAGGATAAAGGAAGTGAGCTAAAGAGAGAAATGCATTAAACTCTGGATGGTTTTAGATGAATCTGTGTCTCTGTGGGTTTGTGGTCAAAGACTGAAACATCCTCAACCTGCTTCTGTTGGAAATGTTGTGGTTTAACACACAAAGCCGGGATTTCCTCCTCTGTGTTAGCTACAGCTTTAGCCCTTACAGGTGGATACGGGGGGGGGTCTGCGGGGGGAAAATGGACAAACCTCTTTGGAGCATCAGGTGACCTGCAGGAGTTTCTCAGCGCGATGTGAGCATCAGGTCGGCCCGGCAACAGCGCAGTGTGAGCAGCGCGGCATATCAAGAGTTTAAAGATCTGAACTTCAGCAAAGTTTCTTTTTTTTTTCATCAAGACATCAATAAAAAGCTCCTCTCATTTTACTCTAATTTCTATTTTTTCCCTACCTAAACTAATGCGGTACAGCAAGTGGTAAGACAGAAGTACCGCTGACAGCGGCCATCATTCAGCTGCAGCTCCTGCAGTAGATGGTGAAGCTCACCGCACCAGAAGAATCTCTGAATGATCTCATGAACCCAGACATGGAGCTCTGTATAATACATGAACCTGATCTCTCCACATCATCCGTGCTTTTTAAATGTAGCAATAAGACTTCAGGTAGTAGCTCCTCCCACACCCGTCTGGAACATCTAGTTTCTGAACATGTTTTTGGACAAATATCCAAATTTAACAGCATCCACTGTAAAATCTGTGGTAATTGAGGAGAATCAGTCAGTTTGGTCCACCCTCAAAGGCTTAATGTGAACGTCAGTTTCTCCTCCCGTGCAGCTTCTGTTGTTAAACTGTGGGTCAAACGGCCCACGTAACCGAACAGAACAGTGAGGCTGACTGAGGCTGAAGCAGCTAAATGTCAAATTCCCTTTAATCTTCCAGTGGGTGTCGTGTTCATCTGCCGCTCGAGGGGCAGCGGAGAACGCAGCCGACACGCCAAACCAGTTTCTGATGATTCCTGGAAGCTTCAAAATCCCCCAAAAAACTGCTGCCTGGACCAATAAAACCCAGACAATCATCCAGAAGAAGAACTTTAGATCGACAATCTTCTCCGTTCAATCACCTTCAGTCCAGAGTGGACTCAGAAATCAGTATTTTCATTCTTTGATGCCAAATCCAACAATTGATTCGGTCTGATTCACAAATCTGTGAATCAAACTTCAAACAATTTTTACTTTTTATTATAAAAAAAATTTCACAATAAATTGTGTTTTAAACTAAAAGATGGTCTTTGATCTTCTGATCATCTTTTGATCAATTGTCAAAGAATTTATGATGATGTTGCTGTTTTTCTCCTGTGTCCTAGAAAATAACAAAATTAAGAATCTGTTTCATTTTTTTAGGACATAGTTTCTGCAGAGCGGCAGGAGTTCAGTAGAAATTCACCTCAATACTTCCCATCATGCATCTGTTTACGCTCTCCCACTAGCTTACAGCCCCTCATTCACAAAGACTTTCATGGATCTATTTGATCTATTTGTCTGTGGCCCCGCCCAGAATATTTTCTACATCACACATTATCGATATTGCGATATATCGCGATATTTAGTCCAGCGATTGAGTCTCGATGGGTTCTCAGCAAGTAATGATGTTTTATTTTGGTTTGAAGAGGCTGTAAAACGTTAAATTCATCATCCTTTGGTGAGACGGGATAGATGAGGTTTACGTGTTTCAAGACGTGTCTGGCAGATACTTGAATGATTTTATTTTTGTTCTGTTGTTTACAACAATTCTGCACTAAGTATTGGCACTGCTGATCATGGTTACTATTG
Source organism: Oryzias javanicus (assembly GCA_003999625.1). Lineage (NCBI taxonomy): Eukaryota > Metazoa > Chordata > Actinopteri > Beloniformes > Adrianichthyidae > Oryzias > Oryzias javanicus. The sequence goes on along the minus strand of CM012452.1, from coordinate 33,782,016 downwards.
TTAAGACTGAATTCTACAGATAATTCTAATTCAGTTGGTGTCAATGCTGGTCAGAGACAGTATTACTGATGTTGCACAAAATAAGACACAAGTTTTTTATTATGATTGTGTTCAAGTTAACAAATAAATGGGAATATATAGTATTAAAAACATGTTATATTATAAAATGTGAGTTATTAGAGATGATCTTTAACAATAATTACAGTATTGCGATATCATCGATATTGTTAGATAAGTATCGTAAGGCTGGGTATCGATAATAAATTTCAGAAATGATTCGATTCACAAGAGCTTGGATTGATTGATTCAATTCCGATTTTTTTTTCTATTCTTTCAATGTTTCGATCATTTAAACATTGTTCTGCCTCTCATGGAGTTTGGCCACTAGGTGGTGATCACGCTCTAACAGGACACCTTATTGCAGAAGAAGAAGAAAGAACGAGCAAAAACTGTTTTAGACCACGAATAGTTACTTTAAAAAATATTTCCTTAAGAGTTTGGAAAATTCATCAACCAATCTTCATTTAGTCAGCAATGTGTGTTTGACTGAATGTTAGCATTAGCCTTCCTATGGGAAATCCCATTATATGTTAGCATCAAGCTGGCTGACTTTAGCTTTATGTGTTAAATCAATTTATATTTTTATGAATTGATTACAGATCTGTTGAGCTTAAATGATTCAATCAATGAATTGATTTTATCAACCCCGCCCTAATGGAAACGTCGGCGTTCTGCGGTGATGGCGACTCCGATCCATGGAGATCTGACGCGTTCTCCCTCTGTCGTCGTCATGATTCCAAACTCCAGGTTCTCGGCTGTCTTCTGTCTGTCGGAACTTCTCTTAAGAAAACCTGGAGATCCGAGCTGCAGAAATCCCTCCCGAGCTCTGCCAGAACAATCTCCCAATCTAAATAAACTCTCTTTGTTCACAAACCGCTCCCGCGCTGGAGGAGGATCCAGCAGCTCATCAGCAGAAGCTCCGAGCGGCTTCAGCGAGTCTAAGGCTGAGAATGTGGAGGAGGACGGGACGGTTTCTATGAATAGAAGATAATCTGTTATCAAGGCCGCGGCTGTCAGGAAATCTCTGTTCCTGGTGGTGGTTTGAAATGAAGCGAGGCTGCAGCCTGCATCTGCAGCCTGCGTCTGCAGCCTGCGTCTGCGTTCGTCTGCAGCCCCCGTCTGCGTTCGTCTGCAGCCTGCGTCTGCGTTCGTCTGCAGCCTGCGTCTGCGTTCGTCTGCAGCCTGCGTCTGCGTTCGTCTGCAGCCTGCGTCTGCGTTCGTCTGCAGCCCCGCGTCTGCGTTCGTCTGCAGCCCGCGTCTGCGTTCGTCTGCAGCCCGCGTCTGCGTTCGTCTGCAGCCCGCGTCTGCGTTCGTCTGCAGCCCGCGTCTGCGTTCGTCTGCAGCCTGCGTCTGCGTTCGTCTGCAGCCTGCGTCTGCGTTCGTCTGCAGCCTGCGTCTGCGTTCGTCTGCAGCTGCGTCTGCGTTCGTCTGCAGCCTGCGTCTGCGTTCGTCTGCAGCCTGCGTCTGCGTTCGTCTGCAGCCTGCGTCTGCGTTCGTCTGCAGCCCGCGTCTTCGTTCGTCTGCAGCCCGCGTCTGCAGCCCGCGTCTGCGTTCGTCTGCAGACTGCGTCTGCGTTCGTCTGCAGCCTGCGTCTGCGTTCGTCTGCAGCCTGCGTCTGCGTTCGTCTGCAGCCTGCGTCTGCGTTCGTCTGCAGCCTGCGTCTGCGTTCGTCTGCAGCCCGCGTCTGCGTTCGTCTGCAGCCCGCGTCTGCGTTCGTCTGCACATCTGCAGCCCTGATGATTACACCAATCACAGAGATGCTTCACCGTCCCGGCCTGCTGACCGTCTGCCACGCCAGGGTCCTACCACCTACAGCGGGACGCGGGGGGGGATGGGACCAACCACTGCCTCAACAACAGATGTGACCTTCAGCCCTCCTTCAGCAGGGAGGCTGGTCCTGTGAGGAGGCGGGGCTTGAGGTGGTCGTGGTGTCATGTGACGGTTACCTTTGAGGAAAGAAAGTTTCTCCCTCTAGACCTTCACGGCTGCAGCCCCTCCCCCAAACGCATCATTAACTCGTCAGAAGCTAACAATTACTGCCCCCCCCCACCCCCAGCCCCCCAGGACGTCATCTCTAATGCAGCTCCTGATTAACATATGAACTCGTCTCTTCTTTGTTTCTGTTTTCCAGCGCCGGCCCCAAAGGGGACAACATCTACGAGTGGAGGTCGACCATCCTGGGACCCCCCGGCTCCGTCTACGAGGGAGGGGTCTTCTTCCTGGACATCGCCTTCACACCAGATTACCCCTTCAAACCCCCCAAGGTAAAATACCCCCCCTCTCCCCCAGATGTGTAGAAATCTGCACCGTTTACTACAACATCAGGAAGCAATCCACAGCAACGGCCGCTGAACCACAGCAGGTTCGAGTCCCAGAAACACTCAAAGGCAGGAAGAGGAAATTCACCACAGAGGCTTTTATTTTGATAGGACAACCTGAGGCCCTAAAATCTGGAAAATGTTCAAATAAATTGGTTAATACAAAATTATTTTTTTATTTATTAATTAAATAAACAGAAAAATAAAGTAAATAGATTTTACAAAAGAATTTATTAAAAAATTATGACAAAATGTAATAAATTAAATGAAAAGAAATAAATGTATTACAGTAATGAAAAATTAAGGTATTAAAAAAGAAAACACATATATATATATATTATATATATATATATATATATATATATATATATACATACGATTTATTTAGTGTCTAAAGGTGTAATAATATTTACTAAATATATATTTAATCGTTTATTACACCTTTTAGACACTAAATAAATTGTAATAAATCCAAAAGTTTTAGGGTTTTTTTTAAGAAACTTTTTTCTTTTATAAAACCAAAAAAGGAATCTTAAAAATATGAATAGTTGGAAAAATAAAGTTTACAACGATCTTAAAGAGTTCAACTTTTGAACTGTTTCCATCAAAGTTTATAGAATGAGAAGCTGCGTAGACTCTGTTCTGTTCCACCAGAAGTAACGTGAACTTCTATCTCTCCAGATCTATAGCAGATTATTGTTTTAACGTTCGGATCTCTGAGGCGACGCACCAACGCGCTAAAGCGGTTACGCGACGAGCTGCGCATGTCGGGGATCTTCTTCTAAAGCAGCAGCAGGTCACAGAATCCTGCATGCAGCAGCAGCAGGTCACAGAATCCTGCGTGCAGCAGCAGCAGGTCACAGAATCCTGCAGCAGCAGCAGGTCACAGAATCCTACATGCAGCAGCAGGTCACAGAATCCTGCATGCAGCAGCAGCAGCAGGTCACAGAATCCTACATGCAGCAGCAGGTCACAGAATCCTGCATGCAGCAGCAGCAGGTCACAGAATCCTGCATGCAGCAGCAGCAGGTCACAGAATCCTCCATGCAGCAGCAGGTCACAGAATCCTACATGCAGCAGCAGCAGCAGGTCACAGCATCCTGCATGCAGCAGGTCAAAGAATCCTGCATGCAGCAGCAGCAGCAGGTCACAGAATCCTGCATGCAGCAGGTCAAAGAATCCTGCATGCAGCAGCAGCAGCAGGTCACAGAATCCTGCATGCAGCAGCAGCAGGTCACAGAATCCTGCATGCAGCAGCAACAGCAGGTCACAGCATCCTGCATGCAGCAGCAGCAGGTCACAGAATCCTGCATGCAGCAGCAGCAGCAGGTCACAGCATCCTGCATGCAGCAGGTCAAAGAATCCTGCATGCAGCAGCAGCAGCAGGTCACAGAATCCTGCATGCAGCAGCAACAGCAGGTCACAGAATCCTGCATGCAGCAGCAACAGCAGGTCACAGAATCCTGCATGCAGCAGCAGCAGGTCACAGAATCCTGCATGCAGCAGCAGCAGCAGGTCACAGAATCCTGCATGCAGCAGCAACAGCAGGTCACAGCATCCTGCATGCAGCAGCAGCAGGTCACAGAATCCTGCATGCAGCAGCAGGTCACAGCATCCTGCATGCAGCAGGTCACAGAATCCTGCATGCAGCAGCAGGTCACAGAATCCTGCATGCAGCAGCAGCAGCAGGTCACAGAATCCTGCATGCAGCAGCAGCAGCAGGTCACAGTAATCCTGCATGCAGCAGGTCAAAGAATCCTGCATGCAGCAGCAGCAGCAGGTCACAGAATCCTGCATGCAGCAGCAACAGCAGGTCACAGCATCCTGCATGCAGCAGCAGCAGGTCACAGAATCCTGCATGCAGCAGCAGCAGCAGGTCACAGCATCCTGCATGCAGCAGCAGCAGGTCACAGAATCCTGCATGCAGCAGCAGCAGCAGGTCACAGAATCCTGCATGCAGCAGCAACAGCAGGTCACAGAATCCTGCATGCAGCAGCAGCATCAGCTCCACTTCATCTCCAGCATTGATCCTCAGACTCTTCGCTGCTTCAGCTGCTCCTCATCCGCTCCTCATCCACTCGTCAATAACTCGTCCGGCCTTGCAGCTGAGCGCTGCGTTTTCCCGGGACTTCCTGGAGTTTGGAGATCTGAGACCGTTCAGGGGTGTATGAGGACCCCCCCCCCCCCCGGCCCGCTTTAGGCTGCAGGCCACGTTCTGGCAGGTTCCTGCAGAACTCCAGAGTCGGCACTTCTGCATGCTCTGCTCTGCATGCAGATGACTGCAGGAGATCTGCTTTCGTGTCGTGACGGGCGCGGCGTCTCCGTGGCGTTGAGGCGCCCTCGGGTCCTTGAGCTTGCCCCCCCCCCCCTCAAGCTGCGGAGGGACTGCATAGAATAGTTCACCAGGTGGATGTTTTGGAGGGGGGGGGGGGTACATCTTGGGCTGTGTGTGTGTGTGGGGGGGGGGGGTGTCAGGTGCTGGTGACTGGAGCAGCAGGGCAGACAGACGACCACACAGATGGTCGCCGCACTAAACCCCCACCCCCCCCCCCCCACCCGAGTGTTGTTCTGCCTGCATGAGTCACAGCTGGAGCCTGTGTGGAGGGGAGGGGGTTGGGGGGGGGGGTGCTTTTACAAGTAAGCAAACTAATTGACATTTGGCTGCTGAGGTTCCAGTGATTGAACAGAGCGACCGTTGCTCCACGCTGCCCTCTGCTGGCCGGGGAGAGAATCTTCTCACGTCTCGGGTTTCAAACCTCTCAGGATTTCTGCTGATTTAAACAAGACGCCTTTTAGATTGTTTGTATTTAAGGAGTCGAGCTCATCCGGCAACACTGACGGACGGCCAAGCGCCCCCTAGTGGAGCCCTAATGCCCTGCAGGACTGATGCTTTATTTATTTGAGTTTATTTATTCCACCTTAACTCCACCACTGTTTATCATTCCAGTCCACCTTAAATCCCAGTCCTGATTTATTTATCAGCTGCGTCTGGTTATCCCTGCAGCCTCTGAGCTCAAAGAGGGAAGTGGTGCAGAAACGGCGTTCTTCCCGTCTGACAGGAAAACATTTGCAAACAATCAAAACACGTTTTTAGTGCTGAGACTCCCAAACAAACAAACTCTGATCAGAGAATCTGCTCTCATCTGTCAGCGTGTTTCTGAGAGTGATTAGAGGCTAAAGTGAGAGGAAGTGAAAGTCTTTTCTTCACGGCTTTGTTTCGCAGCGTGGAGGACGCCGTCACCGCCACCGCCGCCGCCGCCGGCGCCGCCGCGCTTGAATGAAGCCTGTTTGCGTTTATCAGAAGCTCTTTGTGTCTGCGAGCTGCGGAAGCAGAAACTGACAGAATAGGAAGTTTGGTGTAACTGTGATCAACGCTGCAGCTGCAGAGCACAGAGCTCAAAGACGATTGGTTGAGGCGGAGCGAACGTCAACCAGAGGACATTCCTGAACGGGACTCTCTCCAACCCCTGCAGACGACGGAAGGAGCTCCTTCTGGGTTTCACAGAGGACGTTTGAGGCTTCTCACTGACCAATGAGAAGAGAGTTTTGGTGGATTGAAAAAAGAAATTGATTGGACGATTTTTTCGTCCTGGCAGTCAGAAGGTTATTACGGCGGCAGAAAACGCTGAAGAAAACAGAGAAAGGCTTCATTAAAGTCTCACTCACGCTGTATTATTTCCTAGTCTGAATTCCTTCCTGCAGGTCTTTTAATTATGACCAGTTTTGTCGTTTTTAAGACCTATTTTCTGCAGAGCAGCAGGAGTTCCTCAGAAATGCTTATAGTCCCTCACAAAGCCAAGATAACATTAGCATTGCATAAAATTAAATGAATAGCAAACTATATCAGTGGTATCCAGCCGTGTAGTTTTGAAGCAGGTGAATAAAGAAATCCTCAGAAATCCAGTTTTAACGTTAAATTGTTTTCTTCATGTCCTCCATGAGAAAAATGCTACAAGAACAGGTTTATAAGAAGAAAAAAAAAAAAACACAATTCTCATCAGATTAAGTGTTTAAAGATGTAACTTTTTATAGAAAACTCAGTGTTTCTTTTTCTCTTTAAATTGAGTTAAAAACTTTGATGCAACAAAAAAACAAGAAAGAACGAGGCCCTCTGGTGGTCAAAGGTAGTCATAGCAGTCCAAACTGTTTTCAGAAAAGATGTTCTGATGTTTGGAGCGAAATGTAGTTTAGTCATTTTTTAATACATACTGTAAAAGTCTGTTTATTTTGGGGTGTTTGTGGTTCTGCGTCCCAACTGTTAGTACCACCAGCCTAAAGCCTGTTGTCCTCCATGGGGGTGTTAATTCAATCATTTATTTGTCTTTTTTTGCATTATTTTTATAAATAAAGATTGACTTCATTTGAAAATATCTTTTCATTTGAGCATCTTCTAATGGAAACAGTAAAATGATTTATTGTTGGTTGCAGAAAACTTTTTTCTGTCTTTGTGCTTTTTAGAATAATAGTTTTTGTTTAATATCTTAACAACCACAACAGAATCAAATGAAATCCACGACGAATTAAAACCACCTTTCTGTTTCTGCTGTTGGTTCGACCCGTTCCGATCAGAACCGATCAGAGTTGTTGATCGTCTGTTGTGGGTTCTCCTCCCTCCGCCGCAGGTCACGTTCCGCACCAGGATCTATCACTGCAACATCAACAGTCAGGGGGTGATCTGCCTGGACATCCTGAAGGACAACTGGAGCCCCGCCCTCACCATCTCCAAGGTGCTGCTGTCCATCTGCTCCCTGCTCACAGACTGCAACCCAGGTGAGGCGTCTCCTTCAGGTCAGCCGCTAAATGAGCAGGAAAGGAAGCTGGAAGTGAGGTCTGCGGATCTTCATCCTGACGTTCCTGTGAAGGTCAAGAACCTCATCGCCTCAACAAAAATGAATTCCCCAAACAAAACATGAATGAAACGAATGAACGGGAAGCATCAGGTTGATCTCCTTTAACTTCATTTTCTCCTCATAAATGATCTTTGTTTGTTTCTAAAACCGTTTTAGATGTTTAGAATATTAAAGAGATATTTCTCCTTAAAGACGTCGCTTTACTGCAGCGTCCTCACAAAGTTCAGATCCGGAGTTTGTTACTCATAAAAATGTGCAGGTTTTGGACCGTCCATGATTTCTGTCTAAATCTTCTATCAGTTTAGTTGATTCTGATCTGCTGCTCTAAATAAACGATGGTGATTTAATACGGATCATTTTAATTCTCATACATCCAGTAAATATACAGGGGTGGAAAAACTATTTGCCCCCTCCCTGACTTTTTATTCTTTTACATGTTTGTCACACAAAATGTTTCTGATCATCAAACACATTTTAATATTAGTCAAAGATAACACAGGTGAACACAAAATGTAGTTTTTAAATGAATGATTTTAACCCACATAGCCCCTAAAAACTGGGGGGGGCCACTTTTAGCAGCAATAACTGCAATCAAACGTTTGCGATAAATTGATATTTTTTTAGCAAAATTAAGATTATGAGCAGAAATATTTCAAACATGTAAAAGAATAAAGAGTCAGGAACAGGGCAGATAGTTTTTCACACCACTGTAGCAACAAAGATTATATTGAACAGTAAGAATCATGGATGAATCGGATCCTCACTAGACGGGATTTGAACCTGGATATTTTATTGAGTGCTAACCACTACACCACTATATCTTTCTCACAGAGGGAAGTAGTTTTATTTCAGGCTTCTTAAAGCTATTTCCTCTTTAATTTGAATCCATTTCTCATTTAAATGTATATATTTTTTTATTATAATCTAAATATATTTGAAACTTTACGATCAGTTTGTTTTTTTCTTTTGCTAATCTGCATGTTTTTCCTGTTCCTGCGCGTGGGGGGGGTTGTTGTTGGGGGTCACCCGCTGACGCCTCTGACTGTCTGTCTTTCAGCCGACCCTCTGGTGGGGAGCATCGCCACACAGTACCTGACCAACAGAACAGAGCATGACAGAATAGCTAAGCAATGGACCAAGAGATACGCCACATAAACACCCGCCGCCGCCCCCCCTGACCCCCCCGCCTCTCTCTACCTCCTCCCCTTTAGTCTGTCAAAGCACACTCACAAAGTGCAGCGGTATATCTGCCCTCCTGTCCTCCTCCTCCCCCCCCTTCCGTTTTATCTACCTTTTCTGTGCAAAAACAAAAGAAAAAAAGACAAAAAAAAAGTCGTCCTTTGTTCCTTGTTGACTTGAAAGCTTCTTTTTTATACAGAGAGTAGATTGGGATTTTTATTTTCCAATATCTGAATGTTGGAAGTATTGTATTAGATAAAAAACACAGAATATTATAATTATCATACGCATCGTCCTCCAGCTATACAGTATGTATTCTCATTTCCTCCGTGGCGCCCGGAACAAACACGCCGAACGTGCTTTCCGTTGCTCTCCTGGGTTCCGGTCACGGGTTCTTCACCTGCATGGATCGGGAAGGCTGGCTTCAGTGGATTCTTCATGCTTTTTAACTTCCTCTGATTTTGTTTGTACTGTATGTATTTTTTCAAAGGCTTTTGAGGCAGACCACAAAAGTATAGGTCTGCCTGTGAAAGAGGCAGGACTTGTGTATTTACTGGCTACCCGCCACCCCTGCAATTGCAGAGTGGTTTGTCGTGCACTTGTATTTCTGAAGCACCCAATAAAACACACTGTGGTTGGCTTGTGAGAAAACGTTCCGCTCCGTTTGTGCTCCTCCACGTTTACGGGCCGGGCCCCCTTTTTCCTGTTTGTTCGTTACGAACGGCTCCCCCCGTTCTTGAAATGGTTCGGTCCACCGCGTCCTGCAGCGTTTCTTAAGACGTTTAAAGATCATCGTCATCATTCTTCTTTCCTCATCAACCAAAACATTCATTTTTAAGACTTTTTACCAAATGTGTGGCTGCCATCAGACTCTGTCACCATGGTAACCAGTGAGAGTTTAGGTCAGGGGTCTGTAACCTGCAGCTCCAGAGCCACATGTGGCTCTTTAATCTCTCCATGGTGGCTGAAGAAAAATAAAATAATAATAAATTTTTAAAGTAAGAATTATTTGATTATGATTTATTGTGTGAATGCTTTAAAGCATTCACACATTTGTTAGCTACTGGGGTTTTAGGCTAATTTAGAGTTTAGCTTCTGTTTTAGCAACATGCTAACATTTTTGGTTAATTTGTCAGCTACTAAGGCTTTTCAGGCTAATTTAGAGTGTAGCTTCTATTTTAGCAACATGCTAACGTTTTTGGCTAATTTCTTAGCTACTGAGGCTTTTCAGGCTAATTTATAGTTTAGCTTCTATTTTAGGAATATGCTAACTTTTTTGGCCAATTTGTTGGCTACTGAGGCTTTTCAGGCTAATTTAGAGTTTAGCTTCTATTTTAGCAACATGCTAACCTTTTTGGCTAATTTGTTAGCTACTGAGGCTTTTAAGGTTAATTTACAGTTTAGCTTCTATTTTAACGACATGCTAATGTTTTTGGCTAATTTGTTAGCTACTGTGGCTATTCAGGCTAATTTAGAGTTTAGCTTCTATTTTAGCAACCTTCTAACCTTTTTGGCTAATTTGTTAGCTACTGAGGCTTTTAAGGTTAATTTAGAGTTTAGCTTCTATTTTAGCAATATGCTTTGACCAATTTTGTTTTACTAATTTTTTGACCAATGCAGTTTACAGATAAATTTTAGGAAATTTTGAAATTGAGCTAGTAATTAAGCAAAAAGCTAGCTTTTTGGGGGGCTAATTTGACCTCTACTCAGTTTTGTTTTTGTTTTTTTCTAGTTTAGCTAATATTTTAGCAATATGCAAACGTTTTTGGGTAACTTGTTATTTACTGCAATTTTTAGGTTAATTTAAGGTTTAGCTTCTACTTTTGCTGCAGGCTAACATTTTTTACTAATTTAGTTGACTGAGGAATTTTAGGCTGTTTTGGAGTTGAGCTAGTATTTAAGCAACGAGCTAGCTTTTTTTGTGTGGCTAATTTGGCATCTACTAAAGTAAAAGGTAAAAAAAAAAAAACATATTTTTGAGAAATACTAGTTTCTTTTTTTATTTTAGTTTTGTTCATGCCAAAAATATATACACGATTCATATTTATTTTTTAAAAAAAGAAGGTAACGAATGCAAATCCAAATTAAAAAAAAAAAAAAAGTTAAAAGTTAAAAAATAAAGAAAGGCTAAAGTAAGACTACGCGGTTCCTTCTAGGTTCTGATCAGTAGAAAATGAGCCCAAATTGCTCTTTTACTGTTGACCTCTGGTTTAGGTCAACAGGTCTGACAGAAAGTTCCAAACTCTCTCGTCTCATGAAGTCATTAGAAAAGCATCTCCAACGTACATGGAAGGTATGCAGCTGTGGTGCAGTGGGCGGCACACCAGATGCTGTTTAAGCATCAAACGCACACTAACGAATTTAAAAAAAAGCTAAAAATCAAACATTTCTGTAGATTATTACATTTGTTTTAAAAACTAATGAGACAGACTTGAACAAAATGTTGACATCTTACAGAAAACACTTGATTATCTTTAAACCGGCTGAGGTCGCAGGTTTGAAGACACTTGATGCTAAAGGACAAATTTATTTAAGTCGCATTATTTTGTATAGCAGCAGTTTTATTTTTGGTTCTGTTTAACAATGAAATTAGCTCCGCCCACCTCGATTATGTCTCAAAAAAGTGAGACTGACCCGCAGATCAAAAAACCATGACCTTAATTAAGGACGAATTCCAGTTTTAATTATATAAAAGTTGATTAAAAAACATAAGAATAATAAAACAAAAAGCTTTCATGGTTGCTGAGCCCTCTAGTGGTCATTGGAAGAACTGCAAAATTCTGTTATAAGTTTGATTTTAAAAAATTTTAACAAAATAAGAAAGAATTCTGTTGATCACATGACTTCGACCTTCTCAAACGGTCTGCCTGCTAAAGACGCGTCCATACTCGCCTGTGGTACCTGAAGGAATCGGGTACTCAAGAATCAGGTGCACCAGGTGAGGTACACCTGGATGGGATCACAGGAACTGGACAAGGTAAGGGCTGATTTTCCCTTATTACTCTTTTAAAATCATGTTCAAAAACTCAGAACTCCTTAATCTCAGTAAAAAAAAACAAATCCCGTTACCACGCAGACCCTCCCACTGATGGTGTTGCCATGGCAACACAAATGTATGTATATTTCTGATGTAATTAAAGCTTTATCCAAACTACATTATCCTCATTTATTACCATAAAACTAAAAAGACATTTCTTAAAAAACAAACCAGAAACTAAAAGCTTTTAAATATTTAATGATCTTTCATTAATTAAATATTTTTTTCTGTTTGTGTACTTATTGATATTGAAGTTTTAAGGCCAAAAACAAACAAAATAATTTCCTTACAGTACATAAGATTGTGATCAATGAAAAAATAAATGTTGGAACGTTAAGATTAGTTCTCATAATAACTAGCTTTGGATTTTCTTTTTTCAAAAACAACATAAGTTCCATTAAGCTTAACTTTATTTCAAGCAGGAGAGATCTTGAAGTGTGACTGAAAGAAAGATTTAACGGTGAGACTGAACTGGAGCGTGAATGGTCGGGGCTGGAGATGCGTGGGATGACCTCAGACCAAGCGAGTTGTTGGCAGGACTGTTGATGCAGAGCAAGCCCCGCCCCCTTCAAGTCAGCCATAATTGAGAGCTCTCCCCTAGCTTACAGCCCCTCACAACCCAAAGCTAAACTTTCAGCGGCGCAATATCAGAACTATCCAGCTGGACGGTTTAGATCCACATTCCAGCTCAAAATTACGAAGTGATTTTTTTTGCCGACATATTGCAAACAAAAGTCACAATCTGGAGATCAAAATGTATGAAATTGCAAACAAAATGTTCAGCTTTAAGAATACAATTTGCAAATGTAAAATATTAGATATTTTTGGTTTCGGAACACAAACATTTTCCGACGTGTGGTCTCGTCTCGCTTCTTCCCTATCTTTCATTTTTTCATTCATAACATTCAGTTTAGTGTGATGATTCTATCCAATCAAATCACCATATTTCTCTGACATGACGTCGGCTACCGAGACTCAAACTGAGAACAGGATCTTCTACCCGCGATTTATTCTCTATGGCTGGAAAAAAATCATTTTTAAAAAACAAATCGCACTTTCTTTTAGCATCGATTACATTTTATTTAGTCAGATTTATGAGTTTAAGGCCGAGGATCTCCAGAAAGGGTCAAATAAACTGTAAAGTTTATCTGCTGATATTACACTAAACCAGCCTGTGTGATCTATGAAACCTCAAAAATATCCCTTTAACTACCCAAAAAGAACAAAAAAAGGGTTTTTTTGTTTTGTTTTGTTTTTCTTTTTTTTGCCTTGGTACGGAGTCCTAAACGGACACCAACGTTAAAAAAAAAAAATCAAAAATTGAAGTAATAAAAAATAGCTCTGGTTACTAATCAGAACTTTTTTCTAGAAGTTTATTTAAGTATATTTAAAAAAAAAAAAGAATTCCGGTTAGTAACTGGTGCACACTAGATAGGAACTGTTTTATTTTGTTTTGTTTTTTCTTTCCAAAATTAAATTTCTAAAAAAAAATTTTGTGTTAATATTATTCCAATTTTTGCCAAAAAATATATATTTCTTTAATTTTCTTTTTATAGGATCTTTACCAAGGGAGAGTAACACTCACAATCAATATTTTGAAAAACATGTTTCCCACTGTTTGGTTGAGCAGACAGTTAAAGAGAAACAAAACATTCTTTAAAATTTGTTATTTAAAAATAAAAGATTAATATTATCTTCTGCTGCACTACATTGTTTTGGATCAGATTAACAGCAGCAGTAATTAATGAAAAGAAATGATGACTCAGCAAAATAGTCTTCATATGAAATCACAAGAGACTGAATTTTTAACTTTTAATGTTAATTATCACAGAGTGTTTTATTTTATTTTCATGTTTGCTTTCGTCCAAAGTAAAAACCAAAATCATCCATGAAAAAAAGATATTTTGTCTTTAGATTTTAACATTTTATTTATGATAAAAACTACAGTTCTCCAACCTGAATAAACGTTGTTGTATTGCAGCTTTGCTAATCCTTCTGGGTTTCTGGGTTTACTCAAAGAGAATCGGACCAGAAGGCCTAAAGACTGCAGAATTCTGCTCAAACAGAACCGAGTCTGTGAGGCAGAGACACTTGATTGGATAGACTGTAGACCAATCAGCATGAGCTCTCCTGTCTGTGATTGGCTGTTTAGTTTGGCACATTTATAACAATAAACTGAAACTTAAGAAATCAAAGGGAGGAAGAGGAAACAACGCATCTGAAAAACATCTGTGTTGCAAAAGCAAAAAATAATTTTGAAAGCACAAAAAAATGTTTTAAAAGCAAATATTTAAAATTTTAATTTGCTGAATATTTTGTTTGCAATTTAGGAAATTTTGTTTGCAATATGGTGGCACAAAAATCCCTCCATACAGACGATGAAAACAGAGACATTCATGGATTTATTTGTAAGTAGAAGCATCAAAATGGGGCGGAGCAACGAGTGTGTTGCCCCGCCCGGCGTATTTTTCTACATCACAAATAAGATCTTTTTCAAACGAAATCTGCTCTTGATTCACAGCGATTTGAATAAAGAAATACTCAGAAATGTAATTATTTGTCTTTATACGTGTAGTATTTTCTTAATGATGTTAAAAAATGCAGTTTAAAGCTAAAGCTGGATCAAGCTTCAACACAAACCAGTCTGGTTCTGGAACTGATGCAGTGTGAACAGAACTGCACCAGAGTCCAGATGGAAACTGAACTATTTCTACTTAAAGGCTAAAAGGTGTTGACGACTGAAAAAGTTTTTTTTGTGTGAATAATTGGTCCATAAAAATCACTGTAAACTACTAAAATCCCCAGTTACTGTAGGTGTGAATTGATCCAGAGTGAGCGAGCAGATAAACAGCTTTCTTCAAAGAACATCCTGTTGGCATCATAAATAAGGCTGTTAGCGCTGAAGCGGAGCAGACGACGCCTCGGGCGTCTTCTCCTCACACACTGAAGGGTTCCAGCTGGGTCTCTGCAAACGTTATTGATCAGCAGCACGCTGGAATATTAATGCTGCAATTAGCCTGCCAGATGAAAGCTGGAAGAGCAGCAAAGCTGTTTAATTAACTTGAAAACAGAAAAGCGGAGGCTAGTTTATGAATACGGGTTTTGTTTTAGGCCGCGGCGTCCACACTGTTGACACGGAGGGTCGGATTTGATGAAATGAAAATCTCCATTAACTCTCATGTTCACAAGAAATCCAAAGGAACTATTTGATAAAAGTTATTTTTTAACATAGAACAGAATTATATGAATTTTTTTAAGTATAAGTTGCATTCTTTGTTTTCACAGATGGGCCGTGGATGCGACTTATACTCTGGAAAATACTGTGAATACAAATAATAACAACAAAAGTCTGTATGGTGCTTCATAAATATATTAATACATTTACAATTTAAATTATAAATATTTTTAAACAACTGTGTTCACATGGAATGTTAAATATTATTCCCTATTAAACGCTCAACGTAAACTTCTAATTTAAAGAGTCGCTCCAGTAAAACTGTTGTTTTTTTGTATCATAATGGACGACAAATATGATCAAATTTAAGATTAAAAGTGTGCCTCTGAGTTTTTATTTTTATTCATATCTTAATGGATTGAGAAGGAGAATTCTCAGCTGTCAAGCAGCAACTGAAATGGACCAAAGTCGCCGCTCCGTTCTGATGCAGACAAATAGATCCATGGGATGATGGGATATCAGCAGAGGCTTACTTCTGCATCCACAACTCAGAGGGGAATATTTAATGAACTCCTGCTGTTCTGCAGAAACAGAATCTGAATTCTTAGCCTACATCTTTTCCTCACCCCTACATTTAGCCCTCCAAACGAAGAGATATTTAAAAATAAGTTCCTCAAATTTGGACGTTACAATGACATCATCAAAAGTCGCTGGTCAGCTACGCTAGCGCAGAGCTGCTAGCGCTCAGAAATACATTATAACATTCTTCAGAATGAACGACGTCGATCGTTTTAACGGTTGAAAAGTTACAGTAAGTCAAAGAAGGCCCCAAAGGTCAAAGGGCAACAGGTTGTTGAACAGTTTAGAACAAAACTCAGCCAATAAATCATAGTTCTTAGAACACGTGTCAAAGTCAAGGCCCGGGGGCCGGCTCCGGCCCTCCAGATCATTCTACCTGGCCCTCCAGAAAATTTTATTTTATTTTTATTAATGGCCCAGTGTTATCTTGCACTCATTTTTAACTTATATAATTTTAACAAAATGTATTTTTACGGAGAGTAAAATATTAATTTTTTTAAGGTTTAAGTTGAATTATTCTGGAATAATTATCCTGCCTTTTTTATTATTCATTCATTATAATTATGTTCGTTGCGGTTTTAAAGTTTTGCTAGATTTTCTAGACTACTGGCTTTTACTATGATTTTTTTGGGCTGTTTTGGAGTTTAGGTAATATTTCAGCTACATGCTAGCTGTTTTGGCTAATTTAGACTTTTTTGATTTTTTTAGCTTATTTTAAAATTGAGCTATTTTGTCAGCTACATGCTAGCTGTTTTGGCTAATTTAGACTTTTTTCATTTTTTTTTTAGCTTATTTTGAAATTTCGTTATTTTTTTCAGCTACATGCTAGCTGTTTTGGCTAACCTAAGTTTTTTTTTTTCTTCTTCTTTGGGCTAGATTTGCATTTAGCTAATGTTTTAGCTAGCTATCAGCTTTAGCATTTTTATCCATTAAATTAATTGATTTCAGCTATCATTTTCAGCTATTAGCACTAGCATCTTCAGCGGCCAAATTCAGCTTACATCAGCATTGTCGCAGGTAATGCTACATATCTAGTTCATAAATATGTTAAAAAAGTTCCGGTTTTAACGTTTTAAAAATGTAATTGTTCAATAAATGTTTATCCTGTTCGGCCCGCGACCAAAAGTGTGTTTTGGATTTTGGCTCCTTGTCCGATTGAGTTTTCTGTCTTAGAAAATCTTGATCTTATGACCGGAACCTGCAGGCCAGTGGAAATTTGAGCGTGGTCACTTTCTGCCAGACTTTGGACATGCCTATAAAGAGTTCCCCATATTCCTTCTGTCCAGTGATGCTGCTTTTACACTTCCATGCTAACATTTCTGCATAAATGTGACATAAATGCATGTTTGACAGGATGCAAAGCTGCAAATGCTGTCACCAGGAGCCATTAGAAAGTGATGCTGTTCTCAGGAGGATGCAGCCTTCATGAGTAATTGTGAGCACACTAAAGGTTTCTGTGGTTGTTAATGCTCACTCATAACAAGAGAAATATTAAATAAATAAAATCCCTCCTTTCATGATTGTTGTTACATTTGATGTTTTGTAAGTGTTAGTTCAGAAATTGGAGTTAAATATTCAGTCAAACCAAAATGTTGGACTAAAAAGAGGATTTATGAAGTTGAATAAAATAAAAGTGCGCGGAGGAACGGCTGTTTCCACGGCGGGACCGGCGCCGCTCTGCGCTCTGCGGCCGCGGAAGGCTACTTCCGTTCCGCAGAGGGCGACAGGCAGCAGCCAGCCTCGACCGTGGCGGAGGTCCAGACACAATAGACTGGGTAAGTTGGAGAAGTTGGTCGGCCCGAAGCCGGCGTTTGGAGCTCCGGGAGGGGGTTCGGAGCCGCTTCGCTGCCGCCGTCCGTCTGTTTTTAGTCTGTGTCTGTAAACAAGCGGCGGAAGGAGACAAAAAAAACCGAGGAAAAGCCGAGAGTCGCACGGGGATGGGCTCCGGCTATGTGCTGGAGCGGAATGGTTTCTAGCCGTAGCCGTAAGCAGCGACTGCCGCGTTCTTAGATTTATCTCTTTACAATTTGAAGTTCGACAAGAATAACACGTTTATGTGTTGACAAAAACACAATTTCAACGACTGTTGGTCAGAAATCCTCTCCGAACTCGTCGGGCCTGACTCGGATGGAGTTAAGTGAGGTGGTGGTTGTGGGGGGGCGTTAGCAGGTATAGTGCGTTCATGAAGCGCGAGGGGGGCGGCTAGCTAGTCTTTACGACATTATAATCGTTTTACGTGATGTGTTTTTACAATTTGTTTCGGTGAAATTGAGGTTTTTTTTTTTTTTGGTGGGGTAAGTTGCCTCGTATGGTTGCTAGTTTCGTACTAGCTACTTTGCGTTAACCGCTGCGGAAAGCGTGAAGTTACGTAAATTATAACGTATTATTCGTAACTCTCGCGAGAGTAGCGACCAGAGATGCGCTGACAGTCCAGAAGCGCGTAAACAGATCTTGTCCCCTGATAAATGTAATGTATTTTTAAATAATAATAATTTCACCTATTTAAAAAAGTAATTTTTGTTCATAATGTAAAACTTTTAATCATAAAACGACAATTAGCTAACGCGAGACTTTAACTCTGCAGCTAAAGCTCCTGTGTTTCTGTTCTTTGACTTAACAAAACTTTTCAACCATTAATACAAACTGCTTTCTCTGCTGGAATTACATAAACTGTGTTAGTGGTGAAAAGTTACGGTACGTTAAAACGTGTTTTAAAAGCGTCACCGGTGACATCTCAGGGTTCAAAGCAGGACAAACGATTATGGTTAAAATCAGCTTCAGGTTTTGCCAGATTAATTTCCTCTGTGTCATAACATCTTATATTAGGAATCAAGCAATTATAGTGATGGTTTTCTGTGCAGTTCCCAGCAGAACCAGACTCCCTCCTGGTAACCATCTGCTGAGAGCGGTTCTGATCCGAAACACAAAGACAAACCCACAGGAGCCTGTGTTCTACGATAAAACGGATAATTTTGCTAAAAAAAAAAGAACTAAAAGTTCCCCCGCCTCGCCTGTTTCCAGCTCTACCTGCCCTGCCAGCTGCTGATTACCTGGATCAGGTGTGTTGCGTCACTCAGAATGTGGAAACACCTGAGTCGGCAGTGAACAGGCGGGGTGGTGGAGCTGGAGAAGCAGAACCATGAGTGGGATTTGTTGTTGCACCTTTGCCGTTTTAATTCAATTCAATTCAATTTTATTTATATAGCCCAATATCACAAATTCAATTTGCCTCATTGGGCTTCATGCCTGCAGTTTTTACAGATGCACAGATGGAGTCATAAAATATGCACAATAGGTAAAAACTAAACAGACTATAAAGAACAGGTCATCCCTGTCCTTAGACCCTCCCTCGCGGTAAGGAAAAACTCCTAAAAAAAAAAAAAAAAAAAGTTTTACAGATGTCAGGAGAACCTTTGAGTCCTCGCTTCTCTTGATTCATTTGGGGGTTTTGAACAAAAGAACATTTCTGGAGCTGTGGGTCTGGTTCCCTCCTCAGGTTCCGACTCTTCTCCTTTCAACAGCGGAATGTCGGATGAGGATTCCCGTGCCAGCACCAGCTCTTCTTCATCACCACCTTCATCGAGCCAAACCCGACAGAAAGACGCGACTTGCAAGAAGAAACGGGAGAGCAAAGTCAGCATGAGCAAAACCTCCAAGCTGCTCTCCACCAGTGCCAAAAGGTGACGTGCCGAGATGTTGCTTTCTATTAAAAGCTTCACTTTAGACCACAAGTCTCAAACTCCAGGACTCGAGGGCGAGTCTCCAACTAACCTGTCATTGATGCTGCTTATCGGCTGAACACACCTGATCCAGGGATTTCTTAAAAACCAGCTCTGCAGACCAGGAGTCTGACACTTCACCTGCTAAAATCTGGACAGTTTTCCAGATTCCAACAGATATTCAAACGTTTAGGTTAGAAACAGCTGCCTGTTTAATAGGGCTGCTACAAGCGATTATTTTAATAGTCGACTAATAATCGATTATTTTTTCCGATTAGTCGACATCTTAACCATAATTAGCTTTAAACTAACTACAAACTAGATATGTTTTTTTTATTTTATTTTTATTACAAACTAGATATATAGCATCACCTGTGATAATGCTAGTGTGAATAATGTAAGATGAACTTGGGCGCTGAAGATGCTAGTGCTAATAGCTAAAGATGCTAAAACGCTGAAGCTGATTGTTGAAATCGCTGATGATGATAGCTAGCTCAAATATTAGTTAAATGCCAAATTAGCCTTAAAAAAAGGAAAAAAATTAAGTTAACGAAAATAGCTACTATGTAGCTGAAATTAGCTAAACTTCAAAAACAAAAGAAAGCCTAAGTTAGCCAAAATAGCTAACACGCAACTGAAATATTAGCTAAATTCCAAATTAGTCTAAAAAACGAAAAGAAAAAAGCTTAAGTTAGCCAAAACAGCTAGCATGTAGCTGAAATATTAGCTATAAATAACCTAAAAAATGTCAAAATAGTCCAAAAAGCTATAGTAATCCCAAAATAACTTTTAAATTGACAACACTCCAACTCCATGTAATATAAAATAACGATTAATCGACAATTAAATTAGTCGCTGACTATTTTATTAGTCGATTAATCGTCGATTAGTCGACTAATCGTGGCAGCTCTACTGTTTAATGAAAACCTAACATTTACTTTTGGACAGTTTTTAACATTTATGACTCGAGTGCTCAGAATAACTACAAAAACATGTTTCCAAAGGTTAAATTTGTGTTTCAAATTTCTATTTTGAAACGCATATTTCTTATTTATAAAAAGGTATTTTAATATATTTAATGATGTTTGATGATGTCATTTTTAGCCAAAATCAAAGAAATGTCGTTTTCTACAACATAGTTTCTGCAGAGCGGCAGGAATTCATTAGAATATATTAGAGTTCCGCTTTCCATCATCCATCTGTTTACACTCTCTCCTGCTAGCTTACAGCCCCTCACACTCCAGCCTAGCATTACAGACTCAGATGGAACTGAGCTGTTTAGCTACAATCTGCTACAAGCATCTTTGCCCCTTAACCTTAATGTGTTTCCAGGCTGTCCTGATAAATTGATAAACTAAGCTGATCTTATCCAGCTGTTCAGTTTAGATCCAGATTCCAGCTCAGACCAGGAAACAAAGACTTTCATGGATCTATTTGTGTTTGCAAGTGGAGGCATCTTTTTCAAACATTTTTTTTTGTCTGATTCATGACAATTTGAATAAAGAAATACCCAGAAATGTAATTTTGATCTTAGTTTTCTTTCTCTCAGGGATGTGAACGTTAACGCGTTAACGCATGCGATTACTAGACCCTAATTAATGTGTTTAATATTCATTAACACTTATGAATCGCGCCTCATGGAGCATCACTCCTTTGCTCTGCCGGTTACTACTGCATGTATCATAACACTTTATCTGGTATTATCCCACCAATACTGTGGTTATTTACAAAAGAAATTCATGTTCAATGGATTTTTAGAACTTAAATCTTGTTATTTCTCTCAGGTTAGATCGCTTCTTTACAAAATACTGACTTTTGGTCCGGCACGTTGTCACGGTAACACGACAACGCATCGCTGAACCTCGACTTCAGCAGCAAAGAAAACAATATATATGCTGATCATCACAATAGGTTAAATAAAGCATCAGTTCAGAGAGAAAGTTCACCTTTAACTGCTTGTTTTTGTCTAGAAGATTCAGGAAAAGTTTGTTTTTATGGCTGTTTGTCAACATCTCTGTTTTCTTATAGTAAAACTGCAGGCATAATTCACAATTTACTCTTCTAATTTAGCACTTAATAAATGTTAATATTTCATACGATGAAAATTCTCTCTGGCCTGTTTTTGTGCCAAAGCCACATATAGTGATTAATCACAACTCAAAAGTGTGAAAAATCTGATGGATTTTTTTTTTTTTATCTATTCACAAACTTAATTACAAATAAATATTCTAAATGCACAGTATTGTGTGTGATTTCATTTTGTAATTATTCACTGATAATAATTGGTCAGCAAATACCGTAACTAAAATAAAATGTAATCCTGATTAATTAATGTTTTTAATTGATTCCCGACCGTACTTTCTAAACGTCCCAATCATCAATGAAATGCCACAAGAAAATGTTAGACACTATTTTAATCAGTATGTCTTCAAATCCAAAATAATCCTCTGATAAAAAGATTAATTCTTATATTTAGAAGCTTAAAACTTGTTTTTCTTTTTTTAAATATAAGTGTCACTCAAAGTAATCAATGGATTTTAATAATTGTGTTGCATGTTGTGATTAATAAATGATTTAATTTATTTTCTTTTAATGAGCTTCAATATTCTGGAGCGTCAGTCATGACACGAGAACACGCTATTGGTCAATGAAACCGTGTTTCTAACGTGTCACAGCTTCACAGTGAAGACAGATTCTCTGACCTCGATCCGTTCTACTGTAGAGGATCTTCATGTAAATAGTTTCCAAAAACAACGGTTCAGACGCCCCGTTTCCTGCTTCCGTCACTCAGGTGCAAACATGGAAGAACCCTCAAACGGAGTGAGAATCTTTCACTCTGACTTCATCAAGAAGTTAAAGATCATCTGAAGCTTCTGTGGATGTTTAGTCACATTCTGGTTCTGAAGACTCTTTTGATACGCAAAGCAGCAGAGAAACATGGTGATTATTCTGATTTCAGAGGAAAAAGACCCTCAGAATATCTGCAGTTGTGCTTTTGAGGAAATTATTCAAGACTGTCCTTTAATCTTTATGAAGAGAAACTGAAACGTTTATGTTCTCGTCTGTTCTGAACTGATGACTGAATCTGTTTTTCACTTCTGGTTAAATGTGAATCAGTGGTGATTGTGTCATTTCTGTGTGCAGGATTCAGAAAGAGCTGGCAGACATCACTCTGGACCCCCCGCCAAACTGCAGGTACGGTTGATGCTGAATGGATGTTTGTGGAATGAAAAACAACAAACTTTAAAAAGAAACTCGTGAGAAACTCTCCTGTGTTCGTCCTGAAGTCTCTCTCTGACTGTTGGATCATAAACCTGGAGTCTTTCCGTCTTCTTCTGCTTGTGTCGGTCTTCCTGCATGTGTCGTGTTCTTGGTCACATTTGGATCAGTTGGTTCTGCTCTGGTCCAGATGTCCTCCTTGTGATGGATGTGTGGATCGTCTCTGTGACCGTTTCAGACTTTGTTTCTCAGCTGCTGGTCGGGGATCGGTACCGTTTCGGGTTTTATCCGGTGTCAGACCAGTACTTTACATCTTTTACCGAAAGTGCTTCAAAAAAAAAAAAGTTTTCTCTCAAAACCTTTGAATGTGATGACGCAGCGTCACAAGGTGAAGGAGAGCGCTTCAATGCACCTTCTGCTGCAAACACATCTGGGAGGTCAGACCCATTCCAGCAAACGCTTAAGCTGGTTCTGGTTCTGGTTCTGGAGCCAGCTTTTACTAATGCTGCATTCACATCAGACGCCATTCACACCACAGAGGCGTCGACAATCTACAGGTCCTGCAGCGCAATCCGGGTGTCGGGCGTGTCATAGCATGGCTGACGTGGCGTGTCAACCAATCAGAGACTCAGCTTTGGGCACATGACATTTTGAGTGACTCGATCAAAGAGTAGAAAGAAACTTTTCCATTTTAACTTCATCCATTTTCTGAAGCCTCTGACGCCTGAATTTATTTTCAGCTATGAAGGAAAAAAACATCATATGTTTTGCTCTTAAGCAGAAGCTACATTCTGTCATTTTGGAGCCAAAGTGGTTTGTCACATGTTTGGGACATTAGGCTTTAAGGTGGTTGAGGCCCTCTGGTGCCGCGGGGTCGGGCAGAGGCGGGACACACCCTGGACAGGTCGGCAGCCTATCATAGAAGACTGGAGCAACAGCTATGCTAGCTAGTTGCCCGGTGGACAGCGTAGCCAGCTAGTGGGCGTCGCCGCGCCCAGGGGCCAGCAGAGCTAGCAGGGTGGCCTCTCCGGCTACCAGCCCGCCTGTCAGAGAGCCCACCCCTCTCTGGTAAATGCTCAAACCGGGCCGCAGACAGACAGAAGTAACATTAAAAACGGCCCTCAGGAGTCCTCCACTCCAGGAGAGACTCTGAATGATCTGGTGAACCCAGACACGGCGACGTGAGTGCTGCCAAAACCCAAGATACTCGCTCAACATCACTCATGAACAGATGAAGTCCAGACAAACAGACTTTGGTGTGAACATAGCATGTGATGCTGACGTTCTGCACTGCATCTGTTTTCAGACCCTCTGAAGTAAACGCGTATCGCCATGACGACGGTCTGTAAACTAAACTCTGATCCATCAGGTCGCTGAATTAGAATGTTTTACTGCAGAGTTCTGAAAAACCTTTGCTCACTGCACCTTTGACAATTTGACTGAAGCTCCGCCCACCCTCATGGCCACACCCATTTTTATATGAGTCCTCACACAATTCCTGAAAAGATCAAATGATTTTCTAGAATTGTTACATTAAAACTTAATAGAAATAAAGGATCGACAAGTCTGAAGTGAAACACCAAAATCTGCATTTTTATACGGGACCAGTGGTACCAAATGTGTCGGTACCAATTAGACACTGAGTTTCAGAACCCATCCCTAACATCACCAGGAGTTTCTTCATTCATTAAAACAATCAGAATCGTTTCTATTATTTCTGTCGGTTCTGAAAACGTAGAACCATGCAGTTCAAGGACCGGCAGCAGAGCAGACGTGTTCAGAACCGCAGTTCAAGAACCAGCAGCAGAGCAGACGTGTTCAGAACCGCAGTTCAAGGACCGGCAGCAGAGCAGACGTGTTCAGAACCGCATGTTCTGCAGGCTGTGAGGAGAAATCAATGAATGCAGACACTCCCTGCAGGGGAGAAAACATTTCTATTTTCTGCACATCTGAGTCAGAATCTGCTGGAGCCGAGTCGGTTCTGATCTCTGCGTGTCTCTGCAGCGCCGGCCCGAAAGGAGACAACATCTATGAGTGGAGATCCACCATCCTGGGACCGCCGGGCTCCGTCTATGAGGGAGGAGTCTTCTTCCTGGACATCGCCTTCACACCAGATTACCCCTTCAAACCCCCCAAGGTAGAAAGAGGCTTCAGCTCTCTGGGTTTCCTCAGAACCTCCTGGTTCTGTCTCTGGACTGAGCCGTCCACACCAGCAGCAGATGTTCTGCTGAGCTTTCACACTGCGCTGTTTGGGGAGGTTCTGTTCAGACCCGGTGTGACAGAACCTCTGCTGTGTCTGTGCAGCTCCTTTACCAAATTCTGACTCGATTTTTGATTTGGTCCGTTTTCTGTTCATCAACTGTAACTGATACTAATGCTTTCATAGTCGGAGGACTCAGAACCACAGCAGTTCTGTTCAGTTGGACCTGGTTCCTCTCGTTCTGATGGTCACTGGAGGTCAGGGTCACTCCTGCAGATGTCATCATTGGTGGAGCTGCCTCGATCAGTCAACTAATCAACCAATCATTATAGGGCTCAGCGATATAATGATATAATCGATTCATTTGAATTTTATGTTTTATTTATTTTTTGAACATCAAGATTTTATTTTCTCCGCTCTCTGGCCTCTTGGGCTTCCGTAGTCCGGCGTAAAGTCAGCTGTTGCAAAGCGCAGACGTGAAAGCTGCAGCCAGCAGAAGAGATCCTTCAGAGAGAAAAGCTTGTTCCAAAAAAAATAAAATAAACGCACCACGAGAAGCCCCGACCCCCACCCCCACCCCCACCCCCCGTCTGCTAATCGTCTCTGCTTGTGTAGCCGTTAGCTTTAGCTGATTCATCAGGAGGAGATTTTCTACAGGATCCAGACAGAACTGAAGGATAAAACTGCTGGTTTACAGCAGAACGTTCAATTAAAGTGTGAATTTGGAGACGGCGCCGATACTAGCATGATATGATGCTAGCTGCTAATGCTAGCTGTCCCGTGTGTCATCTATAAATGTAAACATGATCGGACAATGTCTTCAAGACATCGGTGATGAATACAACAACATGAATTCATAGGACATTTAGAAAATCTGTGTATTAAACAATACTGCATATAACATGCATTAATCCACTCTGTATTAACTTTATTGGTAGTCTCTCTGTAACATGACAGAGCCGGTGATGAGCTGAAACCCCCCCTGAGAGAAATGCATCTATTGTCAGTGATAACGTGGCAACATTCAAATGTTTTTAAGCTCTTTTTGTTATGATTTAATATAAACATGAATCATTTGGAGAAAGAATTAGAAAAAGAGCATTTTCTATCAATCTGTCCCCTGTGCCAAATCTCTCCTTTCTTTCTCTGCATGTTTTGAGTTTATAGTTGGATGATAATAGAGATATGTTCAGAATATTTATGATTGGTCAACTTATCGACGACTAATCGACTATTAAAATAGTCGACAACTAATTTAATTATCGATGAGTCGTTACTTTATCTTATATAGAGTCTGAGTGTAGTAAAGTTGAAAGTTATAATGACATTATGCTAGCTATTTTGCCATTTATTATGCTTTTTTTTTTGCTAATTTGGAGTTTAGCTAATATTTCAGAAACATTCTTGCTGTTTTGGCTAATTTAGGAATTTTTACATTTTTTGGCTATTTTGGAGTTTATATAATATTTTAGCTGGCTATAGCTGGCTAAAGGCATACATATGTAATTTTTAGTTCATTTAAAGCTAATGATGGTTAAGATGTGGACTTTACATCCAGTTTGCTTATGATCTGATTAGTCGACTAATATCGGTGATTAGTCGGCTATTAAAACAATCGTTTGTGGCAGCTCTACTTGACTTTAGGGTATTTCATTTTCTTAAAAAATAAATTCTGGAAAAAACTTTTCCTCATCAGGTTTAGACAACAGGTGATTGGCTGGTAACTCTCCAGTTAGTGTAGAAGAGTCTTTAGCTTTGCCTTATAGAAAACCAGAGAGCAAAGACTGATGAGAGATTTAAGGAGTTCCTTAGGAAAAAAGGGGTTTTCATCTGAGGACGTTTTTATGTAGTGACTTCCTTTCTGTTTGCATTGAACATAATATTTTTTTAAAGAAAATTTCTTAGTAAAATGAAGTAATAATCTGTTTAGATTTTTTTTTACTGAGTCAAAAACTAGATTTTGGTGACTGGTTGTGACTTTAAACCACAAACAGCAACATCAGTTTGAAGGTTTTTGCTACCAAAAGTTTTTCTGCCGAATGATTATTTTATTTCTCTTTACAGGATGCTAAAGCTAGCGTTAGCTCACACCTGCTGCGTCGTTCTATAGACATTTTTACAGCTTGTATTTAGTTGCACTTTGTCTTTGAGACAATTTCCAAAAGACATGTTAAAATAAGAGAAATTGTTAAAAATTTTCTATCATTTGTAAACTTTGTTTAAAAAAATTAAAGGAGGGAAAAAATGGGTTAAAATTGGAAATCTGATTTGAAATAGAAAAATCTGAGATAATATTTTTACAAAGTTGTGAGAGTTCAAAAAACACTTTTTTATATTTGAGACCAAATCGTTGTTTAATGAAACAAAATTAATTGAAGAAGCCGACCGCATCTAATTTAATCTTAATTTAATACCAGAAACTAATGGAAAGATGCTACACGATTCATTGAGGGTTTGATAAACGATCATTTTAATTGTGCAAATGTTTAGTCAGCATTAACACTTCAGTGTTTCTCCTTTCTGAACGTTAAAAACTCAATCTCCCTTTTAACAATGTCAGTAATCTGAGTGTCCAAACGTTCAGCTCGTTCAGGACTTTACTGCTTGTACTTTGGGTATTCATTAATTTCAGAGTTTTTGAAAAATTGAGCAAAATTTGCCCCGAAGGAAATGAATGAGAAATGTCTCAAATCCTTCAAAAGCTTTTTGCACTTTGAAACTTGTGAACTTCTGTGGACTTTCAGCTAGAGACACCATTAAAACTTTAACATTTTTACCTTAAAAGTTTTTAAGGTAATCTGGAGTTTAGCTTTTATTTTCAGCATAAGGCTAGCTGTTTTGGCTAATTTAAACATTTTATTTTAAGTTTTTTGGCTAATTTGGACCAAAGCTAATATTTAAAAAATAATGCTGTTTTTTTTTTTTTTTTTTTTTTTTTTTTTTTTAAGGAACATTTTTAGTTTAACTAATATCTTAACAATATGTTAGCTGCTTTGGCAAAATTTGAAATTTTTCTGTCGTTTTTTTTTTTGGCTAATGTTTTAGCAAACTTCTGGGTTCAACATTTTCAGCTATTAGCACTAGCATCTTCAGTAGCCACATTCAGCTTACAGCATTATCACAGGTGATGCTTTATATCTAGTTTGTAGTTCGTCTGAAGCTAATGATGGTTAAGATGTGAGCTTTATATCCACTTTGAACATAACCTGATTAGTTGACGAATCATAAAAACTAATCAGTGATCAATCGATTATTAAAATAATCGTTTATGGCAGCACTAATCATAGGAGATGTGATCTGGATTCACTCTCCCAGGCGTGCAGTGGGCCTAACAATCCAGTCTGGTCTCCCTATAAACACAGGTTTGTGTCTGGAAGGGTTTCTACTGGCAGAAACTCTGACAAACTGCCTGTGAGAATCGGTGAAAGTTGGTTTGATGCAGCGTCCTCTGATGGGATCAACCAAAAGGTAAACAACAACTTGAAAACAAAGAGAAGGAAGACAAACAGGAAATCAAACCTCTCAGTCAGACTTTAGCTTTCTGGTTCCTTCTGTGGGAAATTATTTTAAGCGATCAAAGCAGAGATGAAACGAAAAAACAGAAATTGGATTCTTTACAAAGTTAAGTCAAACGGAATAACTAGTCATAAATTTGATTGGAAAATACACAATCGCTCACAGACATGAGTAAATAAGTAAACAAAAAACCTCAGAAAGGATGTTTTTAGTCTCCATCAACAGAGAGGATCATGGGTAAAACCAAACTATCAGAACGGCGGCCCAGATATTGGCTATTTAGTCATATATCAGTGTCTGGCTTTTTTTTTTTTAACTGACTGCTAATATTGAACAGGTTGTTCTTCACTTTTTATTTATTATTATTTATTAAACCTTTAGGCAGGACAGAAGAAGAACTGCGTTCTTATTTACAACTGTGGTCTGGCAAAAGGCAAGACCCTTTAAGAAAGAAGTTACAAGGAACAGAATCAGAGATAAACACATGCTCTGAGGCAGCCGCACCTCTGTCATCAGCATTGTCCCGCCCA
The DNA here is from genome assembly GCA_003999625.1 of Oryzias javanicus. NCBI lineage: Eukaryota > Metazoa > Chordata > Actinopteri > Beloniformes > Adrianichthyidae > Oryzias > Oryzias javanicus. Next base: position 33,753,634 of record CM012452.1, on the reverse strand, counting down.
CCGGACTATAACCATGCACGGACAGAGGCAGAGCCAATCAGAAGTAGAAACTGTTTACGATGAGGGGATTGGAGGAGGTTCTCCCACGGCGGGGAGAAAAGTTTTTTGCAAATTAATATCGACCTACATATCGGCTGTCGACCACCCAGACTTATTGTTGCTGTATCGGCCTTAAAAAAAACCACATCTGTTGATTCTTAATGTAGAGTCAAACACTGAAATGTCATTTCTGAGATATTCAAATCTCCAATTCCAAAATTCTGTGTCCTGGAAATTTCCCAGAAGTCTCTGAGAAAAATCAGTGTGTTTACTAGATCGTGAATATAGACCACAATGCATTGCATTTGAGTGTTTTTTTTTTAAGAAAGAACTTTTTACTCTCAGAACACAGTGGATTCATTATAAAATCTTTACATGTTTCTTTTTATTAGATTTTTATGGGCTTATTTAAGGAGAAGTTACAGAATTTTGACATAATCTCTATTTAAGAGACATAATCTGTCAGTGCACAGATGGATTCTGGGAGATTTTCTCCTCCTTTAGCTGTTTTTATCTGTGGGACACAAAAACTTCCCTTGGCTGCTCCTCAAAACGACGTTTTCTCTGCTGACCCGCCTTCCTCTGAGGTTTCTGTTACACGCAGAACCCCCCCCAACCCAAAATGACAGCAGGTTTGTTTTTTCCGCTGAGCGGAGCGGCGTTCCAAGCGCTCACATTCCTGATTGATGGGGTTTCCTCCCGCTGCTGCAGAGGGAAGGACCAAGTGCAAACGCTGTGCGCCGACGATGACCCGAACATTTGGCCACGCCTCCTCAATGAAGGGGTCAGTGGGAGGAGGCGGTCCTTTGATTCCACGCTCAAAGCAGCACGAGGGTGGGAAGGGTTCCGGCCCTTTAAACCCGTCTGGACCGTCGCAGAGCGGAGCGGCCTGAGAGGACACGGTGTTCCCTCACAGCACCAGGAAGCGGGATCCTCCTGAGGGTCCTGGACCGGTTCTAACGGGTTCTGAGGAAAGGAAAACTGACTTCATGTAAAGTGTGGCGTCAGGTTTTAGGAGTTCTGTCCTCTGTCGTTCTGAGCGTTGAGGGATTGGACCGGTCGTGCAGAGGCTGCAGCAGACGAGGGTTTGAGTCCTGCGTCTGCTTCTTCAATAAAAACCTCTGAGGCGTAAATGAACGAGCTAACGAGAAGTCACATGACCTGCGATGATGCTAGTGTGAATGCTTTTAGCTGAAAGTAGTCGCTGGAGATGCTGAAGGGTTTTGCTGAAAATTTACTTTATTTGCTTAAAGGGATTTGACCTAAATTTCAGAAAAAGTTGTAGTATATTTCCTTAAAAATCCCTAATATAGGCCAACTTTGCAAAAAATATTTGGTGTTTTGCTTAAATAGGAGCTAATTTCCAAATTAGCCAAAAATTCCTCAGTAAATTAAATTAGTCAAAAACATTAGCATGTTGATAAAATATTAGCTAAACTCCAAATTGGCCTAAAAAACCTCAGTAGTTTCCAATTTGCTATCTTGTTGCTTAATTACTAGCTAAAGTCTAAATTAACTTAAAATAAAAGCAGTAAATGACAAATTAGTCAAACACGTTGGCAAAATATTAAGTAAACTCTTAATTTTTTTTTTATTTCTATGACAGATGAAAACATAAACCATGAATATATTTAAAGGCTTTTTTCTAATTTATTTACATTTTTTACATTTTAAGTCTTTCTATGGGACATATGTGGCTCAGTATTTCAAAAACTATGAAGTTTATGAATACCAAAAATACAAGCAGTAATGTCCTGAACTCGCTTAACGTCTTGAAAACAAGATTGCTGATGTCTCTGAAAGTGTGATTAAGTTTTTACGCGTCTAAAAACCTACAGAAAGGATCAGGAGAATCACTAGAGTCGATTCTTCTAAACATTCACATAATTATCAGCCACTCATCTGGTGGCAGTTCCTGTCTTCAGCCACCAGAGGGCGCTTTTCCCTAACAGCTGTTAATGAGAAGAACCAGCAGCTCCTCCTCTTCACACAGTTGTCGGTTCTCCTCCCTCCGCCGCAGGTCACGTTCCGCACCAGGATCTATCACTGCAACATCAACAGTCAGGGGGTGATCTGCCTGGACATCCTGAAGGACAACTGGAGCCCCGCCCTCACCATCTCCAAGGTGCTGCTGTCCATCTGCTCCCTGCTCACAGACTGCAACCCAGGTGAGAGGAACACCCGAACGCCCGCTCCTCCCTGACGTTCACCCGCTTCACTCTGCGGTTTATCCGTTTGTCCTGCAGCTGATCCGCTGGTGGGAAGCATCGCCACCCAGTACACGACCAACAGAGCAGAACACGACCGAACAGCCAAACAGTGGACGAAGAGATACGCCACATAAACCTACGGGACGGCAGCGGGGGGTGGGGGTGGGGGGTCCGGTTGTGTTGCAGATTTTTAGAATTTTGTCTGTTTTTTTTTTTTTTGTTGAATTTTTTTTTTTTTTTTTTGCTTCCTGATTAAGTTAAATCAACAAATACGGTAATAAAGGAACAACATGCAAACCCTGTCCTGCTGCGGTTCATCTTCATCATCATCACTCGTTCTGTCAGCTAATGATGCTCATCAGAAACGACCGTTCTGTCCGGACGGTCCTGCAGAACCCTCGGGCTGCGCGCGAGCGTCTGCAGCTCACAGGAGGTCGATTCTGAAGCTCTGAACTTTGTGTTCCGTGTTTGTGCTGATGAGACACTTCAGTGTTCTGGTCTCTGTCTGCGGTGAAGATGAGGAGCTGAGATAACCAGAACTTCAGTTTCCCACCATCACACTTCTGCTTACTGCCTTCGCTTTCATTCATTTCTTACAACATTACAGTTTGTAGTTTCGGTTTCATTAAACCTAAACTCAAAAGGATTATAATATTGACTGTATGGAGTAAAGTTCAAAAACTAAATATAAATTCAGGAAGAACAAAATGATTCTTGTTAGTACTTATTTTTTCTTTTAACCCTTTAAGTATTTTAAAAACAAACAAAAAAAGTTCACCAAAAAATGTAGTTTTTTCTGCTAAAAAATAAAAATATATTTATTTTTTTAGTTAAGTTTTTAGAAAACAAACTTCAAGTTAGTAAATGGTGCGCACCAGATAATAACTGCAAAAAATATTTTTCTGAAAATTCAAGTAAAAAAAATGCAATCATTCAGTAACTAGATTTTTTTTTTTATTTATTAGTTATTTTTAGGAAAAAAAAATGTTTTTCTTTCTTGTTTTTTTGAACTTCAAATTTTTTTTCTTCTATTTTTCCTTTAGGTGTTCCGTACCTTTGGGAATAATACACACTATCAACATTTTTAAAAACATGTTTTCTAAAATGTCAAAGTAAAAGGTTAAAAAAATGTCTTTAAAATTGGATTCAAACTGTTAAAAAAAAAACACACATCCAAAGTTTTTGGTTTCATCACTGCAATGATGAAATGAAAGCAGCTTCATGCATTTTCTGTACCATAAAATTATTAAAATATAACTAACTCAAAATTCAAAGTTTAATTCTAACAGCTACAAGAAGTGAGTATGCACACAGGTTGGAAGAACACACGTTTGTGTGTTTGTACACAAAGTTCAAGTCCAACAACAGTGTAGATATGACAAAAAAAAAACACTTTTTAATGTATTTGTGACTGTTTTTATGAATATTTTGTAGGTTTATCTTTTCAGACTCAGAATTAACCAGATATTTAAGATCAGTAAGGAATATTTAATTTAAAAAAGTAAATCCTTTCTGTAGCATGAGGAAATGCAGGAACTTTTCCAAGAACATCATCGATGAAGTTCAAACCTCTCTTTGACCTTTTAAAGTCAGAAATCTAGACTTCTGTACAAAAACTGGATCCACGTGAGAATTCAGAGTACACTGTGAGTAATACTACTGTTATAAAAGTAAAAAAGTACAATAAAAATGGTGAAATATTAGAATGAATGAGTAAAAGAGAGCCATGTGACTTTAAAACGGGTCTGATTTATGATCCTGATAAAGACTGAGGCAAAAAAGTGAAGTTAATCATGAAAAAAAATGAGGCCTGATGGGTATTTTTGGAGGAATTACTTGATAAAAGGTGTGCACGTGCGCAGATGTGAATTAAAATAAAATATGTTTTTTAAAAAATAACAGAGTGGAATGTCAGCTCGCGCTCGGACACTCTTCACGTTGTGCTTTGCAACGTGACTGCCGTGTTACTGTCCCCTGTTACGTCGACGTGCCGCGTGGCTCCGCCCACTTTCTGTCTAGAATCTGTGTCACTGGGTTAAAGTGGCCGGTTAGGGGCGTGGCCGACAAATGGGTCACATGGGCGAGCCACTGTATTGAGAACATTTAGTTCTCTTGAATAACCCGCAGTGAAACACAACAAGGGGGAGTTCTTTCGCTTCAGCGGCGCAGCGCGAACACTTCTCCGTCAAGCTCAGGACGCGTCGCCGTGCCTCCTCCGCCCTCCGCGCCGACTCTTCCCGCTGTTTGGAGCCGCAGCTCCACCGCCGCCGCTGCCTTTGGATCTCCGCTGCCGAGTTTTGGTCGCCGTTTCCCGTCACGGAGTTGGATCCAGTTCGCTGAGTGGAGGTTCTGTTCGCGGCTCAGAGATGCCTGATGACATCGGGACCGCCAAGCCTGGTAAGAAGCGAGTTTTCTACAGTTTGTCTCAAAAACCCGAGAAACATTTTCAAGGTTTTCCATCAGAATCTGTTACATTTATATGACAAATACTGCAACATTTATGTGGAAAAAAATAAGTCATATTTGTGTTGTTTTAGGTGTAAAGTTGTGTTTTTTTGTGTGAAATGTTGTGAAGTTGTGTCGTCACTGACACGGTGTTCCTGCTCCAAAGACACAACAACACTGCTCCACTTCCCCGCGCGCCTCACATGGACGCCGCAGCCTAGCCATGTGCCCGTGTGTACACGCTTCCCCGAGCGCCGCTCCGATTGGCTGAGGGGCGTTCCCCTCTGCCAGAGGAGCTCCGCTCCGATTGGCCGAGCGGGGGCCCCTGACGTAGAGCGTTGCATAATCCGGCCATGTGCGCCGCGTTTCAGGCGCGTGGTCCACGTGAGACGGTGACCCAGATTCCGCGGCTCTCGCGTTGCCAGTCCACAGACTTCGTGACAGGTCCACGTGTGGGTGGGCCGTGAAAGAGAACAGTCATGGTCGTGGTTAGGTAATCGTCTGCCGTGGCCTCCACGAGAAGTTTCTCCACCAAGAAAAAACAACTTATTTATTTATTTTGTAGAAGTAAATTTAAACAAAATTTGGGCTAAAAAAGGTCAAATTTGAGCGAAATTAAATATTTTTAATGACAAAAATGATCAAAAATCACATTTAAGATGTTTAACCCTTGAACTACCCGAAACAGGAAACAAACAAACAAAACGAAAAGGTATTTTTTATTGCTTTGGTACGGAAGAGGAAAAGGGACATCCAAATAAAAAACAAAAAAAGATATTTTCTTTTAAAACTACTTAAGGCTTCGTAAAAAATTGAACTTAAAAATAAAATAGGATCAGTAACTGATGTGAACCAACTATTATCCAGTGTGCAGCAGTTAATATCCAGATTTTTTTATTTACTTTAATTTTTACCCCAAAAAAGAAAGTTCTGGTTAGTAACTGGGGCACACCAAATAGTAACTTTTTTTTTTTTTTGTCAGAAAAATAGAATTTAAAAAGATGTCCTTAAGTAAATATATATTTATTTATATATTTTTACCTCAATTCTTTTTTTACTTTGATGTCCCTGTTGGGGTTCCGTACCAAGACGATAAACAGCAGAATAAAAACCTTATTTAGGTTTTAATTTTTTTTTTTATAGAAAGAAACTTCCTTTTAGTTTGTGTGGTTATTTAAAAATATATTAAATTCATAAAAGTTTCAGTAAAGCTCAGCTGCAAGAAATAAAAATAAATTCTGTGTTTTTAACAACAAACCGCTGGAAATCAATCGATTTTCAAGTCAGATCAATAGATGAAGGAAATCCGATTTTTCTGGAGTGCATGTGAACGCTCTCCTGGTGGAGAAGGTTTACCAAACATTACATAAGGTGGAGGTGGATGTTTTCCCCTCACGCTCGTGTGTTTCCACGAGTGTTGCCCCGGTGCTTCACTGACCCGTCTGGTTGTCATGTCAGCAGAGCGGGCTTCATGCACAGGGCTGTTATGTAACCGTGTTATCCAACGTGAAGTTAGAAGCAGGTCAAGGCAGCGGCGAGCACATGCAGGCGGAGCTGCAGGGCGTGTCTGCTTTCCACGAAGCCTCTGTTTGTTTGGCCCACACTTCCTGCAGTTACTCTTTAACCCACAGCAGCTTGGCACGCTGCACCAACAACATTCCTGTCATAGATTACACAATCACTCAATCGTTTTACTACCTTTTGTTTATGTTTGTTCTTCGTTTAGACTTACAAACATCCTAAAAATCATTTTCTCTGCTCCTCCTCTCTCCACAGCAGGAGTCATCGCCTACATCTCCTCGGGGTCGGGCTCCTCCTCGGACTCCTGCCTGAGCAGCAGCCCCACCGGCAGCAGCTACATGTCGCCCGCCCTGTCGCGCCCCTCGCTGCCCAGCCGCGCCGTGGGCATGGTGGTGGACATCGCCCCGCCGGCGAAGCGCAGCCCGGCCGCCGAGAAATCCGGCCGCGCCTCCGCGTCGGCCAAGAGCAGCATCACGAGTAAGAAGAGCGGCGGGCTAGGGCTGCCACCATTAGTTTATATTATATATTTATATTATAGTGTGTAGTAATTATCAGAGTGCAGTAAAGTTGAACAAATCCTCGTTTCAGATTCTAACCTCATTAGAGAAATGAGGAAAATGCTTTCCTTCAAAGCTCATTTTGACAGGTGACCCTTTTATATAAAAAAAGTGACATCATCTTGAGGGGCGGGGCGACTGTCAAAATGAGTTTGATGGAAAGTATATTCCTCTCTCTCTCAGATGATTTAATCTTGTTTTAATCCAAGAAACTAATGAAAACTAATGCTTTACATCCACTTTGACCCGATTAATCTGTAAAAATAATCAGTGATTAATATTGTTGCCACAAACGATTATTTTAATAGTCGACCAATCACTGATCATTTTTTCTGATTAGTCGACTAATGCGAAAAGTGGATGTAAAACACGCATGTTAACCATTATTAGCTTTAAACTACCTGAAAACTAGAGATATAGCATTACCTGTGTGAATGTTGTTAGATGAATTTGCAGCTGAGGATGCTAGTCCTGATAGCTGAAGACGCTGAAGCTGATAGCCCGCTAATATATTAGTTAAATGCCAAATTACCCTAAAAAACTGAAAAGCATTAGTTAGCCAAAACAGCTAGCATGTAGCTGAAATATTAGCTAAACTTAAAATAGCCCAAAAACAAAACAAAGAAAAATAGCCTAAATTAGCTAAATAGTTAGCATGTAGCTGAAATATTAGCTAAGCTTCAAAGTAACGAAAAAAAACTTTGCTAAACTCAAATAGCCTTATATTAGCCAAACAGCTAGCAGCTGTAACTGAATATAAGTTAAACTCTAAATGGCCCAAAACAAAACAAAGAAAAAATAGCCTAAATTAGCTAAATAGTTAGCATGTAGCTAAAATAATTAGCTTCAAATTCCAAAATAGCTATATTAGCAAAACAGCTAGCATGTAGCTTGAAAATATTTAGTAACTAAATCTTCAAATAGCCAAAACAAATTCAAAGAAAAATAGCCTAGCTAAATAGTATAAGCATGTAGCTGAAATATTAGCTTAGCTTCAAAGTAACTGAAAAAAATCCTAAATTAGCCAAAACAGCTAGCATGTAGCTGAAATATAAGTTAAACTCTAAATGCCCCAAAAACATAAAGAAAAATAGCCTAAATTAGCTAAATAGTTAGCATGTAGCTAAAATATTAGCTCAACTCCAAAATAGTCTATATTAGCAACAACAGGTAGCATGTAGCTGAAATATTAGCTAAGCTCCTAATTAGCCTATATTAGCCCAAATAGCTAGCTTGTAGTGGAAATATTAGCTTTACTCCAAAATAAAAACTTTAATAAATGTCAAAATAATCCAAAAAGCTGTCAGAATGTCTTCATAACTTTCATCTTTACTGCACTCTGACTCATATATACGTATAATATGGAACGACAGTAATGGTGGCGGCGCTACAGATCAGTCGACGGTTCAAACCGAGGTTTGACTCTCGTTCTGCCTCCTCAGAAATCAACGGCATGGTGCTGCTGTGTAAGGTGTGCGGCGACATGGCCTCGGGGTTCCACTACGGCGTCCACGCCTGCGAAGGCTGCAAGGTGAGGCGCTCACACCCGCCTCCGCCGCGGCGCCGCTCCGCCGTCTGCCCGGTCGGGACGCTAACCCCCCCCCCTCATCTGATCCGCAGGGCTTCTTCCGGAGGAGCATCCAGCAGAACATCCAGTACAAGAAGTGTCTGAAGATGGAGAACTGCACCATCATGAGGATCAACCGCAACCGCTGCCAGCAGTGTCGCTTCAAGAAGTGCCTGGCGGTGGGCATGTCCAGAGACGGTGAGCCTCCACACACACACGGACGCGCGGCGGTGCTCCTTCAGGGGGCGGGGCTTCGTCTGACGCTCTGCTTCCTCTCGTCCCAGCTGTGAGGTTCGGCCGCATCCCCAAGAGGGAGAAGCAGAGGATGCTGCTGGAGATGCAGAACGCCATGAACAACATGATGAGCAAGAGCAGCCAGCTGCACAGCATGCTGCACGGACACCAGAGCCCGCCGCTGCCCATGGAGGCCAGCGACACCCGCTCCTCCTCCTCCTCCTCCTCCTCCATGTCGGCGTCCGACTCCCCGTCCTGCTCCAACCCCCCCTCCCCGCAGTGCCCGCAGGACTCGGAGTCTGTGGTTTCCATGGACACCAACTCCAGCTCCTCCTGCGGGTCGGACAGCAGCGAGGACGAGGGCGCCCTCAGCAGCAGGCCGGAGGGCGGGCCCTCGCCCTCCGCCGACGCCAACGGCGCCCTGGAAACGGGCCACGACAGCTGCATGGAGGAGCAGCAGGAGAACTGGAACAGCTGGAACGAAAACACGGCCGTGTCGGGGTACCAGGGCTGTCCGTACGCCGGGCGCCACGTCACCAACTCGGCGTACAGGGAGGAGCAGCAGCTCGGCGGCGCCCCCGCCGGCGAGACGCAGAGCTCGCCGGCGAACAGAGCGTACCTGGTGAGTGCAGCCTCCGCCTGCGACCCTCGTCCCGGTTCTCCCGGCGCTCCGGCTGACGGTTCGGTTCCCGCAGGTTTGTCCGATGAACACGTCGCCTTACGTGGACCCCTGCAAGCCCAGCCAGGAGGTCTGGGAGGAGTTCTCCATGAGCTTCACCCCCGCCGTGCGGGAGGTGGTCGAATTTGCCAAAAGGATCCCGGGCTTCCGTGACCTCAGCGAGCACGACCAAGTCAGCCTGTTGAAGGCCGGGACGTTTGAGGTGAGAGGTCACGCCCGCTCGCCTCCCGGAAACGCCGCCGCCGCCTGCCTCACCAAACGCGTTTCCTGTTTCTCCAGGTCCTGATGGTCCGCTTCGCCTCCCTGTTCAACATGTCGGAGCGAACCGTCACCTTCCTGAGCGGCAAACGCTACAGCATCGACACGCTGCGCTCCCTCGGCGCCGGCGAGCTCCTCAACTCCATGTGCGAGTTCAGCGAGAAGCTGGCGGCTCTGCGGCTGGACGCGGACGAGATGAGCCTCTTCACCGCCGTGGTGCTGGTGTCGGCCGGTAAGAACGCGCCGCCGCCGCGCTCCTCCTCCTCCTCCTCGTCGTCCGCGGCGCTAACGCGTTCCCTCCCCTCCAGATCGCTCCGGGATCCAGGGCCTGGACTCGGTGGAGGCGCTGCAGGACAAGCTGATCCGGGCGCTGCGGAACCTGGTGATCCAGAACCACGGCGAGGAGTCGGCCACCACCTTCACCAAACTGCTGCTGAAACTTCCCGAGCTGCGCTCGCTCAACAACATGCACTCGGAGGAGCTGCTGTCCTTCAAGGTGCATCCGTAAGACTTCCTAACAGGGCCCCGGAGCCTCCTTCCAACCTTCACCAGGACCTGCCTCTTTTACCCCTCGTGTTCGACCAACCCGGTTCCTGTCCAGAATGTATGAAGATGTTATTTTTTACCGGGCCGCGGCGGCCTGCAGACCCGTACTGTATCTATAGACTCCGCTTTGCTTGTTGCACACGGACACGCCAGTGTTTTTCGCAGATGGTTTTTCTATGGTCAGGAGGGAGAAGAAACCTTCACCGGCTTCGAGGAACAATCCAAACTCACGGGATTTTCATGGACGCTCGGCGCCGGTTCCTCCCAACGCCGACAATTCCAAAGTGAAGAGCGGGCGAATGCGTGTCGCGCCGAAGCCGAGGATGAATGTGAGAAAGGCTGACGCCACGAGCACGGCTGGACCTCAGCGGGAAAAGCATGACTTCACTGTGTTGCTGTACAAAGTGTTGTAGTTTTTATTTAACGTCCTTGTTGTGCTCATGTTGTTGGGAGAGGCCGGCTCGCCGACGGCTCTTTGTTTGTTTGTTTTTTTATATATTTGATGACACCTTTTAACAGAAAAAAACACTACGTTTGCACACAGAAAAAGCAAAAGTCCTTGAACTGTGCGTCTTGGCATGTACATTTAAAAAAAAGAAAAAAAAAAAGAAAATGTACCCCCCCCCCATTTTGTTTTTTTTTAAAGAAAGAATCCAACTATTTTCAGCTCAGCACTGAATCTGACGCCTGGTTTTCTCGTCGACTTTGTTTGGCTTTTCCTCCTGGCAGCACTGCCATATGTAAATAGCTCTATAAATCTCTATATATATGTGATATAAATATATATATATATATATATAATAAATGAATCTGATGGACATAGATGACTATAAAATAGTGTGAATAAAAGCAAGTGAAGAGAACTTTGTGTTTGTTTTCATTTGGGGGCGATGACTGTCTTTGACCACCAGAGGGAGCCAAATCTCTGCTGCAGGTTTGACGTGTGAATGAAAACTTCCATTTTTTCTTTTCATGCTGTTAAAATGAAGCAAACGTGTCACGATGGTCCTCAGATCTTTCATCTTCTGCCTACACAAAGTTTTGGTTTTCTACAAGCCAAAAAATGTTTTATTTTTATGGGCCATAAAAGCTTCAGAATCACAGATTGACAGCTGTTTGTGTTTCTTTCAAAGACAAAACCCTCTTAACTTTATAGAGGAGTTTACATGTATGCAAGTCTTCTTTTCCTTTGGGCTTTTCCCTACAGGCGTCGCCACAGCGAATCAGTTTCCTCCATCTAATCCTGTCTTCAGCATCCTCTCTGTTCCGGTCTCTTCTCAAAGAACGTATTCACTAGAGCAGGGGTCACCAACGTGGTGCCCGCGAGCACCAGGTAGCCCTCAAGGACCCTACAAGGTGCCCTCGGGTCTGTTCTGAAATTACCACAACTCACTTGTAAGATGCATCTAAAATTACATTTCATTCTGTTGCAATTTTTTTTTTTTAATTACACGTGCCTTTACATAGATTTAAAAATTAAAACCTCTTAAAAATATGTTCACGATACATTAAGTTTAGGTGACCTCTGACCTACTCCAGTTCAAAGATCATTGATTTTGTTGAATTATTTATTGGTTATTAGTGACAAGATTGTCTTAAAATCTGTAAGTAGATGTTTTTATCATTACGTATTGAATTTAATAATGGTACAACATAGTGAAAATTGGATAGTTTCCCATGAAATGTAAGTGATCATCTCAAATGTTGAAAATGTTGAAAATATTGATATTTGTTTCCTAGCTTGTTGTCATTGTTGATAATTATGGTTAGAAATCCATTTCTTTACACAGAGGAGAATCATTATTCATCATTAAAAATGTATAACTATATTCTGGTTATGTTAAATGAGCCATTCATTTGACTCGGTACCCATTGAAGAGCCATCAGGTTAAAAAGGTTGTGCCCTTCATTTGACTCTACCCATGAAGTAGCCCCAGGTTCAAAAAGGTTCCCCTGCTCTATTTCCATCTTTTGCTAAATCAACCACCATCTGTCCTTCTACATTCCTCTCCTGGATACCAAACCTGCCCATCACCTCCTCATCACCTCGGTTTCCTGCACCAATAACAACTCTCTCATTTCCAGGAATGCTCATCATCACTTCATTGAGGTCCAACCAGAACTTCTCCTTCTCTTCCAGCTCACATCCTACTGTGGGGCATACCCACTAACAACATTGAACATCACACCTCCACTCTTCTATTTCAGACTCATCACTCTGATGCTGTTTTTACCTCCACAAACACTCTAACAAGCTCCTCCTTTAAGATAACTCTCTCCATTTCTCCTATCTCACCATGATAGAACAACTTGAACCTGCTCCTGAGCTTCTAGCCTTGCTACCTTTCCACCTGGTCTCCTGGACACACATCATGTCTACCTTTCTCCTCTGCATCATGTCAACTAACTCTCTACCTTTTCATGTCAGTCCAACACTAGTGACTCTCCTCTTCTCTCTCTTCCTCCTCTCCTTCTTCATCCAACAGTTGTCCAATTTCCACCGGCACCCTGTCGGTGAACAGCACCGATGGCGGTCGTTGTTAACCCGGGCCTCGACCGATCCGGCATGGATACCGTAGATCTGATTCACATATTTGATTTGGCAAAGATTTTACGTCGGATGCCCTTCCTGACACAACCTCGGGCTTGGGACACAAGCCCACAATGAGACCCTGGCTAGGGCCCCCAAGTGGCTACATTACAGTTTAAATGTATGCAAGTAAACAACAACAACAAAAAAAAAACAATCTGGAGTAGTGCACCCATGGAAGAGGTGCTTGGGGGCTGGGATCTGTCTCCTTCTGGCTCCTCCCTCCTTGCAGGATGGGAGGTGTGGGGCCCGGGGGGTTGGTTCTCGTGGGGTGGGGCCCATGGGCTGGGGGAACTTGGGTCCTAGGCTGGGGGGGGGGGGGGGGGGGGGGGGGGGGGGGGGGGGGGGGACAGCGGTCCACCATCGGGGGTCGGTCAGCCAACTGCCCCCAACCTACCCTCTTCCTCATACAAACATGTGTTAGGGTGAAGGGGAGGGTGGTTGTATTGCGGCGTGCTGCTGGGGGTGGACTACCTGCAAGTGGCCCTCCCTCCAGTGGCCGCTGCATGAGTCTGCCCCTCCCCTTAGTTTTATTTGCACCTTAGACATGTAGGGCCGTTGGTGAGAGGGTGACGGGGCATCGCTGTGAGCAATCAGGAGATGTCCTGTCTAGGCCTACTCACAATTTTAACCGCTTGTAGTACACACACCTTAACACCTCAAAATATACACTCTAACAAAAAAAACGCATGCATCACACAAGGAAGGTGGGACTTTCGACCTCTGTCCCCTACCCCATCCCTGGCGAGGGGGGATGGAAACCTCAGCCTGGTGGTCTTGTCTCTTGGGTGCCGGTCTCCTGGGCTCTGTGACCTCCTCGCCTCGCTGGGAGAGGGATCCCCAAGATTTAACAGGGGATCAAACTACATCGGAGCCATGGGGTGTCCAGGTCTCGGTGGTTCCGGTCCTGGCTCTCGGGAAATGGGCCTCTCCGGGACTCCATCAGTGGGTGTGCCTGGTCGGGCCTTGTTAACATCATTCCTCTGGGACCCCCGTTCCTCTTGGGTGTCTCTCTGCTGGGCGGGGGTGGGCGGCCCCTTCCTGGCTCCTCCTGCGGCGGGCGCGGGCGGACGTCTGGAGCATAGAGGCGGGTCACCCTGGCGGAGCTCTGGCTCGTGCCTGGGGTGGGGCGGGGGGATGCTCGGCACTGCTGGGTGGTGGTGGGCTACTCTGGGGGTGGGGCTCTCCGGGTGTGGGGCCTTGTGTTAGCCCTCCAGAGGGGGGATTGCTGGGCGGGGGTCCGCGCTCTCTGTGCTCCCGTGCCTTCCGGCTCTCGGGCATGGGGGGCCTCAGCGGCGGTCCCGCGTGCCCTGGTCTGGGTGTCTGGCGGGATTTCGCGGCGGACGGATTCTCTTAGTTAGAAAAAAAAAAAAAAAACATTCTGGAGTGAAGAAGTAATATAGTGAGTTTGGAGAAAACGGATCTGTCTGCGATTAGAAAACCATCAAGCTAACCGACTATTGCTTTATTTTGGGACCTACATGAATTTCCCACAATAACGAGGACCAGCGTTGTCTAAGAAAACTGCAGTTCTCCGTGAAAGTCCCGGCCCCAGACACGCCCCCACCTGTGATCAGCCGACCTGAATCCAGCTGGATCCAACTTCTCTCAAAAAATTGTTTTACTATTTTTCTTGTTTTACCTGGTGTGACTTTAGTCTGGATTGTTTGTATTTTCATTCAAAAACATGTTGCTTAGTTTGTTGACAAGTTTTATTCTTGTTGATTTTATAAAATTACACCTAAAAACTCTCATTCTATGTTGTAAAAACAGTTTGTGAAACATTCTAGGATTTCCACAGCAAAATGAATCCCTTTTGTTCCTGAAGGAGTTTTCTGTTTCTCCTTGATTTTATGTCTAGTGTTTGAATACAACAATAAAAAATGACTAAATAAAGGTAGTTTTACACAGGAGAGGTTGTGCTGATTACATGATACCAAATAATCAACCAGGTCGTCTTTCAGATTGAAAATACAGAAAATTCAAAAGTAAAATCTGAGTTTTAGACTTTAGGATCCAAAGGTTTCAAAATAAAAGTTCTAAATGGACAGTTTTGTGTGTGTGTTTACATTATGATTATTTGCAGTAAGGTGGCTGGCAAATACTGGAAAAAAAAAAAAAAAAAATAAAATAATAGAAAAAATAATAAAGTGAATTAATGTTGATTAATTTTAAGATTTGCGATTAATTAGTCAATTTATTTAATCGATTCCCGGCCGTAGTTCTTATTGGACATTGTTTGAAGCTTGAAGAGGAGATGTTCTTCATCCTTTCATGAAGTTTCCTTCTATCTGCTCTTCTCAGTCCAGATGAACCTCCATCTTCCTGCTGGTCTCCATGATCCCTTTAGACAAACATTCCTGTCCTGAACCTCCATCACTTCCTGGGTTTTCCTCACGACTCTTTCCTCTGTAGGGAGACTCCTCATGGATCTCCTTCCAGAAGTTCTCCTCCTCTGTAGCTCACATCCACCTGGGGGGTCCTCTAACTCTCCTCATCTCCAGAACATTCTTAGAAACCTCCTCCTCTTTTCCCTGAAACATCTTGAACTGGTCGGGAACAGAGGCTCCTCTGGTGTTCCTTTTCAAGAAGTGGGTCATCAGACTTTTGGATTTGAATAGCATCTCCAGAGAGCTCCGAATGCAAACAGAGATTAACTCTTGTCCTAAAGAATTTTCCTGAACGTCCCGAGGGCCTGAAGCCCGGCTTCTGGACGCTCTGAGGATGGATTAAGTCTCTCTCCAACTGCTGCTCTGCTCAGGATTCTGACAAACCTTCAGGGTCACGGCAGCAGTGGATGCAGTTTGTTTCAATTTAACTATAAAGAAAACTCCTAAAACCAAAGCTGTAGTTTATACTAGTTAAGAGATAAGAAGCATCTGTTGGGGTGAGAAGTGTGTTAGGTTTCAATTGAGTTTTTATATTATAAATAAACTCAATTTACATTCCTCTAAGCTAAAGTTTGTGGGTGAAACTAAAACCTTTAACAGGATAAACAGAAAAACCACAAGATGCAAAACCAGAGACTTCAGGTGTTTTCAGACCCATCTGGTTTGCTTCAACTCACAGAGTTCATCTGTAGGCAGATAAATTTTAGAGTTAAAGTCCCCCGATGACAATTAAAACAACAAAAGGTTCCTAGCGATGGTTTAATTATGATTATGAACCAAAATCCTACGACCTAAATGTCTTAAAAAGACATTTTTAATCTCCTCTGAGGGGGCGGGGCTACAAAACCAATGATTTGATTGACAGAGATTTTAAAGGAGAAATACTCAGAAATGTAAAACCAAAATGATTCCTTTTTACTTTTGTTCAGAAGAAAAATGACACAAATACATGTAAAAACGAAAAAAAACTGGATTTTCATAGGAGGGGGACTTTAATAAACAGATTTTACAATAGATTTCTTTGGAGTTGTTGTTGCCTCAGATAATTCTAGTTCATTCCAACTCATAGAATCAAATGTAAAATATGAAGTTCAGTGGATCACAGGATGCTCCAAAATACTAGGAAGCGCTCCCCTTTTCAAATGTGTCTTCTGAAAAGATCAAAATGATCTAAAAGCTGATTTTAAACAGATTTACAGAGAATTGATCCATGATAAATATGTGACGTGATCATCCTGATCTGAAGAGATCCAGAAGGATCAAAACATCATTTACTCAACAAACTTATTACTTACTATTATTGGATTTAATTAAATTTCATCTCATTTTCCTGAGATGAACAAAACAAACATTTTATTTGACTTTATTTGAATTAAATTTTTAAAGGTTTAATTGGACAATTTTTACTATATATTTTTAGTTGGAAATCTCATAATAAATATGAACATAAAAAAGTCTAACAAGCGGCTCAGATTTTTAAATCAAAAGTATTTTTGACATTTTTTACAGCTAATTTGTTCTATATTGTTTGAAAGATTTGAGCAGTAATTATAAATCAAGCTTCAAATTAATCACATTTACAGATTTTATGGCTTTTAAAACAGTTTTTATTCGAAGCTAATTTCGGAAATGTTGTTATTGAAGCTCCAGATATCCTGATGGACCAGGTTTCAGCTCATCTGCAGGATGATTAAAGGATTGGTTTTACCGGGAAACCAGAGGAAAGAAAGAAGGAAAACGGATTTTGATTTGCAACAACCATCGCTTCCAAAAAACACCTTTAAAGGTAAAAGTTTACATATTCAAATGCTCCACATGAGGCCTTCAGGGGGACGCTTCTTCATTCAGAGTTCAAGACTCCGGCTTCATGGGAAGCAGCTGCTGCGAGAAGATCTGTGAGTATCCATCGGCTTCTGGAGCTTCACTCGAGTTTTACGGTTAAAATGAGACCTGGACGGGATTTTAGAGGGAAAAGAAACAAAAACACTTTTTTAAAATGGAAATAACCCACATTTTTACTCAGCTGTCAGACCTGTGTAGGTGAAAGGAATACAATCGTCAATTTTAATGAAAACAAATGACTATCATCATGAGTTTATTCACTTTATCGTTGACTTTTAAAGGAATTAAAGCTCTTTATTGTGTTGAACAAAATCAACATAAATCACATTTTAAATAAGTTGTAATATTTTAAAAACAGATTTCCTAAAACCTGTATCGCCAGAATTCTGAAATCATTAATGGTATTTAGTATTATTATTATCCTAGTGTTGCTGTGAGGATTTTTGCGTTTGGGATTTCGGAGGAGTTTCTGGTGGCGTTCTGTCTCCGCTCCGGTGATTCTCTGCAGCTGCTTTCATTTCTGTGATGGTTCTCAGTGCAGAAATGTTTCTGATTTTGTCATGTTTAATGTTCTCCATGTTTTTTTTTTCTCATTTTTAGTTTATTTATTCAATGATTAAGTTTCTCCAAGTTTCCTGCATTTTGGGTTTTGAACAGATTTTCCTGGTTTTGACACTCTCGTTCTGTATTCGACTAAACTCTCTTTTGCGTCTAAAACACAGACTTTTTTTTTGTGATTTTAGTACAATATATTGTGAAACTAAATGAAACAGAATCTTAAACAGGTTAACTTCCAAACCTGTAGAGAGGAAGCTATGGATAAATTAAATTCTTTTATTTTATGTTTTATTTTGTACGTAGTATCCGGTTTCCTGTCTTTGTCGTCAGTCGTCTGGCTAAAGTAGAAACGCACAACACTAATACAGTGTTTGTTTGACATATTAATCTTATTTTAGCTCGTTGAATCAGCGGACAGTAGAGCCGAGCGATACGATAAGCGATCAATCAATCAATATCACACATATTGATACCAATATCGATATTTTTTGCAGCTGCGGAGGATCTGATATGAACCTCAAAATCTTACGTTCAAAGTTGTAAGTTTCCCTTTTTTTAAATTGCTTAAGTGACAAAAAAAAAAGCAGAATTAAGACAATATTTTCAATGAAATAGAAAATAGTTTATTTAAATAAAAATTTTTTGAATTTAAATAAAAAGTGGAGAATTGAATGCATAACAATATACGGACCAAAAGTAACAAGTAACTACAGAACAAAAATAAAAATCAAAATGTTTAATTATTAAAAAAAACAACTTCTTTTTCTTGTATCAACTAACTGCAGTTAATTCATATAAATGCAAATAAAAGCAAAAAAATCTTTTATTTGAAAACATTGGAAACATTGTGCTGATTGTTTGCTAAAATACTGTAAATTCTTATCGATCTACACGATATTTTTCATATTTAGGTTAATTTGATCATGAAATACCTATTTTTTACAGTTGACAAAGTACTTTTTACTCTTAAAAAGTACTTTTTGTGGAGATTGATATTGACAGGATAAGGATCACAAGGACAAATTGATTTTCTTGAAGAAGAATAAATAAAAAGTAAAAATGTTAAATCAGATGATGGGAAAAAACACAAATATACGATTGGTACTAAAACTATGAAATGTATGTGTTTTAATGAAGTTTTTGATATTGCTCGTCACTTTTTTCTTTTTGTTTCAAATGTTGTATTCAAAACAATTTTAAAACAATTTTTGTTAATTTCTTTTTTAAATTTTAATCAATTCATTGCCAAACTGTAAATAACATTTTATGTTTTACTTTTGATTCTTCTGCCAGAATGAATCAATTTTATGTAAATACCTTAATCTCTTAAAACATGTTTTTGTTTGCAGTCAAATAAAAAATGGATCACTGGAGAACTCTCCTCTTCTTTGGTAAGAGCTTTTATTTTTTATACATTATTTTTGTGTATTTTTAAGCGTCAATAATATACAGAGAACGACTCTGCAGATGCTTTTATTTTGTTAACAGCAATCAGAAACATGTTTCACATAACTTTGATTTTTCACGTGTCAAAAATCTCAATTCTTTATATCTGGTTAAAAGTTACAGATGAAGAAATCTTAAATGTGAATATTATTGATTTTTGTTTATTGTATGTTTTAAAAACAAAGTCTGACGGCATCACATCGAGGGAAAAGTCTGAAACAACAAGGATTTTCAAAAAGTTCAAAGCGACCAGACAGACTTTGGATGGGATGCACCATGGAGATGTTTAATAGAAACGTCTGATTTAAAAAAAAATTCACCTTAAGGTCAAATTTAAGACAAAAAAGAGGGTAAAGGCTAAACGGTGGGGCACATTTAGAAATCAAATGATTAAAAACATTGATTGTGTATATTAGTCCCCAAAGCAATAAGCATCAGAAAAAATAATTTTTAATTGATTTTGTCTTAATTATATATTTAAAGGAAATTTCTGAATTTTCAAGCTGGAAAAGTTGTGACAATATTTAAAGGGAGCACAATCTTTTGCTGCTTCCTGTTTGTTTTGGGAGCTAAAACCACTTCAGTTCCACCTCTTATTTATGTTTCTTTGTAAATATTTAAAATATCATTGACACATACTAGACCAGGGGTCTGCAGATCCACATGTGGCTCTTTTATCTCTCTATAGTGGCTCTCTAGCTGAAGATTAGCCATTATTTTAGCAACATGCTAAACTTTTCGGCTACTTTGTTTTCTTGTGGGGTTTTTAGGCTAATTTAGAGTTTTAGCTTCTATTTTTTTGACTAATTTAGTTTACTGAGGAATTTTATGCTAACTTGGAGTTTAGCTAATATTTTAGTAAAATGCAATTTTTTTTATCTACTGAAATTTTTTTTGGATAATTTAGAACTTAGCTTCTATTTTAGCAACATGCTAACGTTTTTGACTAAGTTAGTTTACTGAGGAGTTTCAGGCTATTTTGGAGTTCAGCTAATAATTAAGCAGCAAGCTAGCTTTTTTTTTTGGCAGATTTGGCCTCTAATTAGTTTTTTTACGATAATTTGGAGTTGAGCTAATATTTTAGCAATATGCTAACATTTTTTGCTAATTTTTTATCTACTGGGGGTTTTATGCTAATTTTGAGTTCAGCTTTTATTTCAGCAACATGCTAAAATCTTTTTGACTGATTTAATTTACAGAGAAATGTTATGCTAATTTGAAGTTCGGCTAGTAATTAAGCAACGAGCTAGCTTTTTAGCTACTAAATTTAAAAATGTTTAAAAATTCCCTTTTTGAGAGAGTTTCTTTTAATTTCTTTTTTTTTTGGCTTTTGTTCGAGATAAAAAGTTGACATTCATATTTATTAAAAATATAAGAAGATTATGAATGCAAATCCAGATTTTTTAAGGCTAACGTAAGTCAGTGCAGTTCCTTCTATGTTTTGATCAGTAGAAGACGAGCCCAAATGGCTCTTTTACTCATAAAGGTTGCCGATCCCTGTACTAGATGAAGGAATAGAGCCCATTTACAAACAAAAAAAAACTAAATTACAACTTCAATTTTTTAATAGTACTTTGTTATTTTTTGTGTCTCTAATTCGCTTTAAAGATAATATTCTACCTCTAAAATAATGTCAGAAATCATGTATCGAAAAATCTTTACCATCTTGTTCAGATTGAGCCCATCAACTCATCATTTGAATTTTTGTTTGCTTATTTGTACTAAGGTATTTCTTTTGGTGCTGCTACTGTATCCTGCTTTAACTTTTAATTAAATAAACTCTAACAGCTTTTATTTT
Source organism: Oryzias javanicus (assembly GCA_003999625.1). Classification (NCBI taxonomy): domain Eukaryota; kingdom Metazoa; phylum Chordata; class Actinopteri; order Beloniformes; family Adrianichthyidae; genus Oryzias; species Oryzias javanicus. The sequence continues at coordinate 33,732,954 of CM012452.1, read as the reverse complement.
TCTAACTTCAATAGCCACAGTAAGTTTTCTTCAGAGATGAAGTATCCTGGATTTTATTTTGAAAGTCTCACGTTTCTGACAGGATTTCCTAAATCTTCCTGATCATTTACTCTTTTGATTCATTGTGAACCGTCTTGTCTCTGTCCAGGATTTTCTCTGAGCTGCTGCTCAAAGGTCCCTCTGCGTCAGTACCACTATGTGGATTTGGACCGGTCCTGGTACCAAGCCCAGCAGTACTGCAGAGACAACTTCACCGACCTGGCTACGTTTGAAAGCATGGACGATGTTAATAGGCTGCAGCCGACCTTCACCAACAAGCCGGCCTGGATTGGGCTTTGGGACGATCCCAACGCTTGGAAAACGTCCATGGGCAACCAGAGCAACTCCTGGAGGTGGTCGGGGACGGGGCAGACCACCACGACCGGGTACCAGGTCTGGTCCTATCCAGATCTGGACTTTTTTGGAGGAAGAGAATCATGTGTGATAATAAGGAGTCCGGGGAATTGGGGAGACTTTGACTGTGCCACCTCCCTGAGTTTTTTATGTTACAATGGTAAGAAAAGATTTGGGTTTTATGTAGATGAATAAGCTCCGCCTCCTGCTGTCCACTTAGAACAACAAATTTACCATTAAACGTACAAAAGCAACAGAATCCGGACTTCAAATTGTTACAAAATTTTAAGAAAATGTTCTAATCAAAGTAAATTTTACCTTCAATCTTTCCTTCCAGTTAGTCTGTCCATGATTTTGTTCTTCAGTTATCGACCACCAGGGCTTTTTCCTCAGAGTGACAGAATCCACAAGTTTCTTTTTATGTTTTTGCTTTTGTTCATGCCAAAAAATATAAATAATTCGTATTTATTATTTTTTTAAAAAAGAAGATCATGAGTCCAAATCCAAACTTCTTAAATGCTAAAGAAAGACTTTAAAGCGAGACTAAATTACTCATTTCTCATAAAAGGTTGTTGACCTCTGTTTTAGGGAGAATTTCAACCTGGCCCTAGACCCTGAACTCGACAGACTCAGTTCGGTGCAGTTCAGTTGCACTTTGGGAAATACTTGTTGGGCTTATAACAGCCTGATATCAAGGATATTGATTTTATGATAGAAAGGTAAAAGGACCCCTTTCCTAACCGGACCAGATGTGGTACCTGACCTTAACCGGTACCAGGTGTGGGATGCGGTACCAGGTACAAACCATACGCAATAACAGGTGCGAACCAGTACTGGGTTAAGGTTAGGGTACCGGTATTAGACCAGTGCGCATCGTCTTGAGGGTTAAAGACCCTTGATTTTATTAACAGCAGGCACGACAAAAACGGACGAGTTGGGGGACACCCAAAATGTCAAAAAGTGACGCGGAGGGGTCCTTAACCAAACGTCAATATGTGACGACTTGGGGATGAGAATATGTTGGACAAACACAACAACTGTGGTGTTTATAACCCTTGTGCCATCCTACGTGTGTTGACGTTGGGAGTGGGGTCATCTGGACCCCATGAGACAGTGCGCTGAACTTTTTTTCAATGGTATTTGATTGTCACTGGTGTCCGTGGCAGACATGAAATCCTGTCCACCTTCATCCACATTTGTCATGAGATGAATAACACTTCAATGTAAGGTTTGGGTCATCTGGACCCCATAAGATAGCACGAGCGACCACTAAATCCTATGAGAGAGTCAAGACGTTAGCCGGTGGAAAATTTGTTCAATGAACAAACAATAACTGTATTTTTTTCTGTTGCAGTAACAGAACAGAACAAGAAAGTCTATTTCTATATTGGACACTCGATGACCTGGAGCTCTGCTCAGCACTACTGCAGGAGCAACTACCTCGACTTGGCGACGATCGAGAACGAGGCAGAAAACGCAGACGCTAACAATCAGAGACCACCCTCGACTATGGTCTGGATCGGTCTGTACCGGGAGCCCTGGACCTGGTCTGATCAGAGCCACAGCACTTTCCGGAACAACAACCCCGCCGGCCTGACCAACTCCAACCGCGGACACTGTGTTCTGGAGGACACAGGGACTCACCTGTGGGACAACCAGGACTGCAGTGTGTCAACCGGATTCATCTGCCATCACGGTGACAATCCAAACAATGTTCCCTCAGAACCCTGACTCTGCCGTGTGACAGGTTTCTCCTGTGTGCCTCAGTTTCCAGGTTTAGAATCACCTTTAAGGTAAAACTCCTGAGTGAGGTGGACCTGAGGGACCCAAAAGTCAACGCCCAGATCCTGCAGCAGGTAGGTCTCGCTGACTCTTTTCTTTTGTCTAGAAGAATCCTGCTTCCTGAATGTTTCGCTCTCTTTCAGCTTTCTGCTCTGCTTACAAAGGACAGATGGACCGACTTCAACCTGCAGTGGACGGTTCAACCCCAAAAAACTCCAGAGTGACCCGATGACCTCCACGTCTTCCACATCTATTAGATATGCATATTTAATTAGTTAAAAAAAGGAAGCGTTTGTATATTAACGATGATTACTTTGTTTTGTTTGTTTCTATTTTTGCTTTCATGTAGAAAAAAACTGTCAGAAAAACTAGATTTAGTTTGAATTTAGAATTTAGTTTGATTTTGACCTCAAAATAAAAAGTTTTGAAACGTTTCTGTGTTAAACCAGATTACCTATAAATCACACAAGTATTAGGAGTGTAACAGTTAACTGATTTATTAATAAATATATTTCTATTCTTACGATCCTTCAGGATTGATCTGTCTGAGGCAGTTTATCATAATCATCATAATCAATATTGGAAAATGTTTGTTTTTTTCTTTGAATTCTTTGGAATTTGGAATATTTTGATGTGGAAAAACAACACTGGGCGTAACAGTGTTGCATGAATAAAAGTCTCTTCATTCTGAAGATGGTTTATGTTTTTTTTTAGCTCATTTGGGACAAACCTAAAACTATATCTATTTTGGTCTTAAGAATTCTTAAATACAAGTTAATTTAAACATTAGAAATAGCTCCTCTGCTAAAAGAATAGCTGTTTTAATATTAATACCAGTAATGAACTTTTGAACTCCATATGAACACTTGAGAAAATCAATGTTAATATTTGGTTCAGTAACCTTTGTTCACGATTGCACATGTCAAACATTTCCTGTAGTTTTTCAGAAGGGATTTTGACCCACTCCTCCTCACAGATCTCCTCTAACAGAGTTGGAGCTCCTTCCAAAGATCTTCTATTGAGTTTTTAGGTCTGGGGAGCGCTCCAGAACCTTGACATGCTTCTTTCGGAGCGGCTCCTTGGTTCTCCTGGCTGTGTGCTTCGGGTCATGGAAGACCCGGTCGCGATCCATCTTCATCTTCAGCCGGTGTTGTTTTAACAGACGTGTATGCTAGTAGTACATACATGGAAGACGCGACTAAAGCGTTGCTTAACAAGAAATTTGACTATAAAGGAGGAAGAAAATGAACACAACTACCATAGCTGTAAAAACAATGATGGTGAGAAATTAACAGACTGGATGTTAATATTGTTCCTCTCCATTTTGATTCTTCATTACAGTTTATTTAAGTTGTCACCTTAAAATATATTTTATTATTGCAAAGACACACTAGTATCGATGATAATTTTATTAAACTGTTGCAAAGGAATTAAATTAATAGTTTTAATTTATTCTAAAGGATTTCATGGACGTTATTTATTTGTCTTCTCCCTCCTTGTGTTTGCAAAGAAAAGTACCAATAAAAATATCAAGAAGGATCAATAAGAGGAGTAATATAGATAAAATATATATATTTTTTTGTAACTTGTCCTATCAGATACGTGAGATTCTCGTGTTAGACAGATATTACTGGCACAACAGGGGTTTATTGAATATAAACTCCCTTTATTTATATTGATTATGTTTGCATCTTTTTTTTTTGTTGGATCCAACAAAAAAGAAGAAGAGGGGTTGGGGGGGCACGAAAGAAAAGTAATCCTGATTGGCCAGAGTCGGACCAATCACTGCTTACTGACGTCATCTGGATCCAACATGGCGGCATCCGTATGGGGAAATATGATGACTTAATTGACTTTGACCGGAACTGGAAGTAAATGATTTTCTATGGATGACATCATACTCACTCAGTCCAGTTCTTATGTGCAGTCAGAGCGGCACTAACGGGCTCCTTTCACCGTCTACACTCGGTGAGCGTTCACACTGCAAAGTGTACCCTGATGCGGTTCAGATGAAACGAGCCGTGTGAAAGGTTCCTGACGTGTGATCAATTCAGAAATCTGATTTACCAAATCGTCCACCTACTCATGGAAACCAGATTTAACGTAGACATCCAGGTTACCTAACCAAATACTGCATGTAAATACTCTTAATTTGCTTTATCAAGTTCTTTAATGTCCTGCAAACTTTATTTCCATAATCGGATTAGAGCAGGGGTGGGCAATTGTTTTGACTCGTGGGCCACATAGGGTTCTAAAATTTGGCATAAGGGCCGGACAAGGAGCAGATGGAAGGAGAGATTGGGTAATCAACCTCATAAACTAAAAAGATAATGTGAATTTAGAGAAAAACATGCTTTAATTTGGATTCAAATTCACATATATTCATTTAAAAACAGAAAATTTGGGAGTTTTAATTTCTAAATTTTGATTTTTGTTCTCTTTTGGGTGATCCAATGGGTTGATGTTCTTCAGAGGAAAATGTGAACTCAAAGAAATGCTGCATTTATGTGGTGTAGGAATAATCCGAAAGATCACCATCTGACTCAGAAAGGAACACACACGAACGTCAGAGAAACAACACCATTCATGGGAAGAAACCAGAAATACAATGAAAATAAAACAATAATTAGGATTTTTGATTCAATGTATTTTAATTTGGAGGGCCACATTAAGTAGCTTAAGGGGCCGCATGTGGCCCCCGGGCCGTAGTTTGCCCACCCCTGGATTAGAGGAACAAGAAGACCTGATTTCCCTAAGAAGACTTTTTTCCTGGAAAATCTGCTTTTTCCAGGAGATTGTCTACATAACGAAATCTGCAGAAACTCTGCATTTGCAGCTAAACGAGAGCGATGAGAAAGATTCTGCGAGTTACTTATAAACTGACGTTTTCCTGGCTGATGTTTTACATTCATAATCAGTTTAGATCCAAAATATGCTTTTAAAATGGCTAAACATTTATGAAAATTATAAATCAGATTGAAATTAATTACATGTTTGATTTAAACATTAGAACAAAATTAAGGGTTTTAGAAGTTTTGTATTTCAACGTTTTTGTTCTCTCAAACGTTTTCTGAAATCTGTTAATATTTGAAGAAAGAATCAATTTGCTCCTTTAAAAAAAAAAATGTTAATTTTTATTATAAATACAGAGGACAGAACACATCCTTTACTAAAGCAACAACACAATCAAATGTAATAAACCACACAGTCCTGCAGATGTGACCCAATTTTAAACTAAACTTATATTTCACCAGGAAAATTTATATTTTTTTACTTTTTTCTTCATAACGTAAATTTTATGCTCCATCTTTCCCCCCATCGATGGTCTGTCCCCATTTTCTTATTTTAAATTCTGCATCGACCAACAGGACTTTCTCCTCAAAGTAACAAAAGAAGAGAAAAAGTGATCGATTGGAGCTTGTTGTTCAAATTAGTTCAAAATATTGAACCAATCCTCAAACTGCTTTCACGTGTTCACAAATAATGTAAAACTTGATCAGAGGGATCCAAATGAAGCTAAAAACACAATGACATCCGTCCTCTCTTCCTGAAATAATCAGGTGAGTGTGGCTCACGCTCCCTGCAGGTGAGCTTTCTTCACACATAACCTACATTCTTCAGGACTATTTCAGGTGAATCCCCAGAAAAGTAGCTTTCAAATATTTTTATCCTTTGATCAAAGTGTGTAACTTGATGAATTTATTGACAGAACAGGTTGAAAGCACATATATGTGTCTTATTTAGTTTCTGTTCAGAGGTAAAGTTGTAAATAATTGGATACACATTTACAGGTTTTTTAAAATCTGGATTATATGCTATTGTTAACATGTTTGACTTGGATCTATAAATCAATCAATCAATCAAGATACTTTATTAATCCTGCAGGGTGGAGAAATTCATGAGTCATGTAAATCTTCTTTAATGCAGAGTGTGAGTCCGTGGATTTCAGAATCCAGGAATCAAACTCTAGAAAGTTAGAAAACAGCAGCAGAAGAGCTAAAGTCCACTCAGTAGAGGCTTTTTTTTCAGCTGTTTTCCTGCTGAGGGACAGAGGTGGCAAAGAGGGGGAGGAGCCTAAATCAGGTGAATCAGAAAATGTTTGCAGCTGCTGCAGATAGTTCCTGCAGAAAAGAGGAAAAAAGGCTGTTTGAAGGTGAAGAAATGACCTTCAGTGACTTCACAAACAAACAGGTGATGGAGAAGTTTCTCAGGTGAAGTTCAGCAGGTAAGACTGAGGCCTGCTAGCTGTGGAGCTTTTTCTGGCAGTGATGCATTTACTGGGTTTGGAGGTTTAACTGAGTTTTGAAAAACATTTTTGAAATCTTCAGGCTCTCTCCCTTCGTTTTCATTTCATCGTCTCTGTTTTTCGTGGAGATTTTTGATGCCAAAAGTCCAATCCGGCTGTAGAGAGTTTGCACAACTTCTTTTTTTTTTTTTAAACTTGATCAAATATAAGCAGCACTGTAGTTTTCAATATCACTGGTACAATAATGATTTAATATAGTATTCTTCAGTCAGAGCAACGTTCATATATGAAAACAATAATTTATTATGTCAAAACTGTGTCAAAATATATAATAAATGCATTAAAAACTGCATCATTTGGTTAAAAAAATATAAATATTTAATTTTCAGCTTAACAAAGATGCACAATTTGAGTGTTAAAATTGTTAAACCAGAAAAAATATAAATATAAGCAAAAAAGTGAATATTTAAAATATCCCCCATTGAACACAAATGTAATTTTTTTTCATGTTTCAAATATTTATTGCTGTTGGATAAAAACTTTAACATTTTTTTGTTTTTTGTCTGTTAATCCACTTTTCTATCACCGGTTCCTTTATTTAGAGCAGGAAACCAATCCAGCTCAAGATCTGAGATAACATCTTGATATTTTGTATACAAGGTCTATTTTTACGGGAACTTTTAAAAAGTTTCACTCGGATCATGCTTGATCTGTTTTCAAATCATTCTTTTGATTCTGATGACGCTGTTTTTAGCCAAATAATAAATTGTCGTTTGCTAGAGCATACTTTCTGCAGAGTGGCAGTAGTTCATTGGAAATTCACAGCTGAGTTGCGGGTGAGGCCTATTGCTGCAGAATAAGCCCACCCTCATCTGTTTACACACTCTTGCTCTAACTTAAACCACCAACCTAATATTATCAGGTTACAGAGCCGAGCAATAACAGAGCCGTCCAGCTGTACAGTTCTGTAATTTACATTCCACTTCGCATACAGTACGAAACAGCCTCATTATGTCAAGGTTATTTTCATCAAAATGACACCAAATAAAAACTTTATCTTGATAAATCCTTTAGAAAAGAACTAAAAGGAGATAAAATAAGTGGGAACCTTTGCAAATAACTTAATACCTCCTGTACTCTATTGATGTGTGAATATGTCATGTTTTATTTGTATATAGATTTTATTTTGTTGCCATTCTGTTTTTGTATTGTCGCTGCAAACTTATATTGACGTTGTAAATTTGTGAATATGTAATGTATGTAAATTTTAAATTGCTCTCAATCGACCAACCTGGATGAATAAAAGGTTTAACGCGGCCGCTTTTGCATATTATGGAAATGTTTCCAGCATTAAAATCCCTTAATCAGATCCAGGTCTCAGATCTCATCATCAGTTCTTCTGCTGCTGTCAGAACTGTGAGTACCTTTATGTTGACTGAATAATTTAGATTCTGTTACAGGAATAAACAAGACAAGATGTAATAAATTTTTACATTTCATGTGATTTGGAAATTTTTGTTTGCCTCAAAAACAAATCTGTTTGTATATTTTTACTTTGCTTTTAAATTGTATTAGTATGCAAACTGATGGCAATAATTGGGCTTTTCCGCACAATTTCAGAAACATTTTCAAATTCCTTTTTCACAGGATGAGACATGTTTGTACAGCAGGGAATTTCTGTAGAGATCTCAAACATTTAGGGTTCCATTTCCGGGTTTAATCCTCTGCAGTGAAATCAGAGAATGGAGAACTACACACTATTGATGACTCTGCTGCTCTTTTCAGGTGAGTTTTACTTTTTTTTTTTTTTAAACCTGTAAATGTTATTTCAGATATTAACATTTTTTCAAAAATAATTTAGCAAACAAACACTGAACTGCATTGAATGTGCTCCCATCAGATATTGTGACAAAGACCTAAATGTCTAAATGTTCTGACTCTTATCATATCAGGTTACAGAGAAAGAGTTTATTTTTGAGATTTAGCAGGTGATTTTGTTCTGAATTTTATATCTAAACACTTTTTTTCTTGTTTATAAGCTGTCATTTTACTTTTTGAAATCTCTTAACTTCTAAACTGAAATTGATTTTATTGGGCGTTAGATTTATAAATGAATTTATTTCCATTTTCTATCAAATTTAAACATTTTCTTCTACATATTCTGCAGTTCCGACACATTTTTTCATTGTTCATCTAAAATAAAACTGATTTGAGTGACTTGTAGATATTTAGATGCTAAATGTATATAAAAATAATAATTAGTAATTGTAAGAGAAATTATGAGTGTGAAATGTAAATTTATATGTAAATAATACATATAAATATTAATTTTAATATAAATGTGGATCAAACAGTAAATGCACTAACCTCAAAGCTGAATCTAAATAATAAATCCAAATTTAAATGTTAATGTAAACGATAAATATATGCTTAAATGTTATAAAGTGTTCCCCTGCGTGTTCATGTGTCTTTATTCGCAGTTTTTTTCTCAGTTACTGTATATGATTCTTCAGTTAGTCACAAAAACTCAGACAGCTCAAGACGCTTGTATGACATTTTTGCGTCAGAGGAGGAGGTGCTGCGGAGCTGAGGTGTATCTCCGCACCGCGGAGCCCCCCTGGAGAGAGCAGGGGGAGCGCGGACAGTGCGGTACATTCTTTTGTTCTGATTAACAATAAAAACTACGTTGAGCAATTCTCCAATGTTCTTTCATAAGTCTTTACAAAATATGATCAGAAGTGTTTTTGATGAGTATGGACCGGTATCAGACATCCTTAGGCCGCGGGGGCGCTTTTCCTTTTTCACGGATATGACGTATTCGCGGATGCCTCTGGTCTGTGGCCCCAACAAATAAAGGGGAAACACTGTACTATTTCTAAATGTAAACCTAAATAATAAATATGAATATAAAATGTTTATCCTAAATTTTAATTATACATGGTAAATCATATGTCTTCATCTAAAAGAAATATTAAATAATTAAAACCTTAAGTTTAAATGTTCAGTTTAAATGTCGAGTATAAACTTTAACTTTTTGTTTTGTAAATATTCTAACTTCACTATATGGAGGCAGATTGGGGCCAATATTATTTGAAACCCAAATAAGCCATGTAAAAAAATATTGGTGTTTGGCCAAAAAAAAAAAAAGTAAATGTCAAACGTTTTATCAATTTAAAATAAGCTTAGTTATTTTTAAATTTAAATGTTCTATTTTAGGTTTTGAAGCAAAAAATGTATTTTTAAAACTTTTTTGTTTTGGTTTTTGAGTCTGAAAATTTCAGTCTACAACTTTTTGTCTTTTTCATAATACAGTGTAAACAACCATACACCCCACCACCCCCACCACCACGCACCACACACCAAAACACTTTTTAGCACTCCTTTAAAAACCTGCTCTCTGAGCACCAGCCTATTCCAACCCATCAAAATGGGTGGCTCCTCACATTGTGACATCACAATGCGGGGAACAGCCCCTCCCAAGAAGCCTCTGCGCTGCCAGCACTCACCCCAAAACTTAAACACACTTTCTCTACGCTATCAGTGATTGGCGAAAACTTTCATTTTATAAACACATCCATCTTTGCAAAAGTTCAGACGTTTGTTTCTGCAAAAAAAGAGTTACGAAAATAATTCCTATTTCATAAAAAACATAATTCTTTAGTGTGCCAGAGGTAATATATTATCATATTTATATAGTTTACTCTGAAAGGCTTAAAAACCCACTATAATGAAAATGTTTTTTTTATCTGTTAGTTTTTAACATGTTCTTGTAGCATTTTTCTCATAAGAGGACCTATAAAAAAGATAAAAAGGAAAAAAAAAATCTACAAAAAGATTCTGTTTCTATTAAGTCAGCAACACTTTATAATATAATTCCTTAACAGATTTAAAAACATTAATAATGTATTTATAGTTTCTTATCAAGAGATGTATTAGTACAATGAGCCAAACAAGGTGTATTAACATAGTAAGAATTAACATCTAAAGTGAGACTATTGTCTACGCAGGGCATATTAATAAACTGTTTATTAGCTTAAATGTTTTAACTCTTTGTCAACATTATATAGTGTTTTTCAGCACCTCATATAAAGTATTACCCTTAATTCAAATTGCCTGTTGTCCATTCACCTTCACCTGTTGCTAGAAACCTGATCTGATAAGCAGGAAATTAATAAAAAAAATGACAAATAATCAAATCAAAATAATTGAAAAGCTCATTTCAAAACTGCTATTTCCGTATCCTCAGGTTATTGCAAAAGTTGAACTTCCCTTCAGGCTCGGACTGGGGCGAGAGGCATGATCACATCACCATGTTTCCCAAACATTTAAACTGAAGATTTAGATCTACATTTACAATTCTTTAGTGTTTAGATTAAAGATTTACTTTTAGATATAACACTTACATTTAGGTTTATATTTAAAATGTATTTTTGATGTTTACATTTAGATCAATAAAGGATCAAAAACTTTCTATTCTGTTCTAGATTGTGATTTGATTTTCATATTTAAGATTTAGACATGTGTTTGGACTTAACATTTATTATTGCATACATATAGTTTTACATTTCATGCTTAAATTTTACATCTAGATTTGAAATTAATGGTTGATTTGGTAATGGCAGATTTTTAAAAGTACATACCATAACTTAAAGTTGTGATGAATAATAATGATATGAATTAAAATATAAAAGCTGCAAAGGGAATATGTTAAGTTGTTCTTTCTCCATCCAGGCTGCATCTCCTGCTCGAAGGTCCCCCTGTATCAGTACCACTATGTTAATCTATTTCTGAGCTGGAGTGACGCTCAAAATACTGCAGAGAGAAATACACCGACCTGGCTACATTTGACAGCATGGATGACTTGAAGAGACTGAAAGCCGACTTTTCCTACACCTTGGCTTGGATTGGTCTCCATGATGATCCAGCAGCTTGGAAAACATCCATGGGAAAGGAGAGCAACTCCTGGAGATGGTCAGCAACGGGACAAACCAGCAGAACTGGATATGAGTCGTGGGAGATGAGCAATCCAGATTATTATCAGGCAGAGGAAACATGCGGAATCATAGAAGAGGAAACGTGGCAAGACACTTACTGTGGTTCCTTCAACACATTTCTGTGCTTTGATGGTAAGAAAACGATTTACCTTCATGTTCCGTCCTCCAACAATACTCAGAGAACAATTGTCTTGGCCTTCAAAATAATTTAAAGTCAAAGATTTTGTATTCAAAAATATTCTCTTTCAGTTACAGATCAAAACAAGAAAAACTACATTTTCATCAATCATACGATGTCCTGGAGTTCTGCTCAGCAGTACTGCAGGAACAACTACAGACTTGGCGATGATCGAGAACCAGAGAGAAAACATGGAGGCTCTGAATGCTATACCGTCCAGTTCTGAAGCTTGGATTGGTCTGTATCGAGAACCCTGGACCTGGTCTGATGGAAGCCTGAGCTCCTTCAAAAACTGGTTACCTACTGGATTAAGAAATGATTATGGTAACCAACACTGTGGAATAGAGTTTTCCAACCATGGGTGGGCCGATGAGCTCTGTAGTTACAAAAGAGTTTTCATCTGCCACCAAGGTGACCTTCAAAGAAATGCTGAGATGTTTTACAAGCAAAAGGTTGAACTTTTGTGACTTTTTTTACTGTTCTGTTCAGTTTCAAAGAGGAAGACTACTTTGAAATTGAAGTTCATCACTGATGCTGACCTGACTGACCCAAAGGTCAACACCAAGATCCTGCAGCAGGTAGATCTCTGCGGCTCTTCTCTTTTGTCTGGAAGAGTCCTGCTCCTTGAATATTGTTGTTCTCTTTCAGCTTTCTGCTCTGCTCACAAAAGACAGATGGGACTTCAACCTGGAGTGGACGATTCAACCCAAAAAACCTCCAGAGTGACGCAAAGATGGTTTAGTTTTTTTCTGCTCACCTTCATTCTTTAGATATATTTAGAAGATTCATTTAGTTGTGCGATGTTTATTGAATTTCGAGTGTGTCAATAAGTGTATAAAATCGCTTTCCTTCTTCTCTTTGATCTTTTCTTTGACTGAATCAACTGGCAGAGAAACTAGAATTAGTAAGAGTTTGCATTTTCAAACAATCATTTGGTTTGATTTTTATCCCAAAATGAAGAGATTCAATAAATAAAAGCTTTCTGTGTTAAACCAGACTAACAGAAATACTATTAAAAACCCACATGGTTTAGTTTAGTGGTGTGGTCTTGAAAATTCAAGAGGGTATCCTCTGATATATATATATTCACACACAAGAACCAGAATGTTCATCAATGTACTGTATTGATCACGTTTAGTAAATTATGGATCTAACTATCCCAAGACCTCTGGTGTTATCCCTATCCCCGTTACCTTGTGCTATAAGGTTACAAATATCTTAAACTGCTGGTCTAGTTAAGTGCTGAGTTTGTTTTGCTTGTTTTTTGTCTTTGTGTCCTTTTTCCCCTCTCTATCTCCATTTTTTACCCATAATCTTGAAGAGTAAGATCAAATGAGAGTACAAATCTTTCAGGGCTAACCACAATATGGGATCTAATAAATGTATGCACACACAGAAGAAGAAGACCGTGCACAATGTTCACACCTCATATATAAAAACATGTTACTCTTACAGCGGGGTTACACATGGTGCGAGTCACAGGTACCGACACCACAACTTTATTATTTAATTTTCCATTTCTCAGTTAGCATAGTTATAACTTTGTTACATGGAATGTATGTAGAGGCAGAAGGTTTTGATTCACCTCAGTGTTCTTAAAGTAAATATTGTTTTACAGTAGGAGACCCATTTAACTAATCAATCAACCTTTATTTATAAAGCACTTTTCACTCCCTGAGGTAGCTCAAAGCGTGCAACAGACCATCTTCTCTCCTCACAGTTTCCATTCATGCACTCAGCTATAACAAAGCAAAGAGGTGTCACTATACCGATTAATAAAAAATGTTTCATTTAGTCATAACTGACACTGTTTTACATCCAGAAGGCAGATATATAGAAATACAAAATATTACATAACTGGTATATATGGTCCAAATGATGATGATCCTTTTTTTTTTTTTCAAGAGACATTTCACTTTGCTGTCAGCTTACTCCAACTCCATAATTTACTTGGTGATGATTTCAACCTGGTCCTAGACCCTGATCCGAGTTCAACGGAGAAACAGCAAAGCTGGAAATCAGCAGAAACTCTCAGGCAATATATGGAAGAATTGGGTCTCTGCGACACTTTGCTCTTATCACCAAAATACCAAAGGTTTCCCATTTTTCCCCCCACAGTTCACCCCCGTGGTTAGACTATCTGATAGTTAGCAACACCTTCCTGAAGGACATTAGAGATAATCATATATAACAATAGTTGTCTATGATCAGATACCACTCTCCATAACTAGTTCAAAGAACATATGTAATCAATGTTTTAAAAGGTGGAGGTTTTATACATCTCTGCTTAAAGACCAAGACTTTATTCACTTCTTCAAAAGAGTGTGACGTCTTTATAGAAACTAACGATGCTTACAAACATCTCACTAGTAAACATTTTGCATGTCACTTGTAAACAACTATGAGATTTGGTCACATGAGAGAACTAGTGAGCTTTATGGGAGCCTTACTAGTGAACTTGTAAAAAATGTGCGTGTGATCAGTTAACTAGTGGTCATTTTAGATTCTCACTAGTTGACTAGTAAGCACAACTAATGCCCACTAGTAAACTAGTGCACATTTTCAATCATTACTAGTTAACTAGTTCACATTCTTGTGTGAGAGCATACTTGAACCAACAGACATAAAACTTTCCCACTTTGTAGCCTACAAACTTTTTTTAAAGGTTTGAAAGAGTTTTAAAGATATGAGTGGTAGAAAAAATGTAACATGTGCCATTCTGCCAATGCCTTAACATGACATTTATGCTCAGCAAAATAAATAAATAAATAAAATCGTACTTTTCTGATCAAATTTACATGAAGACTTCAAACTTGAGACAATTAAAATGCATACCACTGGTTTCCTCTACTTGTGTACTGTTAGTCACATTCACAGACCTGTAGCTTTTCAAATGCAACCATTTGTATTCAAAGCTGAAGCTGACAAATTACTAAAAAAAAACAAAAAACATTTTTATTGACCGGAAAGAGTCTCCAGTCTAAAAAACACAATCTTTATATCTGGAGGTCGACCAAAGAAAAAGATCTTGGAGGAAGATTTTTCAGGTGATGGTGAACTTCCGCAAAAAAAAAAAAAAAAAAATCAGGATTCAGTTGTTTTGCATTTTCAAGTGTGGAGAAGTGCCAGAACCTAGAGGAAAGAGACCAAAAACTGATATTATTTTGCAACAGCGACAAGCACCCCCCCCCCTCAAAAAAAAAAAAAAAGGTAAAATTTAAATATTCAAATGCTCCACATCCAGGATTTAAAGGTGACGCTCCTTCATCCAGTTTCCCTGAGATTTAAGCCCATGATAAGCAGCTTCTCCATGAAGATCTGTGAGTGTTGATCGGGTTCTACGCTGGATGAAAATATGAATACATTGAAGTAAAACTAAAGGTGAGTGTATGCTATTACACGCTCTTTGGATACAAACTTGCACTTTATTTTAGAAATGATAATTGAACATTTAATTTTGACAGAACTATTTAATTTTTTAAAGTTAAATGTAAATCGTCTGTATAAAACATTTTCATATTAATATGATTTTTTCCAATTTAAGAGAACTCAAAGGAAATGAAAGATGAAAATTAATTTATTTCAGAAAAAGTTCTAAATATTTTTCATTTTCAGTCTCATTTTATTACATTGAAAATATTATGCAGATGTTTTTTGGCATAATATGGCAAATTTTCATTGCATTAGTTAATCTGCATGGTTTTATTTGTGATCAGGTTCATGTTGTAACTAAGTAAAAGTACTTTTAGTTTGGGGGGAAAATTAGACTAACGGAATAAGAACCAAGAAGAGGGATGGCTTTGCGGTACGGAGAATTTAAAAAAGTAAAAAATGTAACTTAAGTAATTGAATACCATCAATTTGCAGGAGGGAGTGTAAAACTAACTTGTGTACACTTTCCTTCACTAAGTTTTTGATTTAACTCTATTTTGTAGTTTGCTCATTTTTGTTTTATTTTTTAATTAATTAATTTTGTATTTATATATATATATGTATATTAATTCAATTCGCTTTAAATCTGAAATTTCCCACATCCACCACTAATTTGTGGAAACCAGACTAACATTTAGTGAACCGGGTCACCTAAGGAAATCCTAAATGCAAATATTCTTAGTTTGTTTTTTCAAATAACCACGTTTCTTAAGTGTTATGTAAAACTAAAACTTTATTTACATAATCAGATTAGAGGAACAAGCGAACCATACATAGATTTTTTTCCTTGCAAAACTTTTTTTTCTTTCTCCAGGAGAACATTTGCATGACAAAGACCATAAAGAAGAAGATGATGATGAAGTTCCTGTAAGGTGGATGAGCTGGAAAAGCGCCGTTACTTATAAAGATGTTTTTTTTTTTCCATGGCTCACATCTGCAAAATGAAAAGAAAACACTTTGGTTCTGAAAGCAGTTTAGTCATTTTTAAACAAAAATAAACTTTGAGATTCTTTAGATGTTTGACCTGAGGAACCCAGAAGTCAGACGTCCAGATGATGCAGCAGCTATATCCTCTCTGTTCCTCTCTTTTCTTTTGTTCCGAATGTTTTCATTTCTCTTTTAGCTTCTGCTCTGCTCACAGAAGACGGACGGATCGACATCAACCTGCAGTGGACGGTTCAACCCCAAAACACTCCGGAGTGGAGGGTTGATGGCCCTCCAGATCTTAACATGCGTTTGAAGACGATGTTTCGTCTTTCACATTATAATATTTTAAAGTGAAATTAGAAGCTGTTATTTTGTGAATATTAACAATTTTTACAACTTTTATTTATTTGTTCTTTTAACTTTTTTCTTTTCTTTGACTGAAAAAATTTGCATTGAATTTAGAATTGGCAATTTACATTTTTACAACAATTGGTTTGATTTTTAACGCACAATAAATTTTCAAATCCCACATCTTTTCTTTTAAAAGCCTTTTTTAATTATGATGATTCTATTTTTAGCCAAAGTCAAATAAACGTGTCATTTACTAGGACATTGTTTCTGCAGAGCGGCAGGAAATCATTAGAAATTCACCTCTGAGTTGTGGGCGGGACTGTTGGCCCAGCAGTAAGCCTCCACTGATATCCCATCATTCCTTTTTTTTTTATTTTTTTTTTTACACATTTCCCCACTGGTTTACAGCCCCTAATAACCCCAAGCTAACATTAGCGTATCAACAGAAATCATATCAAAACTATCCATCCGTACAAGATTGATCCGGATTCCAGCTCAGACGAGGAAAACGAAGACGTTCATGGATCTATTGGTCTACAAGTGGATGCATCAGAATGGGGCGGAGCAGGGAGACTTTGGCACCCCCATTTCAGTTGCTGCGTCATAAATCTGATCTTTTTGAATCCACAGGTTTTAATCTGCTCCTAATTCACCCTGATTGGAATAAATTAATACTCAAACGGCAGTTTTGATCTGAATTTTTATTTGTTTTATCTCCTCTATCATCAGAATCCTTTTAATTTCATTTCCATGTCTGACAGATCCTTTTGTGTAGTCTGTTCCTGTCTGATAATGCACACCTCATGGAGTATTATCCGCTCATAGAAAAGGCATTATTAGAATTTTAATCGAGTTAAGTTTGATATTTTTAAGCTTGAATCATCTTTCACAAATGCAATTTGTCATGTTGTCATGGTAACATCTACAGCACACACACCGACCGTGTTCTGCTCTTGATTTTCCTATATGAGAAAAGTGTTCATCATGAAGTTAAAGCATCATTTCAGAAGTTTATTTACTTTTTTTTCCAAATGATGAATAAAAAGTTTGTTTCAAAGTCTTCCATCAAAAGAAAAACACTTCACAAAGTCATTTTTTTAGTTGTAATTTGATGTTTTAGCGTGCCACAATATCACATTTCGATTAAAATATACCTCAAAATGAGACTTTTTCATAGCAATTGGGTTCAAAATAATTATGATGAAAATTTGATTCATTAATTACAGATCACAATTAATTAATAGACCCATTTTCATAATGTCAGATATAATGGCGATAGTGCGGTACTGTGGAAAGATACGTTCAGTTTCCTGATGTAGACCGCCAAAACTGACAACTGAACGCCGTTTAACACCATTTCAGATGAATAATAAAAGGCAATCTTACCAATTATAATGGAAATTCTTCTTTTAACCCCCCAACATCCCCCTCTCTCATCTTCTTTTCCCTCTGGTCTAAAGAAAAAAAGAATACAAAAATAACCAGCATAAATAAGTTTAGCCTAAATCATAAGAGATTAATCTATTTAACTTTGTGGTTAATGTCAAGTAAAAAAACAAAATTAAATATTGTAATAGGTATTAGTTTTACTTGAATCTAAGACACACTGAATTGTCTTCCTTTTTCTCTGATTTCTCTCGCCAGTGTGGAAAGCTAGCATAAGCATTAGCCTAAATTAGAAGAATAAAAATCTTAATTGTTTAGTTAATAAGAGAGAAATGATCCACGCCTCGTTTAATGTCGTCCATATGGGGAAGCAGATGTGCAGGATGTCTTACATTTGTATTTAAATGGTCTAAGAGAGAAAAAATAACACAGTTAGGAAAAACATTCATTAAAATAAATATTTTACACATTTATTTCACAAAATGTCACTTAACATACTGGCAGCGATGTGGCCATTTTGTCTGACGTCGGGTGAAAAGAGTCTATAGCACCAAATAATTAATCTCATGATGGCACTGGTCAGAAAAACACAATTTTCATTCCTTTTGTGTTTGGCATGCTAAAATGCCAAACACAAAAGGGACAGTCATGGGTTTCCTAAAAGAAGAACATCAAATATATGTCTGTAAATTATTATAATAATGTGAATTTATCTGTTCATTTCAGTCAGTAGAAATAAAAACAGCAAAGCAGAAATGTTTGTTTGTGACGGCCAGAAGTGCAGCTGGTTGTAGATCCATATCAGATCCTGAAATCAGCCTTTATCGGATCGCTGAAAGCTCCTCCTCCTCATCATGATGTCTGATTCATGTATTTATACATGAAAATAAGAATTTACTGTGATAAAAAAACACAAATACATAACAAATGAATGAAAAGTGCCTCATTTGGTCACGAAGAAAGTATAACCAATTAATTTTCAGCTATATGATGAAAAATAAAGATACACACTTAGTGTTAAAATAGTTAAAACGAGAAAAAATAAAAATGCAGACAAAAAGTCACATGACCACAGAGCAGTTAAAATATCCACCACTGCACACCTCTAGGTCCAGATTTATTTTTATTTTTTTAAATAATTTTGTTTTCATGTTTAACATATTTATTTTATTTTAATTTTTTTCAACTTTTTTTCTTTTGTCATGCTACATTCACACCGGACGCAATTCTTTTGATGCTAGAGACCGACTCACATCCCAGGAGGTGGACCGTCTGTGCTGCTGCTCTTGGCTGTGGACCACGCCTCTGGCTCGTCGTGGCTGTGGACCTCGCCCTCACCTGTCAGTACCTGTCCGTCCTAGGAGGGGAGCTCTCCTTCATGTGGATATCCCTGTTTTTTTCCCCTAGAATCAGTTTTTTTTTTTTTTGAGTTTTTCCTCACCGAGAAAGAAAGTCTAAGGGAAGGGATGACCAGTTCAGTTTTAGTTTAGAAATCAGCTATTGTTTGTATTTGTGACTGACTTTCTGCTTTTGTACAATGAGGCCATTGTTTTGTGATATTGGACTATATAAATTCATTTCAAAGAGTCGTTGTAAAGACTGGTTCTTTTTGCTGTTATTCACCATCTAGGAGTTTATTCATTTTATTTTGGAAACATTCACATGAATGGATTTTTAATTCATTTATCTTCAGACTGCGTGGAAGCCGCGATTGCTGTTAGAATTTAGGAAATTAGATAATAAGTGCTCATTTTGTTTGGGTGTGCTGCGGCGTATCACTTGAATCCAAATTAAAGCATGTTTTCTCTAAATTCCATATTATTTTTTTAGTTTATGAGGTTGATTACCAATCTCTCCTTCCATCTGCTCCTTGTCCGCCCTTATGCCAAATTTTAGAACCCTTTCTGGCCCACGAGTCAAAACAATTGGCCACCCCTGCCATAGACCCATAGAACAGTGGAAGCGACTAAGACTTTATTTGGTCATTTCCAAGTAATTTACATTCCGCTTTGCATACAGTACATAAAAGCCTTATTATGTCAGGTTTATTTTCATCAAAATCTTCTTCTTCTTTTCCCTTCAGGGGTCGCCACAGCGAATCAGTTTCCTCCATCTGAGCCTGTCTTATCGTAGGTCTGATTCTCATATTTGATTTGGCAAAGATTTTACGTCGGATGCCCTTCCTGACACAATCCTCTGCGTTCATCCGGGCATAGGCCCCTCGTGGCTACATTTATTTCCATCAAAATTATGGTAAATAAAAAACTTTGTCTTAGAATCAATAAATCATTAGGAACAAAACTACAGGAGATGAGATAAAAGAGGAAAAAAACCCTCTGAAAGAACAGCTTTGCATCTTATGGAAATGTTTTTGGCTGTCAAGTCCCTGTAACAGGTTCAAGTGTCCTCAGAACTTCAGCTGCTTTCAGAACTGTGAGTACTATCATATTTACTGAATATTTCAGCTTCTGTTGCATGAATAAAAGACACGATTTGATAAAGATTTACCTTTCAGTGTGATTACAATTTTTTGTTTGCCCAAAAAATATATATTTTTGATAAATTGTTCTACACTTTATGCAAAGTAATGAGATAATATCTACATTTATCTATCTATTATCTATCTATCTAATTATCTATATTTTAAAAAATGACCGAAATTTCATGCTTTTTTGGGTAATTTCAGATGCATTTATACGGAACTTTTTCCATCATCCGATATGTTTAGAAAGGAATGAATTTCTTCAAATATCTCAAACATTTAGTGTTTCATCTCCGTGTTCAATCCTCTGCAGTGAAATCAAAGAAATGGAAAAATACGTGATGACTCTGCTCCTTTTGGGTAAGTTTTACTCTTGTTTAAAACTGTAAATGTCCTTGAGAGAGATTCAAATTCATTCAAAATAAGTTTGCAAATAAACGTTCAATTGCATAGAATGTCACGGATATCGTCACTAATACCAGCATGTTTTAAACTTCTGAGTCTTAATGTGTTGATCTACTTTTACCAAAGAGGCCCACATCACCCGAAAAAAAAAAAAATAGCCATAAACGTTTATTTTTGAGAGTTAGCAGTTGCTGTTTTTCTGATTACTTGAATTATGTAATTTATTAATGTTTCATTAGTACTCAATAAAAGCAACATATAACCTGAAAAGTATCTCAATAAAAAAAAAAATTGAAAAACATTTAAATCTATTTTTCTGCTGAGCTGATATGTATATAAACTGGATTAAGAATACAGGAACTTCACTTTGTCCGTCTCCATCCAGGCTGCATCTCCTGCTCAGAGTTCCCCCTCCGTCAGTACTACTATGTTAACCAGGTTCTGAACTGG
Organism: Oryzias javanicus; assembly: GCA_003999625.1. Lineage (NCBI taxonomy): Eukaryota > Metazoa > Chordata > Actinopteri > Beloniformes > Adrianichthyidae > Oryzias > Oryzias javanicus. The sequence continues at coordinate 33,711,928 of CM012452.1, read as the reverse complement.
AGTGACGCTCAAGGATACTGCAGAGAGAAATACACCGACCTGGCTACATTTGACAGCATGGATGACTTGAACACACTGAACGCCGATTTTTCCTACACCTGGGCTTGGATTGGTCTTCATGATGATCCAGCAGCTTGGAAAACATCCATGGGAAATGAGAGCAACTCCTGGAGATGGTCAGCAACAGGACAAACCAGCAGAACTGGGTTCCAGTTGTGGGACATCTACAGTCCAGATTATTATGAGGGATTAGAAACATGTGCAGCAATAGCTGGAGGGGGACTATGGTCTGATTCGAACTGTAATGCCGCCTACACTTTTCTTTGCTTCAATGGTAAGAAAACTTTTGACTGGAAGTTTTTTCAAAGACCTTTCTACATTATGCTTTTTGACCTATTTGGTCTGAATATAAGGCTTGCTACCTTTGGTTGCACTATACCGTGTACTGAGAATTTAAAAAAGGAACTGCTTATTTTAGATAAAAATATGAATTAAATAAATCAAAGCACTAAGCCATAATAACTGACCAGGTAAGTGGCTTTGTGCTAAAGTGTCCACCATGAGATTCGGAGTGACTATTAATTAGACTTTAACACTAATATAGAGACTCTGAACTTGAGAAGCAGATCATTTATTGTGGATGCAAAGTTAAACATTTTAAGTTTTTTTTTTTTAAATCTTGACTAAAAAATAATGTGTTTCAGTTACAGATCAAAACATGAAAAACTACATTTTCGTCAATGAGACAATGTCCTGGAGTTCTGCTCAGGAGTTCTGCAGGGAAAACTACACAGACTTGGCGATGATCGAGAACCAGGAAGAAAACACGGAGGCTCAGGATGCTAAACCGTCAAGTTCTCTAGTCTGGATTGGTTTGTATCGAGAACCCTGGACCTGGTCTGATGGAAGCTTGAGCTCCTTCAGGAACTGGTATCCCTCTGGTTTAAATAACTATGATGGAAACCAACACTGTGTAACAGAGAATCCTGAACATGAGTGGGCCGATGATCTCTGTAGCCTCAAAAGAACTTTCGTCTGCCAACAAGGTGACCATCAAAGAAATGCTGAGATGTTTTACAAGCAAAATGTTGAACTTCTGTGACATTTTTTTCTGTTCTGTTCAGTTTCAAAGTTGAAGACCTCTTTCAGGATGAAATTCCTCACTGATGCTGACTTGATCGACCCAAAAGTCAACGCCCAGATCCTGCAGCAGGTAGATTTCTGTGACTCTTTTCTTTAGTCTGAAAGAGTCCTGCTTCCTGAATGTGTTTTTTTTCTTTTTCAGCTTTCTGCTCTGCTCACTGAAGACAGATGGACCCACTTCAAGCTCCAGTGGACAATTCAACTCCAAAATACTCCATAGTGATGGTTCTATAGCTGACCTCCACGTTTTGCTTTTGAAGATTATTTTATGTTAGCTACACATTATATTACATTAGTTTAAATGAATCTGTTTTATTATGTATAAGAATGATTATCATAATAGCTATTTGGTGATAAGAAAATCAATTTCTCAGAGAAACTAGAATTTCTAGTTTGCATTTTTACAAGAGGAGGAGACTTTGGTTTGATGTTTGATGCCAAAATAAAATGTTTTCAACATTTCTGTGTTAAACCTGATTACATGGAAGTCATGGAATTGTCTACCCTGACCAAAAATGAACACATCAACCAAAACACTAAAACACCAAACAAAGAAGGGTATACTGTAACTTGGTTTTAACATGGTTTAGTGTAAATAAAATCACCAAAAAGACTGTTGTAGAAACATCTAGTTGAAAGGTTTCTGAGATCAGCCTTTGCGGACTCACACTGCATCCGGTCCGGCTCTGATCCAGTCTTCGCGTAACCTGAAAAGTGCAAGAGCCGCTCACACTGAATCCAGTCTGGTACAGCCTCTGCTTTCCGTTTTGTTGGCTTTAAATTTTTGCCAGACGCTGGAGCCAAGCCGGAGAACTTTCTTTGTGTAGCTATCTGTAGGACAGTTGAGTTATCTCCCATATCTTTACCGCTTTGGTGTCCACACCGAAGCCGGACCAGACTCAGTGTGAGCCGGGGTAAAGAGTGCAGCTGAAAGCTCCTCATTATTTATTTTTTTTTTAAATGTTAGAGCGTCAATGGTTTTATTTTCTGAGGCAGAACATACGGTGTATTCCAGATTTTAGAAATCAGCTTTTTACCTTCTCAGAGACTCTGTCCTCCATATCTTTATGGACATTGCTTTGTGCACTGGTGTTGGAAGAGGAACAAGAAGGGGGCCACTCCAAACTGTTCCCACAAGGTTTGGAGAATCAAATTGTCCAAAATGTTGTGTTATCCTGAAGCATTCAAAGTTCCTTTCACTGGAACCAGTGCTTTAAGTGGGCCGGTGCGCTCCGGTGCTGAGCACCGGGACTTCTCTCAAACACACTTTAGAGCACCGCCACTTCTCACCTAATTAGGACCGTCCGGTGCTCTATTTTAACTTCCGCATCCAAACAACTCATGAAGCACTTGTTAGGAATCCTCCTTTTTGAGATCTGATTTAGTGATGGGTCAGTCGCCAATGAAACGGCTCTTAGAACCGACTATTTGAAGTGAACGGCGCGAGCAGGCTCCTTATTAGAAGCCGGAAGCCCTGTTTTTTTTTTTTTTCTCACTCACTTTTTTTTCTCCTCATGTCGCACTTGATTGGTCAATATGTGTTTGTGCCGTGTGTACACGCTGAGCGGGGGGGTAGTTACGCTCTCAGCAACAGCAGCACAGCACACACGGAGGGAAAGAGAAGAAGAAAGCCAGCGGCCACGAGACAAACAACAAAACATTAAGGCAGTGTTTCTCAAATGATAGGGGTGCGATGGCGGGAGCGCGTGACAGCCCGAGGATCATGTAATTAGTGTTAGTTACTAAACAGTTGATCGGAGGACCTTCAGTGAATGTGTAACAGGGATGCAGGAAAGAGAGAGAAAAAGCTGAGTGTTCGCACATTGGCACAATATTATTTGAAACCGAAATAAAACAAAAAAAATATTAATGTTTGGCCACAAAAATAGGTTTCAAAACTTAAAATTTCAATTTTAAAACTATTTTTTCAGTTTCAAATCTTTTTTTTTTTTTTTTCATTTTTGAACCTCCAAGTTTCAATATCAAAACTTTTGGCCCCGTTGTGGCGTGTTGGGGGGGCTAACACGATGACCAGTCAAAATAGATGAGGGTGGTAACTTCAGTTCTGATGCCTTCACTGGCTCTGAGAAAATGGCAGCTCAGTCTGTATTCTCATAGTCTGAAGTTGTCTCAAGACGGGTGTAAAAAGTAGAGTTTTATATAAACTGCATGACCAAAACACCGTTCTAGCCCGTTCAAAGCGCCATTTTATTACTTTATTACTTATTTATACCACCCACATCGACTTTGATCGGTCCTCATATTAGCCCCGCTCCAACGTGCCACAACGGGGCCAAAAGTTTTGAAACTGAAACTTGGAGGTTCGAAAACGAATAAAAAAGGTTTGAAACTGAAAAAAATGTTTTGAAATTGACATTTTTAGTTTTGAAACCTATTTTTTTCGGCAAACATTAATATTTTTTTCAAAATATTTTATTTCGGTTTCAAATAATATTGGCCCTGATTTAGCTCCATAGAGAGACAGAGAGAGACAACATCAACACAAAACTCAAAGAAGGTGAGATCATTAGTAAAGGAGAAAAAACTGCAACCCTTTGACTTTTATTGATAAAATGAAGGAAGAGAATCTGCAGGAAGTCATTCTCTAGAACTCCACTACCAACCTCTAACACAAAGCACCAGATTCCATCTTCCAAGCTGAGACTCGTTTGTCTTTCTTAACGTTTTTGGGAAGTCTTTATTTATTGGTTTTGTACACTTTAATTTGTATTTTGGATTGTGGTTGCAGAATTTTATATTGTTTTATATTGAAACGTTGTTACGACTTCCGATAAAGAGAGCACCGCCACTTCTTGTTGTCCACTTAAAGCACTGACTGGAACTAAGGGGTCAAGCCCAACTCTTGACACAATGCAGTCTGAATTGTACCATTCTCCTGGCATCCTCCAGAATGTTCCATGAGACTGCCAGATAGAAAAGCATGATTCATCATTCCAGAGAAGGTGTCTCCACTGCTCTAGAATCCAGTGGAAGCACGCTATTGCATCCAACGCTTTGGTGATGTGTGACTTGGATGCAGCTGCTCGGCCTTGGAAACCTATTTCATGAAGATCTCTGTTCTTAGATAAATCTGAAGTACTCTGAATTACTGTGCAGAAAGTCTGCTACCTCTTTCCACTATGCGCTTTCTTCAGCATCAGCTGACCCCTCTCCGTCACTTTACGAGGCCTACCACTTGGTGGCTGAGTAGCTTTATTTTCCATTTTGTTTAGATAGAGCTGACTGTTGAATATTTAGGAGACAGGGAATTTCACGACTGGATTTGTTGTACAGGAGGCTTCCTATCACAGTTACACGCTGGAATTCACTGAGCTCCTGCGAGCGGCCCATTCTTCCACTAATGTCTGTAAAAACCCTCTGCATCCCTGACCACTTGATTTTATACACCTGTGACCAGGACAAGTGAGTAGAACAGATTATTGTGATTATTTGGATGGATGAGTCAATACTTTTGGGAATACACATCTTCTGTCTTCCATGAGAAATTAAAAACGCCAATAGAAAAGTTGTTTGTGGCTAAACTCTTTGACCAGCACAAACACATTCCATTTTCATGACGTTCCTTAAGGAGACCATACGAGCCTTGAGGTCAATACAAAACACACCTGCAGTCTCCTGAAGATGTGGTCGCTCCTCTACGATTCTTCATGGACCCAGAAACCCTCACCTGTACGGATAAACCCCCGGTACGGTTGCATGTGAGTCAGCCTTAACTTTGTTTACAGGATGAAAACCCACATCCGCTAAATTTACATACCAGTTTACATACAGTATACAAAACTACCTCATTAAGTCAAGTTTATTTTATAAAAGTGATGATAAATTAATAGATCCCAACTGTATTGAAATCAGCAAATCATTTAGAACAAAATTACAGGAGAAAGTATGAAGAATAAAGAACAAACTTCACTGAGAGACAAAGCAGCTTTGCATATTATGGAAATGTTTCGAGCAGATAAGTCTCTTTAACAGATTCAAGTGTCAGATCTCATCCGAAGAACTGCTGCTGCTTTAAGGACTGTGAGTATGTTTATATTTTCTGACAATTTTAGCTTCTGTTACTGGAATAAACACAGAAATATTTTTGTGAGATAACAATTTTTTGTTGCAATTAAGATTTTGTTGTTTTTAATGTTCTACTTTTATTTTAATTTCTATCAACAAGCAAAGCAATATAATTTTTTGTATCAACGATCCATCTACATGTTTAAAACTATCCACAAAAAAATCGTTACTGAATTATTTCAGTCGTTTCCACAAATTTTCAGACCATTTTCCACAGCGCTTCAGCTTTTGTCCTAAATGAGGCATGAAGGCATGTATTCCAGGTTCAGACATGTTTGGACAGCAGTGAACTTCTTCATAGATTTAAAATGTTTAAAGTTTGATCTCCTTGTTTCTAATACTCTGCAGTGAAATCAGAGAATGGCGAAGTATGCACCCCTGATGATCATCTACTTTCTGGGTAAGTTTTATACCGTAGAATGTTTTATATGGGGAGACAGAAGACTTTGAACAGGTGGTAAATGAGAACAGCAGGGTGAAAGACCATTAGAAGTGAAACGATCAAAAATATGTATTTCTTATGTGTATAAATTGATTTTTTTAAAGGCTTCTTTATGTATTTGCAATCCATAAAGAAGTGTGTGACCAAAAGACTCGCTTGACTCTTGAAAAAGCCACGAATAAGAGAAACAATGAATAAAGAAACACAAACACTGTAAATGGTACAAATAAATGTTTCTCCAACAACCTTCATGCTAATTATACAATCTCTTAAATCTCTTATACAATCTCTTAAATATAATGTCTTAAATCTTAATCTGGAATTGAATACAAAACCTGAAAATACATTTTTAATTTGTTGAAAATGCATGTACATTGTGAACCAAATTATGCATGTTAAATGTCACTGATAAATACAAATGTTATTTATAAATGTAAATCGAAATAAAGCAATAGATTAAATATTAAATCTAAAAGTGAAGCATAACAATTCATAACTGACATCAATCCATGTTGATTTTACATGGAAGATGTCAGTCCTAAAACTTGAATTGAATTGAATTGAATTGAATGCCTTTATTGTCATTGTGGATGCCACAATGAAATTTAGGTACAGCTCACACCGTTGTGGACAAAAAAATACAAAACACAAACAGGGAAGAGTAATAAAATACAAAATAAATAGAAGGAGGACATCTAACTATACAGATATGTGCAAATAAAAACAGGTATGTGCAAAAAAAAGTAAGGTACGGGAGACAGAACGGATGTGCAACAGTTGCATATTGATGTGCAGGTATTCGGGGTTTATTGCTTATTATTTACATTTAGTGCAGTAACGGCTTTTGGAAAAAAGCTGTCCCTTAATCTGTTTGTTCTGGCTGGTATGGCTCTGTACCGTCTGCCAGAGGGCAGCAGTTTGAAGAGGTGGTGACCAGGGTGGGTTTTATCCTTAACAATGTTTCTGGCTCTGTTGAGGCAGCGGGAGGTGTAGATGGAGGCCATTGTGGGCAGAGGGCAGCCGATGATTTTTTGGGCTGCGTTTGTCACTTTCTGCAGCCTCTTCCTGTCGGCCACCGCACAGCTAGAGTGCCAGACTGACATGGCGTAAGTCAGCAGGCTCTCTATGGAGCGGTAGAAGAGAAGTCACCAGCAGCTTTGGTGGAGTCGCTGCTTCCTGAGCACCCTCAGGAAGTGCAGCCGCTGCTGGGCCTTTTGACTAGGGCGTGGTGTTGGCTTTCCAGGAGAGATCTGCAGAGATGTGGACACCGAGGAATTTAAATGACTCCACCTGCTCCACCTGTTCGCCGTTTAACTCCAGCGGTGTGTGGGTGCCTTTATTACGGCGGAAGTCCAGAATGATTTCTTTTGTTTTGGAGGCGTTCAGTGCCAGGTTGTTTGACGCACTCCACTCTCCGAGTTTCCGGACTTCTTCCATGTAGGCCGTCTCGTTGTCTCCGGTTATCAGTCCCACCACAGTTGTGTCGTCCGTTAATCTAAATGTAAATGTTAAATCTAAATTTACATTTTTAATTGAAATGAAGTGTAAAAAATTGTAAATGTTAAATAGAAATTTATATTTCTTCAACATTTATAATTAACTTTTACATATCACATTTGCATTAAATGATTGCACTTAAATGTATATTTAAGTTAATGTTTTCATGATTGCTTCACAGTCAGTCATTGTAAAGTTTCCATCTTTTCACAGTTTGTCTTCATAAATGACTTTAAAATGCATCTTCAGAAAGCAACACTCAATCTGTTTTTCTGATATTTCATTAGTAATGCAGTGCTTCCATAGAAGCAACATATGCATTTATCTAAAAAGTACATTAAAGCAGAAAAATATTTTTGGAGAAAATGTTTACATGAAATTTATCTGTGAATTTAAATATATAAAAGTTGTACAGATATAATATTGTCCTTCTTCATCCAGGCTGCATCTCCTGCTCAGAGTTCCCCCTCCGTCAGTACCACTATGTTAATATATTGCTGAACTGGAGTGAAGCTCAGCAATACTGCAGAGAGAAATACACGACCTGGCTACATTTGAAAGCATGGATGACTTGAAGAGACTGAAAGCCGAGTTCTCCTGGACTTGGTTTGGTCTTCATGATGATCCAGCAGCTTGGAAAACATCCATGGGAAATGAGAGCAACTCCTGGAGATGGTCAGCAACCGGACAAACCAGCAGAACTGGATTCCAGTCGTGGAACAGTTACAATCCAGATTACTATCAGGGAAAAGAAACATGTGTAGCAATGGCTGGAGGGGGACTATGGGCTGATGTTAACTGCAATGCTGTCTACACTTTTCTTTGCTTAATGGTAAGAAAACTTTTGGCTGCAAGTTTTTTCAAAGACCTTTTCTACATTATGCTTTTTGACATATTTGGTCTGAATATATGACTTGCTACCTTTGGTTGCACTATACCGTGTACTGACCTTCCAACAACCACAACTGTTTGAGAATGGTCTAATTAACAAATCAAAAACTCTCTATATTACAAACTGATTTGAGAATTTAAAAAAAGGAACGACTTATTTTAGAAAAATCTACAAATCATACAGAAAAAAAAATCAAAGCACTAAGCAAGAATAACTGACCAGGTAAGTGGCTTTGTGCTTGAGTGGGAGATTCGGAGGTCCTGGGGTCAAATCGAGTCATACCAAAGACTCTAAAAATGGGAGCCAGTACCTCCCTGCTTGATACTCAGCATTAAGGGATTGGATTGAGTGGGATTAAACCACCAAATGGTTCCCGAGCGCCCCTGTGACTGTAGCTCCCCCCAATGGATGAGTCAAATGCAGAGAATATATTTCATACACCTATTTGTGTGATTACTAATGGGACTTTAACTTTAATAAAGAGACTCTGAACTTGAGAAGTACATAGTTTATTGTGGATGCAAAGTTAAACGTTTTAATGCTATTTTTGTTTAAATCTTGACAAAAAATTAATGTGTTTCAGTTACAGATCAAAACATGAAAAACTACATTTTCGTCAATGAGACAATGTCCTGGAGTTCTGCTCAGCAGTACTGCAGGAAAAACTACACGGACTTGGCGATGATCGAGAACCAGGGGAAAACACGGAGGCTCAGAATGCTAAACCGTCCAGTTTTACAGTCTGGATTGGACTGTATCGAGAACCCTGGACCTGGTCTGATGGAAGCTTGAGCTCCTTCAGGAACTGGAATCCCACTGGAATAAATAACTATGATGGAAACCAACACTGTGGAACAGAGAATTCTGAACATGAGTGGGGCGATGAGCGCTGTAGTGTTAAAAGATCTTTCATCTGCCATCAAGGTGACTATTAAAATTAATGCTGACATATTTTCCAAGGAAATGATTGGAGTTCTGTGATATTCTTTACTCTTCTCTTCAGTTTCAAAGAGGAAGACCACTTTGAGGATGAAATTCATCACTGATGCTGACTTGGCTGACCCAAGAGCCAAAGCCCAGATCCTCCAGCAGGTACAATTCTACGTTTTAATAATTTCTTCATTATGAATTTGGCTTTAATGTTTAAAACTGTATTTTTTCAAATTCTCCTTAAGCTTCGGTTGTTGCTGAGCAGTGGTGGAGGGACCAACATTCAACTGCAGTGGACGATTGAACCCAAGAAATAGAATGGAGAATATTCATCTCTGTCTAAATCACAGATTTAGGTTTTTTTATTCATCATCATGAAGAATCTCATATATGCATCAATGATTTACATTTTTCTTTGCTTCATTTGTGCTACACCTAAATACATATATTTGGGGGCTCCTCCGGGATAGGGTTTTTCAAATGACCCAGGAAGTTCTTGTTAAACTAAATAAAGTTTCTCATCTAAAAACTTGTGTTCTGTGCTTTTATCTCTATTCTCCTATAAAGTACTGGGTTCTTTGATTAAGTGTCATGAACCTTCACAAGTCCCAGTCCAAGCAGATTCCCCAGCAGTATGCCCCTCCCTCTGGCAGTTGCTGTAATTAACATCAGTTGAGACATTTAAGTGAAATGCAAATGCAAAATATATACTGCTCACAAAAATTAAAGGAACACTTATTTTATTGGTCCTGGCATGAATTGAATTAATCCTGTCTGATAATGTTCTTGTTGGTTCATCAGCTGAGGGCCTCGTTCATCAATTCCAGCTGTATTGGTGTTCATGAATTAACAACAGGTGCACTTCAGTGGCAACAACTAGAAAACCCTCCAAACAGGACTGGTGTTACATGTGGAGGTCATTTCACGTTTCTTCTTGATCTTTTTTGGCTGGTTTTCCACTCGTGCTGATTTTGTCTTGTGTATTTCTCTCTACTGGCATTATGAGACGATTCCTTAACCCTACAGAAGTTGCACAGGTTGTCCAACTTCGCCAGGATGGAACATCCACACGTGCTGCTGCAAGAAGGTTGAATGTGTCTCCCAGCACAATCTCCAGAACATGGAGGAGATTTCAGGAGACTGCTGGTTATTCTGGGAGAGCTGGACAGGGCCGTAGAAGGTCCTCAACCCCTCAGCAGGACCCATACCTGCTCCTTTGTGCAAGGAGGAACAGGCTGAGCACTGCTCGTGCCCTACAGAATGACCTCCAGAAGACCACTGGTGTGAATGTCTCTACCCAAACAATCAGGAACAGACTTCATGAAGGTGGCCTGAGGGCCCCACGTCCTGTAGTGGGCCCTGTGCTCACTGCCCAGCACCGTGGAGCTCCACTGGCATGTGATCAAGAACACCAGAATTGGCAAGTCCTCCACTGGCGCCCTGTACTTTTCACAGACCAGAGCAGGTTCACCCTGAGCACCTGTGATAGAAGTGAAAGAGTCTGGAGAAGACAAGAAGAACGTTCTGCTGCCTGCAACGTGGTTCAACATAACAGGTTTGGTGGTGGGTCAGTGATGGTCTGGGAAGGCATATCCATGGAGGGACGCACAGACCTCTACTGCCTATAGGAAATGGTGCTCGGACTGCCATAAGGTATCCAGATGAAATCCTTCAACCCATTGTCAGACCCTACGCTGGTGCAGTAGGTCCTGGTTTGCTCCTAATGCACCACAATGCCCGGCCTCACGTGGCAAGAGAGAGCAGGCAGTACGGATGCGGCCACTCCTCTCTACGATTCTTCATGGACCCAGAACACATGCAAACATCAACCCCTGTTACGTTGCATGTGACTCAGGCTTAACTTTGTTTACAGGATGAATACCCATTTCCGCTCAATTTACATACCAGTTTGCATATAATATACCAAACAGACTCATTACGTTAAGTTTATTTTATAAAAACGATTGTAAATTAAAAACCTCAACTGTCTTACAATCAACAAATCACTTGGAACACAATTACAGGAGAAAGAATTAAGTGTAAAGAACAAATTTAACTAAGAAAAAAAGCAGCTTTGCATATTATGGAAATATTTTGAGAAGATAAGTCTCTTTAACAGATTCAAGTGTCAGATCTAATCCTCAGAACTGCTGCTGCTTTAAGGACTGTGAGTATGATTATATTTTCTGACAATTTTAGCTTCTGTTACTGGAATAAACACAAGGAAACATTTTTGTGAGATAAAAATCTTTTTGTTGCAATTAAGAATTTTTGTTGAAACGTTTCTAATTTCTATCAACAAGCAAAGCAAAATATTATTCTCTATCAACTACAAGATGTTTAAAAGGAAACTGAAATATATGCTTTTAAAACTTGTTTTATAAATCACACTATCCAGAAAAAAAAAATCTTTACTGAATTATTTCAGTCTTTTCCACAAAATTTCAAACTATTTTCCACAGCGCTTCAGCTTTTGTCCTTAATGAAGCATGAAGGCATGTATTCCAGGTTAAGACATGTTTGGACAGCAATGAACTTCTTCATAGATCTGAAACGTTTAAAGGTTGATCTCCATGTTTCTAATCCTCTGCAGTGAAATCAGAGAATGGCGAAGTATGCACCCCTGCTGATCATCTACTTTCTGGGTAAGTTTTACACTGCAGAATGTTTTATATAGGGGGGGCAGAAGACAGAAAGGGTGGAAAATTAGAACAGAAAAGTGAAAGACCATTAGAAGTGAAAGGATCAAAAATATGTATTTCATATATGTATAAATGTATTTCTTTAAAAGGCTTCTTTAAGTATTTGCAATCCTCAATGAAGCGTGTTTTAGTGACTTCTTAATATTTGCCATCAATGATACCAATATTGACCCTTAAGACCTTTTGCAGACACAGATTCAATAGCATTAGAATCTGTTCAAACTAAATATTGTGACAATACCTTGATGTTTTATCCCCTGAGTTTAGCTAAGATTTTAAATTATTTTTACCAAAGAAGAACATTCCCCTTAAAGCATGTGTTACCAGAAAATTTATTTTTGAATTTGCTGGTGGATTCAGCTGATTTTTTTTCAGAATATCTTAAAATGTGAACCGTTTTTTTTTTTTTTTTCTTTTTTATCAGCTGAAAGTGTTTCTTTACTTTTGGGGCTTTTAAAATCTCTTAACTACTATACTAAATTTTATTGTATGACACACCAAATATAATTATGTCTATTTAAATTATGTGATAAATTTGCCACACTTGGGTATTTCTTGTCCTGAGTACTAAATTTATGTCACATTTAATCAGAATTTGTTATAAAGAAAAGCATTATCTATTACTGTAACATTGAAATATTTTAAATTTTAATATATAGAATGTATTATTTTTAAATATTTAAATTTTTTATATAAAGGAAAAAATATAGATGTCAAATATATATTTTTAAGTATGTTACATGTTAATGTAATTTTTCAATCTAAAGTAAGTGTTAATTTATATGATATATCAATCCCCCCCCTTTAGTGCGGGTTAGGGGCGGGAGACATCTGCAAATACATCAAATCCGCGAATGTGGAGAACCCCCGTCTCACCCCACCCCCCAGCCCGCAGCTGAAGAATGTCTGTTAATGATCTATTCTCATCGAAAGCACTTCTGAATATGTTTTATAAAATATTAATTAAAGAACATTGAACTACTGCGCAACATAAAGATTTTTTTAATCTCAGAACTGTAGTGTACTTTGTGACGCATTTGAGGAGCTGTGCGGAAACGCACCGCAGCCCCTCCGTCTTACACAAAAATGTCATACAAGCGCCAACAAGAGTTGTTGGAGTCTTGATGGCGAACCAGATGAGCGACATGACCCTTGAAAAAGCAGCGATTGAGTGAAACCACAAATAAACATGAATACGCGGGGGAACACTTTAAATGGTATAAATAAATGTATTCTCCAAATGTAAGCCTACATGTTAATTATACATGGTAGTATTAATCTTAATCTGGAATTGAACACAAAATCTAAAAGTATATTTTATATTTCAACGTTAAAAATACACATACATTGTAAATCAAAATGTACATGTTAAATGTCACTGGTAAATATAATTGTTAAATAGAAATCTAATCCTAAATAAACTGTAAATATTAAATCATAATGTGAAGTTTATATTAAAATAATAAATTAAATATAAAAGTAAATGTTAAATCTAAACTTACATTTTTTATTGAATTGTTGATTGTTGTTATAATGTTAATCTAAATGTTATATCTAAGTGCAAAAAAAAGTGTAAATGGTAAATATAAATGGCATATATACACACATATACATATATACATATATATATATATATGTGTGTGTGTGTGTATATATATATTTTTTTCAATCCCCTTATATTGCAAAGAGGCTAAAACTTTCTATAAATGTAACGTCAACATTTATACTTAATTTTTCTACTGAACTCTTAGATCTGATTGATAAATAAAAAAATTGAAATTGATAAATATATCATTTATGTTTCTTCAACATTTAGAATTAACATTTACTTTTAGATATACCATTTACATTAAATTCTTGTGCTTAAATTGAAATGTATTTTGAACGGAATCAGTAACATTTTATTGTTATATTAGGATTAGATATTTTTAGTCTTATCTTTAGGGTCGGGAACCGAGGTTCAGTTCTAAGTAGGAACCATTATGATTTACGCGGTTTTACCAAAACAAGCTGCTGCAAACGGTGCCGGATTTCGGTGCTAAGATTCATTGGATGTCTACTTGTCTTTGGATATGTCAATCACTTCTCCTCTCTTCAGTACTTTGAAGTTCTGCATTTCACAGCAGAACACAAAAGTTTGCCAGGTCGCTGCATTGCATCAGCCAATCAGGGACTCAACTTTGGACACGTGACGTTTTCAGTAAACAGTGGGTAAAATACTAACCCAATATGAGCATTTTTGTCCTGTCGCCGCGCAGAGGTTCTCTGGCTGCAAACAGACTGACTACTGGACTCGCCCGCGCCACCCACCGGGAGACAGACTCCCGTTGTGGGCAGCGTAGATATCCAGCTCGGCTCTCCTGAACTGTGATGTTTTATTTATTTTTCGTTGAGAAAATAATAATATTAAAAAAAAAAAAAAAAAAAACACTCAAAACATAAATTTTAGAGGTCTTTACCATGTGTCAATATGTGACTTGGGGATGAAAATGTGTTGATTTGGGGAGATATAAGCATTACTTTCATTACAAAAGAACCGAAATTGGCAACAATTGGGAACCAAAACCAAAGCTCTCACTGGAACCACATAAAACCCAATCGCCCAACCTACTTGTAAACATTTCACACTTAGATTTATCATTGACTTACATCTATATTTCAAATTACAATTAATAAGTAGATTTATAACCAAAACTGACATCATGGATAACTCTTTTAATTGATAAATAAGGACACAAATGTCAGCACATTTAATAGAAAGTCTTAAAATTGTAAAATTGTCTCATAATTTCAAGAAAGGAAACTTTTACTTTCGGTACACCTAAATAACTTCAGTTTACGAATACCAATTTTTATTTTTGAAACATAACTGTATGTTTTGTTTTCAGGATTGCTGAACCCTCAGCAATCCTGTAATGTTTCCATCTTTGCACAGTTTGCCTTCATCGATGAGTTTATAACACATGTTCAGAGAGCAATCATTTTTGTGATCACCTAAATGATGTATTCAGTTAGTTGTCATTAGTACTGCAGTGCTCCATAGCAACATACACATTTACCTAAAAAGTACAATTGTAGCAGAAAAGATGTTTTGGAAAAAAGTTTAAAATGTATCCTGTTATTTTGAATGTATGAACATTGTAGAATATTGTCCTTCTCCATCCAGGCTGCATCTCCTGCTCAAAAGTCCCCCTCCGTCAGTACTACTATGTTGACAAGGCTCTGAACTGGAGTGACGCTCAACAATACTGCAGAGAGAAATACACCGACCTGGCTACATTTGAAAGCATGGATGACTTGAAGAGACTGAAAGCCAAGTTTACCTACTCCTGGGCTTGGATTGGTCTCCATGATGATCCAGCAGCTTGGAAAACATCCATGGGAAATGAGAGCAACTCCTGGAGATGGTCAGCAACAGGACAAACCAGCAGAACTGGATTCCAGTCGTGGGACAGTAACAATCCAGATTACCGTCGTGGTATGGAAACGTGTGCATCTATGGACGGAGGGGGTATGTGGTTCGACACTGAATGCAGCAACTCCTACACATTTCTGTGCTTCAATGGTAAGAAATAATGTTTTCAAACATTGGTTCTATTATACATACTTCAATAATTATGCACTAGTTCAAGATTTAATAAATCAATGGCTTTTTGTTGGAAGGATAAAAAAAATAGTATCTATCCTCCAGCGCACAAAAGAACAAGAAAGAAATCTTTAATCCTTCATTTTACGTTAAAATAAGTCCTATTTAGAAAAGACAGCACTAAACACCTTGTGTCCTGTCCTGCCTTTAAACTCATTTACTTTACATTTCAGTCAAAATGTTCTGACTCAAAATTTTCTTTTAGTTACAGATTAAACAAGAAAAACTACATTTTCATCAGTCAAGCAATGTCCTGGAGTTCTGCTCAGCAGTACTGCAGGAAAAACTACAAGGACTTGGCGATGATCGAGAACCAGGAGGAAAACATGGAGGCTCTGAATGCTATACTGTCCGATTCTATGGTCTGGATTGGTCTGTATCGAGAACCCTGGATCTGGTCTGATGGAAGCAAGAACTCCTTCAAAAACTGGTATCCCTCTGGATTAAACAACGTCAATGAAAATCAGCACTGTGTTACTGAGAATCCCCAGCATCAATGGGCTGATGAATTCTGTAACATTCCATGGGTTTTCGTCTGCCATCAAGGTGACCATCAAAGAAAGGCTGAGATGTTTCACAAGCAAAATGTTGAACTTCTGTGACATTTTTTCCTGTTCTGTTTCAGTTTCAAAGAGGAAGACCACTTTCAGGATGAAATTCCTCACTGATGCTGACCTGACCAACCCAAAAGTCAAAGCCCAGATCCTGGAGAAGGTAGATCTCCATGACTCTTCTTTTTTTTTCTGAAAGAGTCCTGCTTTCTCAATGTTTTTTTTTCTTTTAGCTTTCTGCGTTGCTCACAGAAGGCAACTGGACCAACTTCAACTTAAAGTGGACGATTCAACCCCAAAATACTCCAGAGTGACTCAGGGATGTTCCTCCAGCTGACCTCCACATCTTCATGGATCCGAATTCTTCCCTTCTGCGTTCCCCTTAGCCCATCCCCTTTGTTTATCTCTCCGGGCTTGCTTCAAACGGAGGGTGATGAAAAAATAGTGTGAAATATTTTGGACGCGACTTTCGCTCGATGACATCATCAATATCACCGATCCGCTAGCATTAGCGCGGAACTTCCAGCGCTCTAATATTCATAACAACAGCGGTTTTATAACTCTAAAAAGGTCACACAACAACAAAAAGTAATGACTTACATTTAAATGTAAACATCTGTGGTTCAGAGCGCATCCACGTGAAGATAAGCATCTCTTAGCGCAACACGGTTTACTCTCGCGATAGTGGACTACCCCCCTGTTTGGAGAGTGAAACCGAAAAAATAATAATCTGGACTTCAACTGCCACTTCAAATCAAGGGGAAGGGAGAAGAGGAGAATGCCTAAGATTTCACATTAGCTATACATTATATGATATTAGTTTACAATGACGTAGAATCTGTTAGATCGTGTAAATTAACAGTTGTGATTGATTGATTGATTGGTTTATTTCAAGCATAGATTGAAAAATACAGGACAAAACACACAATCATTTCAAACTCATTACAGAAACAATAAGATGCAATGATAAGAAAAAGGAAAACAAACAAAAATAAAATACACTTATGTCACATTTGGTTCATTCATTCTTTGTGATTATTAACTAAAGTCAGTAGAGTTTGATTGATTGCTTAAAAAGGAGTGGGAAGAAGCGAATTTATATAATCCCACCCCTACTTGATTACTTCATTTAACTGTTTTGTATGATCATATCATTCGGTTGTTTTTTCTTTTTTTTTTTTTAATTTTTCAAATATATTCCCAATATCAGAGTAAAGTGCTTGTTGATTATTGATTAATCTCGTAAAACATTATTTCAGTAAACAGTAACATCAATCATACATCATGTAACTGATATGTAATACTCACTGATTATCATCAAAATACAATGTCATATTGCTATACATTATATTATATTAGTTTAATATGACGTAGAATCTGTTAGATTGTGTAAATTAACAGTTGTCACAACCACTTTTATTATTTTGTTCTTTTTGTTTATTATTTTGCTCTGATTCAATTTATCTGATCTTTTCTTTGACTGAAGAAATTGGCAGGGAATCTACAGAGTTTTACAGCAATAAGAGACTTTGGTTTGATTTTGTTGGTTTTGTTTCTGTGTTTAGCCAGAGTAAAATAGAAATCATGTAACTATCCATCTTTAATATAATGAACATATCAACCAAAACACAAAAAATGTCAAACACACAAGGGGAAAAAGTAACTTGGTTTTAACATGGATTAGTGAAATTAAAATCAGCAGACTGCTGTTGAAACATCCTACTCAGTTGATTGAAGATAGAGAATGGTTTCTCAGATCAGCCTTTTAAGGCAGGTGACAGCTAATCTTGTTTTTTAATTTTTTTAATGTTGGAGGATCAATGGTTCTGTGTTCCAAGTCAGAACATACTGTATATTTCAGAGTCAAGAAATCAGCTGTTTTCCTTCTCAGGGACATGAGTGCGAAGCTATTTTCACACCACCTTCAGCAATGTGCATTCATGTGGCCACTTCCAAAGAGGAGTTTATATAAATGACTAGAAATGCATGTTTCTGACCATTGCGTTCAAAATTCTCATGTTCACGTGTACATACAGCTTCTACAACCATTTTCAGCACCATGTACAGCACTCAAATGACCATGTTCAGAAAGTTAAACCTGGGTGTAATTTTACCAAGCAGGAAATTGGATGTGCAGTGATGTATGGATGGAGTCCTGTTTAATTTACAGACGTGATGAGAGTTTGAACATTGTTTATGGTGGAAAAATTATTGTGATTTGGGTACAGCTGGAACTGTATGATATAAAACACTTGCTTTATATTTTGAAGAAGGTTGTGTAGCTACACTGTATTTCTGTGGGTTTCAATAAGCTTTTTATTGGAAATGGTCATTTGAACGTGCTTTGCCGATGGCGGTGAGATTGTAACTAAAGGGTTCAAATGACAGTCAATTTGTTAAAGTTGTTACGTGGTTATTTTGAGCAAACAATAAACTTTACAGAACATTTCATTGGAAGTAAATTTGCAAAAATTTAACTGCTCAGGAGTTTTTAGACACTGTTAAAGTTTGAATATGGAAATAAACCAGACATAAAGCCTTTGTAACAGGTTGAAGTCATATCTCTCCCTCAGAACTTCTGCTGCTTTCAGAACGGTGAGTATGCTCATATTTACTGAATATTTTTAGGTTTTTTTTTTAACAAAAACAAAATAAATAATAACAATGAAATAATCTCAAGCACAAACTGATGTGATTTTAAAAGGAATCACACCCTTAGCTTTAGAAAAATCTTCATTTTCGGGATCATTCATGACTGATGCATGTTTTGTTTCTTTAGACCCGTTTAAACTTTCATCTTCTACTAAGCATGAAGACACTTTGGACATTTTTGGATATCAGTACGCTGATGACTCTCCACTTATTTGGTAAGTTTTACTGTCTATTTAGGAGAAAAAAATGTTTTCTTCAAGGGACTTTAACACTCGTATGCATTTAATTAAAAGTTGTATATCAATGTAAAAGTAAATTATTGTTGATAAATATATATCTACGTATTCAATTCAATTCAATTCAATTTTATTTATATAGCCCAAAATCACAAAGAATTTTGCCTCATTGGGCTTCATGCAGATAATTTATATATAAATATATATGTGTGTGTCTATATATATATATATATATATATATATAATATAATATATATATAATATATAATATATTATATATATATTATATGTATATTTGTATTGTATTTTTTAAAGACAATAAAGACAGAACAGAAAATGGGGGGAAAAAAAAGTACTCTGTCGTGTACACGTTATATTTGAACAATTATCATGTCCCCATCCAGGTTGTATCTCCTGCTCAAAAGTCCCCCTCCGTCAGTACTACTATGTTAACCAGGCCCTGAACTGGAGTGAAGCTCAACAATACTGCAGAGAGAAATACACCGACCTGGCTACATTTGACAGCATGGATGACTTGAAGAGACTGAAAGCCAAGTTTACCTACTCCTGGGCTTGGATTGGTCTTCACGATGATCCAGCAGCTTGGAAAACATCCATGGGAAATGAGAGCAACTCCTGGAGATGGTCAGCAACAGGACAAACCAGCAGAACTGGATATGAATCGTGGAATAGTTACAATCCAGATTACGATCAGGGAAAAGAAGCATGTGTAGCAATAGCTGGAGGGGGACTATGGATTGATGTTAACTGTAATGCTGCCTACACTTTTCTGTGCTTTAATGGTAAGAAAACGTTTGGCTCCAAGTTTTTTCAAAAACCTTTCTACATTATGCTTTTTTTTTACCTGCTTGGTCTAAATGATAGACTTGCTACGTTTGGTCATAGTACATGTCTGGTCACAACCACAGCTGTTTAACCCTTCCGCTCTCCTTGGGGTCCAGATGGCTCCAACCACATATTGTTATGCGATTTCTTCCATGACAAATGTGGACGAAGGGGGACAGGATTTTACGTCTGTCATGGACATTAGTGAACTCAAAAATCAGTGAAAAAAAAAAGTTCAGCGCACTGTCTTGTGGGGCCCAGATGACCCCACTTTTAATATAAACAAGCTAAGGAGAACGGAAGGGTTAAAACTGGTCTGACTAAACTAAATCAAAGAAAAACTCTAGATTACACAATAAGTTGAGAATTTAAAAAAATTGAATGTCTTATTTCAGAAAAAAATATAAATTTAATGTTTCTTCTCATCAAAGGAGATCAAAGCACTAAACAATTACAAAGATGCTTTGAACCAGGGGAGTACATAATTGTGGATGCAAAGTTAAACATTTTAACGACTTTAAAAAAATTTATATATTGACTAAAAATTCTGTTGCAGTTACTGATCAAAACAAGAAAAACTACATTTTCATCAATCAAGCAATGTCATGGAGTTCTGCTCAGGAGTACTGCAGGAAAAACTACAAGGACTTGGCGATGATCGAGAGCCAGGAGGAAAACATGGAGGCTCAGAATGCTAAACCGTCCAGTTCTGAAGCTTGGATTGGTCTGTTTCGAGAACCCTGGACCTGGTCTGATGGAAGCCTGAGCTCCTTCAGAAACTGGGTTAACTCTGGTTTAGATAACTATGGAGGGAACCAACATTGTGCAGTTGAGGATTCCGCACATGGGTGGGTCAATGAGCTCTGTAGTGTAAAAACAAATTTCATCTGCCATCAAGGTGACTATTAAAAGAAATGCTGACATGTGTTAAAAACAAAATAATGGAGTTTTGTTGATGGTTTTTACTGTTCTGTTCAGTTTTAAAGAGGAAGACCACTTTGAGGATAAACTTCAACACTGATGCTGACTTGACTGAATCAAAAGTCAAAGCCCAGATCTTGGAGCAGGTAGATTTCTAGATTCTCATCATTCTTTGATTGTGATTTTGGGTTTAATGTTTAAAACTGTTTTTCTTTCATTGAATTCTCTGTCAGTTTCATTGGTTGCTGAGAAGTGGTGGAGGGACTGGCATACAACTGCAGTGGACGATTGAACCCAAGACATAGGAGTGCAACATCTCTGTTGGATTCACATATTTAGTCATTATTTTCATTATCATGATGAATCTAATTTATGGATCAAATTACATTTTTCTTTGCTTTATTTGTGCTATACAAATACATTTGGATGTTCCTTCGGAATAGGGTTTTACTATGTAAAAGTACTGGGTTCTCTGATAACTGACATGAATCTTCACAAGTCCCAGTCCAAAGCTGGTCAGTTTTTAACTGAACTGACTCCCCAGCAGTACGCCCCTCCCTCTGATGTGACATCAGTTGAAATATTTAAGTGAAATAAAAAAAGCAAATGGAAAATCTGTACGACAGGCCTGTTTCTCAGTTACTTTTCCCTTTCATGTTTCATATCTATAGGTGCTTCTGCGTTAAAAACTCTTGCTTTCAAACATTACTATGTTCATTTTTAAGGCCATTGTCGGGCTCCACGTACAAAACGCGAGCTCACTTTCCGAAAGTTAAACTTGGCTCCACTTTCACCAATCGGCGACTCAGATTTAGTCACATGTTGGTAATTTAATTTTAATTCATGTAAGTACCAACCATTTAAAAGTTGTTCATGAAAATTAATAATAATGGTTTTTGCCCAGCCAGAATTCTATTCATACAAAGAAATAGAGCTGTGAAAGAAAAAGCTTCATGAGATTTTCATAGACATTTCACACCAAGCCTCTTCCAATGGTGGCTACATGAGCAAGTATCGGTGACGACAGTCCAGTGTGAATATCGTATGGTAAACGTTCAGGAGGAAAGAATGCAGACACGGCTCTCGTTGTGCATGTGCTCAAAATTACGGCGGCAAAAGCCACGAAACGGGCAGCAGGTTTGTTGACATCAGAGGAGCAGCAGGAAAAGAAGACTTCACGTTCAAGATGGAGACGAAAGATGCCAGCGCAGCATCGCCGCAGATCCACATAAAAGGCCTGGTCATGGACACAAGTGCGTGGTCCCACATCATCAACAGGAGTCGGTTCAAGAACTTTGACAGCACCTTCAAACCAGAGAGGCACAGCATAGGGCCTGGAGGCAGCGAAGAAGACTGAAGAGCTGGAGCAGAGTTTGGAACGCTCAAAGAAGAAGCTGAAAAGGTGGAAAGAGGAGAGTTAGACCAAAGGTGAGAATCCAGCAGACCATTGTTTGTCTACACAAAAGAATCCAAACAAGGAGAAAAGATAATAATTGTGATCTGGTTGGATGATCTTATCTATGCAGCCAACAGCAATGAGAGCATAAAACCAGTTACTTTCCACCAGGCATGAGATAAAGGACCTCGACCAATTAAAACCCTTTCTAGACATGGGCTTTAGCCAATCTGACGGTACACAAAAACTGTTGTTTTTGAAGACAACTGGTACCATTTCTCGTGTCTGGAACCCTGTGAACAGGCAGAGATGTAAACATGTGGACATGAAGTATCATATCTGGCCCATTAAACTATTTAAATGGAAATAAATGATAACGATGACCCTTATTTGCTTTATTTTCCCTATAATTGTGATGTTTCCCAGTTGATGGCACTCTATAAATGCATTGACCTTTGTTTAGGTGCAGAAAGTTCTGCATTTCTGTGGTTTTGAAAGAATTTTTTTTGTTAGTGTGTTTTCAGATTAGACTCCTTTTTTTTCAATCATTCTGACACCAAACAAAAGCAGAATTTCTCTAAGTTGGTGGTTTTCCCTAAAGAGCATCAAACTATTGGTGGAATTGCTCTAAAATGAGAATTAAAGTTGCAGTTTTGAAATGAAACCCCCAAAATAGTAGTTTTAATCAAATTTAAAACAAGTTTATTGTCTATATTTTATCTTATATCTTTCTCTTATGAGGTGAATTACTAAAACACCCCACACATCCAGGTCCGGCCCTTCGGTCAAATTTTAGATCCCTTTTTGGCCCACAAGTCAAAAAGTTTTCCCACACTTTGTCTAGAGCGAGAGAAAACAAATGCAAAAGTCCAAAAACGTATTCTTCTGGTGGATCGGGAGAAAATGACTATTTTTCAGATCCTCAGATAGACCTATTTTCAAAGCAGGGCTATGAATATGTAGCAGGAGGAAATGGGCTCCACCTGCTACACAGGTGATGGTAATTGAGGAGATTGCCAAAAGGGTGTGGTGGAGAAAAAGGCAGTGGCAGTTGTCACTGCACTCAAAAGAGGGACGCCACCCTGTGCTACAGGTTCCAGGCCCAGTCAGGGGCACCTGAAACGGTGTGTGTGACCTGTGGCACGAGGGTCCCCTCTCCATGCATCAGAGGGCATCTCTAGTATGTCATCTGCGTATTGTGTATTCATCTTCCACAGCTTTACTGTGATGTGTTTGTGCCATCCTGTACATCCTGTGCTATCTGGCGGTATGTGTTTGGCCATCCACCCTGTGCTTCAATGTAATGGTGCTGCTCTGACATCCTGCCTGTCCTCCACAGGGTCTTACTGTGAGCCCCTGCTGTTTTGCCTGCCTTGCCTTTGTAGCCTTGTGGCTTTGGTCATTTTATCATGATTTTATAATTCCTTTTTATATTCTGGTTGTGGCCTGGGAGTGGACTGGCCTCTGCGTGGACCCAAGTGACTGTACCCCCTTCACTCCACCATTGGCCAGCTGCCTTGGTGTGGACAGCAGGATGCGTGGGGGGGTGTGACTACCTTGGCTCCTCACTGGACAAGGGACTGGCTGCCACTTCACTCCCTTGGACCTTGGGTGTGCTGTGCGTCATTGCACCGCCTCAGACGGACCACTGCAGTTCGGGAGCCTGCAGTGCTGAAAGTAGGCCCTGAGGCGAGGAGTCAGCTACCACCCAGGACTCGGAGGACAACCAGCATTTTAACTACTTTTATTTGTGTGTGATTGTGTATTTTATCATTTTTATTTTATCTTTTAATCTTATCTTTTTAGAGCCAGTCCCCTGCAAGAACCGGGTTTCAGGTGGTGGAGTGGACCTGCGTGTGCTGTGTTCCCTGGGTTGGATTCCCCTGTCCTTTCACAATTGTATGGCGTGGTGCACGTGTGTGGGGTGACTTTGTTATTTTGGGTATCCCTCCCCACCTGTTGACCCGGTCTGGTAGGTGCAGGAAGGCTGAGCATATTTTAATTGTAATAAATTATATATTTTAAAACTCCCAGAGCTGCGTCCGTGCCCTGTGTGATCCTGCGCTTATAAATTTTAGTGTGTCCAACCCCCCTTGGCGCCCCAACCGCTCGTGTTGCCACAAATACACAAAGGACCAGAGCAAGTTTGCCCCACATTGCACCACCATGGATGGACCTAAAGCATACAGCTATCTTAGGGATTCTCTGCATCTTCCACTGCCACATCCACATACATTGTAAAGATGTCATTATGTTTTTTTGGTTTCACTTTTACTTAACATACCGATTTAAAACACTTAACACGTGAGCCTTATATTCTTTTTGAATAAAAAAGAGGTATCTGATGTACAAGTTTAACTATTTTGAAACTTTTGGAAACAAGAACCCACATAGAAAAATAATTAGCAAAAAAAGAAGCAGTATGCACAAAATGAAAATAATGGTTAAAGCCCTAAGGATCTCGTAATTTTATCTTTGGATGGTGTATGGAATCAGTCGATGCCAAGTCTGAGCTTAACATAATGATGCTAAACATGTTGCAGAGAAGACATGAAGAAGACCCAGTTAAATATGGCTTTGTGACCCTCATGTTGGATGCCATGGCCATCAAAAACATATACATTACCATGCCTACACCTAGAAAATGACTGGATATGTGGCTATATGGAGGAGACTGTTGTAGCCATGGAGGCACTTGTTTTTATCGTTATTGGCTTACAGAGTCACTGGAACGCCCCAGTTGGTTACTACCTTGCAAAGTTTCCCTTGTCAAATACGCAGAAGGTCGTTTTTCTTCACGCTTTGGAGGATTGCATGCACGTGGCACAAGAGTAGTGGATGGGCACGCCTCCAATATTTTCATGTGCAATGTGTTCGGATATCAGCTAAAGGGAAACCCTCACAAGCCTTTGAAAACTTTCTTCAAACATCCAGTGACTGATGAAGAGGTGTTTGTGGGGATGGACGCTTGTCACATGCGGAAACTGGCCCACAACATGTTGCAGATGTCAGAAGGTAAACTGTTTTAGTCATTCACTCATTGTGTTTTATTGATGTGGTTTTGTTTTACATTTGTATTTGCATGCTTTTGTGATGGTGTTTGACTTTTAATATTTGAAATGAGATGGGACTGAACAGCTAATGACATGATGACAGGAACAGACTTCATGAAGGTGGCCTGAGGGCCCCACTTCCTGTAGTGGGGCTTGTGCTCACTGCCCAGCACCGTGGAGCTCCACTGGCATTTGTTCAAGAACACCAGAATTGGCAAGTCCTCCACTGGCGCCCTGTACTTTTAACAGACCAGAGCAGGTTCACCCTGAGCACCTGTGATAAACGTTAGAGAGTCTGGAGAAGACACGGAGAACGTTCTGCTGCCTGCAACGTGGTTCAACATGACAGGTTTGGTGGTGGGTCAGTGATGGTCATATCCATGGAGGGACGCACAGACCTCTACTGCCTAGGAAATGGTGCTCTGACTGCCATAAGGTATCCAGATGAAATCCTTCAACCCATTGTCAGACCCTACGCTGGTGCAGTAGGTCCTGGTTTGCTCCTAATTCACCACAATGCCCGGCCTCACGTGGCAAGAGAGAGCAGGCAGTACGGATGCGGCCACTCCTCTCTACGATTCTTCATGGACCCAGAAACACATGCAAACATCAATCCCCTGTTACGGTTGCATGTGACTCAGGCTTAACTTTGTTTACAGGATGAATACCCATTTCCGCTCAATTTACATACCAGTTTGCATATAATATACCAAACAGACTCATTACGTTAAGTTTATTTTATAAAAACGATTGTAAATTAAAAACCTCAACTGTCTTACAATCAACAAATCACTTGGAACAAACAATTGCAGGAGAAAGAATTAAGTGTAAAGAACAAATTAACTAAGAAAAAAGCAGCTTTGCATATTATGGAAATATTTTGAGCAATAAGTCTCTTAACAGATTCAAGTGTCAGATCTAATCTCAGAACTGCTGCTGCTTTAAGGACTGTGAAGTATGATTTAATTTTCTGACAATTTTAGCTTCTGTTACTGGAATAAACACAAGGAAACATTTTTGAGAGATTACAATTTTTTTTTGTTGTAATTAAGAATTTTTGTTGAAAATTTTTCTAATTTTTATCAACAAGCAAAGCAAAATATTATTTTCTATCAACTACTAGATGTTTAAAAGGAAACGAACTATATGCTTTTAAAACTTCTTTTATAAATCACACTCTCCAGGAAAAAAAATCGTTACTGAATTATTTCAGTCTTTTACACAAAATTTCAAACCATTTTCCACAGCGCTTCAGCTTTTGTCCTAAATGAAGCATGAAGGCATGTATTCCAGGTTAAGACATGTTTGGACAGCAGTTAACTTTTTTATGGATCTGAAACGTTTAAAGGTTGATCTCCATGTTTCTAATCCTCTGCAGTGAAATCAGAGAATGGCGAAGTATGCACCCCTGCTGATCATCTACTTTCTGGGTAAGTTTTACACGTTTTATATGGGGGAGGCAGAAGACAGAAAGGGTGGAAAATTAGAACAGAAAAGTGAAAGTCCATTAGAAGTGAAAGGATCAAAAATATGTATTTCATATATGTATAAATGTATTTCTTTAAAAGGCTTCTTTAAGTATTTGTAATCCTCAATGAAGCATGTTTCAGTGATTTCTTAATATTTGCCATCAATGATACCAATATTGACCCTTAAGACCTTTTGCAGACACAGATTCAATAGCATTAGAATCTGTTCAAACTAGATATTGTGACAATACCTTGATGTTTTATCCCCTGAGTTTGGCTAAGATTTAAAATTATTTTTACCAAAGAAGAACATTCCCCTAAAACAGGGGTGGGCAAACTACGGCCCGGGGGCCACATGCGGCCCCTTAGGCTACTTAATCTGGCCCTCCAAATTAAAATACATTGAATCAAAAATCCTAATTATTGGTTTATTTCCATTGTATTTCTGGTTTCTTATCATGAATGGTGATGTTTCTCTGGCGTTCGTGTGTTTTTTTCTGAGTCAGAAGGTTAATTTTCGGATTTCTTTGAGTTCGCATTTTCCCTTTTTAGAACATCAACCCATTGGATCACCAAAAAGAGAACAAAAATCAAAATTTAGAAATGAAAATTCCCAAATTTTCTTTTTAATAATATATGAGAATTTTAATCAAAATTAAAGCATTTTATCTAAATTCCATTTTATCTTTTAGTTTATGAGGTTCATTACCAAAACACCTTCCATCTGCTCCTTGTCCGGCCCTTATGCCAAATTTTAGACCCCTTTCTGGCCCACAAATCAAAAAGTTTGCCCACCCCTGCCCTAAAAGCATGTGTTACCAGAAAATTTATTTTTGAATTTGCTGGTGGATTCAGCAGATTTTTTTTCAGAATATTTTAAAATGTGAACCTTTTTTTTCTTTTTTATCAGCTGAAAGTGTTTCTTTACTTTTGGGGCTTTTAAAATCTCTTAACTACTATACTAAATTTTATTGTATGACACACCAAATATAATTATGTCTATTTAAATTATGTGATAAATTTGCCACACTTGGGTATTTCTTGTCCTGAGTACTAAATTTATGTCACATTTAATCAGAATTTGTTATAAAGAAAAGCATTATCTATTACTGTAACATTGAAATATTTTAAATTTTAATATATAGAATGTATTATTTTTAAATATTTACATTTTTTATATAAAGGAAAAAATATAGATGTCAAATATATATTTTTAAGTATGTTACATGTTAATGTAATTTTTCAATCTAAAGTAAGTGTTAATTTATATGATATATCAATCCCCCCCCTTTAGTGCGGGTTAGGGGCGGGAGACATCTGCAAATACATCAAATCCGCGAATGTGGAGAACCCCCGTCTCACCCCACCCCCCAGCCCGCAGCTGAAGAATGTCTGTTAATGATCTATTCTCATCGAAAGCACTTCTGAATATGTTTTATAAAATATTAATTAAAGAACATTGAACTACTGCGCAACATAAACATTTTTTAATCTCAGAACTGTAGTGTACTTTGTGACGCATTTGAGGAGCTGTGCGGAAACGCACCGCAGCCCCTCCTTCTTACACAAAAATGTCATTCAAGCCCCAACAAGAGTTGTTGGAGTCTTGGTGGCGAACCAGATGAGCGACATGACCCTTGAAAAAGCAGCAATTGAGTGAAACCACAAATAAACATGAATACGCGGGGGAACACTTTAAATGGTATAAATAAATGTATCTCCAAAAATGTAAGCCTACATGTTAATTATACATGGTAGTATTAATCTTAATCTGGAATTGAACACAAAATCTAAAAGTATATTTTATATTTCAACATTAAAAATACACATACATTGTAAATCAAAATGTACATGTTAAATGTCACTGGTAAATATAATTGTTAAATAGAAATCTAATCCTAAATAAACTGTAAATATTAAATCATAATGTGAAGTTTATATTAAATATAAATTTAAATATAAAAGTAAATGTTAAATCTAAACTTACATTTTTTATTGAATTGTTGATTGTTGTTATAATGTTTATCTAAATGTTATATCTAAGTGCAAAAAAAAGTGTAAATGGTAAATATAAATGGCATATATACACACATATACATATATACATATATATATATATATATATATATATATATATGTGTGTGTATATATATATTTTTTTTCAATGCCCTTATATTGCAAAGAGGCTAAAACTTTCTATAAATGTAACGTCAACATTTATACTTAATTTTTCTACTGAACTCTTAGATCTGATTGATAAATAAAAAAATTGAAATTGATAAATATATCATTTATGTTTCTTCAACATTTAGAATTAACATTTACTTTTAGATATACCATTTACATTAAATTCTTGTGCTTAAATTGAAATGTATTTTGAACGGAATCAGTAACATTTTATTGTTATATTAGGATTTAGATATATTTTTAGTCTTATCTTTAGGGTTGGGAACCGAGGTTCAGTTCCAAGTAGGAACCATTATGATTTACGCGGTTCTACCGAAACAAGCTGCTGCAAACGGTGCCGGATTTCGGTGCTAAGATTCATTGGATGTCTACTTGTCTTTGGATATGTCAATCACTTCTCCTCTCTTCAGTACTTTGAAGTTCTGCATTTCACAGCAGAACACAAAAGTTTGCCAGGTCGCTGCATTGCATCAGCCAATCAGGGACTCAACTTTGGACACGTGACGTTTTCAGTAAACAGGGTAAAATACTAACCCAATACGAGCATTTTTGTCCTGTCGCAGAGCAGAGGTTCTCTGGCTGCAGACAGACTGACTACTGGACTCGCCCGCGCCACCCACCGGGAGACAGACTCCCGTTGTGGGCAGCGTAGATATCCAGCTCGGCTCTCCTGAACTGTGATGTTTTATTTATTTTTCGTTGAGAAAATAATAATATTAAAAAAAAAAAAAAAAAACACTCAAAACATAAATTTTAGAGGTCTTTACCATGTGTCAATATGTGACTTGGGGATGAAAATGTGTTGATTTGGGGAGATATAAGCATTACTTTCATTACAAAAGAACCGAAATTGGCAACAATTGGGAACCAAAACCCAAAGCTCTCACTGGAACTACATAAAACCCAATCGATGCCCAACCTACTTGTAACTTACATTTCACACTTAGATTTATCATTGAACTTACATCTATATTTCAAATTAACAATTAATAAGTAGATTTATAACCAAAACTGGACATCATGGATAACTCTTTAATTTGTGATAAATAAGGACAAAATGTCAGCACATTTTAATAGAAAGTCTTAAAATTGTAAAATTGTCTCATAATTTCAAGGAAGGAAACTTTTACTTTCGGTACACCTTAAATAACTTCAGTTTACGAATACCAGGAATTTTTTTATTTTTGAACATAACTGTATGTTTTTGTTTTCAGGATTGCTGAACCCTCAGCAATCCTGTAATGTTTCCATCTTTGCACAGTTTGCCTTCATCGATGAGTTTATAACACATGTTCAGGAAGCAATCATTTTTGTGATCACCTAAATGATGTATTCAGTAGTATGTCATTAGTACTGCAGTGCTCCATAGCAACATACACATTTACCTAAAAAGTACATTGTAGCAGAAAAGATGTTTTGGAAAAAAGTTTAAAATGTATCCTGTTATTTTGAATGTATGAACATTGTGCATAGAATATTGTCCTTCTCCATCCAGGCTGCATCTCCTGCTCAAAAGTCCCCCTCCGTCAGTACTACTATGTTGACAAGGCTCTGAACTGGAGTGACGCTCAACAATACTGCAGAGAGAAATACACCGACCTGGCTACATTTGAATGCATGGATGACTTCAAGAAACTGAAAGCCAAGTTTACCTACTCCTGGGCTTGGATTGGTCTCCATGATGATCCAGCAGCTTGGAAAACATCCATGGGAAATGAGAGCAACTCCTGGAGATGGTCAGCAACAGGACAAACCAGCAGAACTGGATTCCAGTCGTGGGACAGTAACAATCCAGATTACCGTCGTGGTATGGAAACGTGTGCATCTATGGACGGAGGGGGAATATGGTTCGACACTGAATGCAGCAACTCCTACACATTTCTGTGCTTCAATGGTAAGAAATAATGTTTTCAAACATTGGTTCTATTATACATACTTCAATAATTATGCACTATTTCAAGATTTAATAAATCAATGGCTTTTTGTTGGAAGGATAAAAAAAATAGTATCTATCCTCCAGCGCACAAAAGAACAAGAAAGAAATCTTTAATCCTTCATTTTACGTTAAAATAAGTCCTATTTAGAAAAGACAGCACTAAACACCTTGTGTCCTGTCCTGCCTTTAAACTCATTTACTTTACATTTCAGTCAAAATGTTCTGACTCAAAATTTTCTTTTAGTTACAGATCTAAACAAGAAAAACTACATTTTCATCAATCAAGTAATGTCCTGGAGTTCTGCTCAGCAGTACTGCAGGAAAAACTACAAGGACTTGGCGATGATCGAGAACCAGGAGGAAAACATGGAGGCTCTGAATGCTATACTGTCCGATTCTATGGTCTGGATTGGTCTGTATCGAGAACCCTGGATCTGGTCTGATGGAAGCAAGAACTCCTTCAAAAACTGGTATCCCTCTGGATTAAACAACGTCAATGAAAATCAGCACTGTGTAACAGAGAATCCCCAGCATCAATGGGCTGATGAATTCTGTAGCATCCCATGGGTTTTCGTCTGCCATCAAGGTGACCATCAAAGAAAGGCTGAGATGTTTCACAAGCAAAATGTTGAACTTCTGTGACATTTTTTCCTGTTCTGTTCAGTTTCAAAGAGGAAGACCACTTTCAGGATGAAATTCCTCACTGATGCTGACCTGACCAACCCAAAAGTCAAAGCCCAGATCCTGGAGAAGGTAGATCTCCATGACTCTTCTTTTTTTTTTCTGAAAGAGTCCTGCTTTCTCAATGTTTTTTTCTTCTTTTAGCTTTCTGCGTTGCTCACAGAAGGCAACTGGACCAACTTCAACTTAAAGTGGACGATTCAACCCCAAAATACTCCAGAGTGACTCAGGGATGTTCCTCCAGCTGACCTCCACATCTTCATGGATCCGAATTCTTCCCTTCTGCGTTCCCCTTAGCCCATCCCCTTTGTTTATCTCTCCGGGCTTGCTCCAAACGGAGGGTGATAAAAAAATAGTGTGAAATATTTTGGACGCGACTTTCGTTCGATGACATCATCAATATCACCGATCCGCTAGCATTAGCGCGGAACTTCCAGCGATCTAATATTCATAACAACAGCGGTTTTATAACTCTAAAAAGGTCACACAACAACAAAAAGTAATGACTTACATTTAAATGTAAACATCTGTGGTTCAGAGCGCATCCTCGTGAAGATAAGCATCTCTTAGCGCAACACGGTTTACTCTCGCGATAGTGGACTACCCCCCTGTTTGGAGAGTGAAACTTAAAAAATAATAATCTGGACTTCAACTGCCACTTCAAATCAAGGGGAAGGGAGAAGAGGAGAATGCCTAAGATTTCACATTAGCTATACATTATATGATATTAGTTTACAATGACGTAGAATCTGTTAGATCGTGTAAATTAACAGTTGTGATTGATTGATTGATTGGTTTATTTCAAGCATAGATTGAAAAATACAGGACAAAACACACAATTATTTCAAACTCATTACAGAAACAATAAGATGCAATGATAGGACAATGGAAAACAAACAAAAATAAAATACACTTATGTCACATTTGGTTCATTCATTCTTTGTGATTATTAACTAAAGTCAGTAGAGTTTGATTGATTGCTTAAAAAGGAGTGGGAAGAAGCGAATTTATATAATCCCACCCCTACTTGATTACTTCATTTAACTGTTTTGTATGATCATATCATTCGGTTGTTTTTTCTTTTTCTTTTTTATTAATTTTTCAAATATATTCCCAATATCAGAGTAAAGTGCTTGTTGATTATTGATTAATCTCGTAAAACATTATTTCAGTAAACAGTAACATCAATCAAACATCATGTAACTGATATGTAATACTCACTGATTATCATCAAAATACAATGCAATATTGATGCAGAAAAATAATAATTACACATTGAAATCAAGTTTTCAAGTAACATTAGAGTGCTTATTGATCATTCTCTGAAAGAATTCTTATACATTTTCATTACACATTAATGATTCACAAACTATGTAATAATCATTGGTTATTATTAGAAACACAAAATTACATGAATCATTGCTACATATTTAAGATCAAGTATGGAAATTAATGCCATAGTGATTGTAAACTTATCAGTAATCATTACTGCATATTACATAACATAAAACTATTTGATTGCATTTAAAAAAATCATCTTTGATTATTTCATCATATTCAAGTTCAGACATTTGGAATTATTCAAACACAAGTTGACCTTTAACTCGTCTTATCTTCATATTGTGAAATTAGAGTTTCTTTATACATTTTCTTGAATTGATAAATGTTTGAACGTAGTTTGAGTTCATTACTTAACTTGTTACAGAGTTTAGTTCCACACACAGAAGTATATATATAATGTAGATGTATAATTCTGATGGCTCGTTTTTGAAGCAAAAAGAGAGGATGCAGTGAACTCTTGTAATTATTACCCCAAATTTCTATACAGTAGGTGAAATATGGTAATAATAAGGAGCAGTACAATAAATATCTACGGTTGTATTCTAATATATATTTTGATTTATTTATAATTGAAATACTTTTTGAAACTTTAGTTTGTATGTGTCTGATGTGCGGCTTCCAACTCAGTTTGTTATCAATAACAATCCCTAAGAATTTAATTTCTGTAACACTTTCGATGAAGTCATTGTTAACTTTAATTGAGAGCTCTGTATTGGCTTTGTAATTACCAAAAAACATCACTTTGGATTTGTCTAGATTCAAAGACAGTTTGTTGTAATCCATCCATGATTTGATTTGGATTAACTCTGTGTTCAACACATTGATAAGTTCCCTTTGATTGTAGAATATATTTGTGTCATCAGCAAATAAATGAGTTTTAAAAGTTTTGAAACCTGAATATATCATTGATGTAAATATTGAACAGCAGCGGGCCAGAATTGATCCTTGTGGGATCTCACAACTTATTTCTCTTGGTCTCATGATGCTATTTCAAATTCATTTATCTCTTTTGACAATAATTGTTTCTTCCTGTTAAATAGCTTTTGACCCAATTTAGCGCTACTCTCTCTGATCCCGTACTCTTCCAGTTTGTCAGTAGGATGTCATGATTGAGAGTCAAAGGCTTTTTTTTAAGTCATGAAGATTCTAGCTGCATATTTCTTTTTTCATCCAGAGCATTTGTGATTTCTCTCTACAGCCTCAATGATCGCCATAGAGGTTTGATCTGTTTTTCTCTGAAACCATATTGGCTTTCATTTATTATGTTATATTTATCAATGAATTTAGATAATTCATTCATCTCTGAATATCTTTTCTAGAATTTTTGAGAATTGTGGAAGGAGAGAAATTCGGTCATATAGTTTGTAAAACAGGTGTTTGTCTCCACTCTTATAGACAGGAATCACTTTTCGATTTTCATTTGGTTTGGAAATCTCCCAGTTTGTAATGATAAGTTACATATGTATGTTAGAGGCTTAGAAATACTGTTAATCACCTTTTTCATCACCGTCATAATAAAAGTTGTCAAAACAACTTTTATTATTTTGTTCTCTTTGTTTATGTTTTTGCTCTAATTCAATTTATTTGATATTTTCTTTGACTGAAGAAATTGGCAGAGAAACTACAGAGTTTTCATTTTACAATAATAAGAGACTTTTGTTTGATCTTTAACTCAAAATAAAAAGCTTTTAAAACATATCTGTGTTTAGCCAGAGTAAATCATCATGGCAAGGCTTCGTAAACAAAGATTATGAAGAGGGCTGTCCACGTCTTCTGCAAGCTCGCTCATGGCTAAGCAAACCGATACGGGAAAGGCAAACCCTACAGCAGAGGCTGCAGGTGAAAGTCTGTTCTGGATTTGGTGTAGTCGTGTGGCCGGCTTTTCTCCTTTGTCGTTTGTCTTTTAGACTAGTCCGCCAATTATCTTCAAAAAAGGAGACAGCGTCTTTTGATGTTCTGGTGCCAGGTGTCCCGATCTTTTGCCAGAGTGGACCACTGACGATGGTCGATGTTGCAAGCACCAAGGGATTTCTTGAGAGAGTCTTTGAATCTCTTTTTCGGTGCCCCTCTGTCTCGCTGGCCTGATGCAAGTTCGCCATACAGAGTGATCTTTGGCAGTCCATGTCTGCCCTCTCGAGGACTTTAACATTGGTGACAAAGTCACTCCAATGGATGCCAAGGATGATGCGTAGACAGCGCTGGTGGAAGTGTTCAAGAACTCGCAGGTGGTGCTGGTAGGTGACCCAAGACTCTGAGCCATAGAGAAGGGTGATCACTACAACTGCCCTGTAAACACTGATCTTGGTGGGTCTCTTCAGGTGCTTGTTGTTCCACACCCGACTGTGAAGTCTGCCAAAGGCACTGTTTGCCTTGGCGAGCCTGTTGTCCAGCTCTTTGTCGATCCTGGCATCTGAGGTAATTGAGCACCCCAAGTAGGTAAACTGCTGGACAGCTTTCAGTTTTGTCTCTCCAATATAGACAGATATAGACATGTAGACATTTAGCCAGAGTAAATAGAAATTATGTTACTATCTATCTTTAATATAATGACTGCTGTTGAAACATCCTACTCAGTTGATTGAAGATAGAGAATGGTTTCTTAGATCAGCCTTTGTAAGGCAGGTGACAGCTACTAATCTTGTTTTTTTTTTTTTTTGTTTTTTTTTTTTTATTTTTTAATGTTGGAGGATCAATGGTTCTGTGTTCAGAGTCAGAATATACTGTGTATTTCAGAGTCAAGAAATCAACTGTTTTCCTTCTCAGGGACATGAGTGTAAAGCTATGTTCACACCACCTTCAGCAATGTGCATTCATGTGGCCACTTCCAAAGAGGAGTTTATATAAATGACTAGAAATGCGCGGTACGTGACAGAGTTGCCCATTTAGTCCGCTTCTGTTTGTTTTTGCTATCGAGCCATTGGCAACAGCAGTAAGGAACAACAGCTCAATTCATGGCATTTCAAGGTGGGGTATGGTACATAATCTAGCCCTGTACGCAGACGACCTCTTGTTGTTTATATCCAGAGATGAAGAGACTATCCCTCATATTCTTACCCTCCTGACTAAATTTAGGATAGTGTCAGGATATAAACTTAACCTACACAAAAGTGAACTGAAGCCAAAAACTGACTCCTCTTTCAAGATTGCTCAACATAGTTTTGCTTATCTTGACATAACAGTGACAAGAGAATTTTGTAAGCTTCTCAGGGAAAATCTTAACAAACTAAAGATGTCTGTACAACATAATTTATCTAAATGGTCTCCTCTTTACTTTTCACTGGTGGGAAGGGTAAATGTAATAAAAATGTCTATACTGCCGAAATTTTTGTATCTATTTCAAAGCCTGCCTGGGTACATCCCCAACAGATTTTATAAAGAATTAGACTCTATCATTTCACCATTCATATGGAACTGTAAAAAACCACGGCAAAATGGGAGGGTGGGCTCTCACTTCTTAATTTTCGCTATTATTATTGGGCTGCAAATCTGTGCTGTGTATCATACTCTACCAATGTTGGTCCTCCTTGGATAGGGATGGAGAGGCCCAATCACTGCCATCTGTAATTGGTGCACAAGTCCCATTGTCTGACCTCTGGTAATTTATAACCCTGTGGTACGTGATTCAATTAGAATATGCCGACAATTCAGAAAATATTTTGGATAGTTAGAGTTAAGTTTGTTCTCTCCAGTGGCATTAAACTACTTCTCTGAACCCTCATTATTAGAAGTTACATTTCAGAAACAGCTTAAAGCTGGTATTAAAACTTTTAATGAATTATTGTGTCAAAACCAATTTGTATCTTTTCAACAATTATCCAATAAATACAGTTTGCCAGCCACACATTTCTTCCGATATCTTCAGCTCTCGCTGTGCACGTGCTCAAGATGACCGCGGGAAAGCGGAAGCCTCAAAACGGGCTGCAGCAGGAAAAGAAGACTTCACGTTCAAGATAGAGACGAAAGATGCCAGCTGAAGATCTGGAGCAGAGTTTGGAGCGCTCAAAGAAGGAGCTGAAAAGGTGGAAAGAGGAGAGTAAGACCAAAGGTGAGAACCCACCAGACCGTTGTGTCTACACAAGAGTCCAAACAGGGAGAAAAGATATTAATTGTGATCTGGTTGGATGATCTTATCCTTGCGGCCAACAGCAATGAGAGCATAAAACCAGGTGAAGGTGTTACTTTCCACCAGGTATAAGATGGAGGACCTAGGCCAATTAAAACCCTTTCTAGACATGGACTTCAGCCAATCTGACGGTTGCGTTAAACCGTTTCAAGAGAGATACGTTAAAAAGACCCTGAACTACGTTGATATGCAGGAGTGTAGAACAAGGGAGACTCCATGTGACCAAAAGGTACATTATAAAAAAAAGCTGCACTGCAGCCTGAAACGTGTGATTCTGTGGGCTTCCAAAGACTTTTCATCGGAAATGGAAATGGTCAGTTGAATGTGATTTGGGTGTGAACGTAGATAAGAGATTCAAATGATTGTCAGTTTTAAAACCAGCCAAGTTGTTTGAAGTTTATTCTGAGCAAACAATACACTTTACAGAACATTTCATTGGAAAAAAATTTGCAAAAATTAACAACTCATTAAGAGTTTACACACACTGTTGAAGTTTGAATATGGAAATAGTTTCAACCAGACATAAAAACCTCTTTAACAGATCTCATCGTCAGAACTTCTGCTGCTTTCAGAACGCTGAGTATGTTCGTATTCACTAAATATTTTTAGTTTTTGTTTTATTTTAACAAAATATTGAATAATTTCATGAAACGGATGAGCTTTAAACAAGGAATCACACCCTCACCTTTACAAGAAATTTCTCCAAATGCATTTTGAATGTTTTTTTTTCTTTTCAGGAGCATTCGTGACTGATGCGTGTTTTATTTCTTTAGGCTCGTTTAAACTTTCATCTTTTACTAAGCATGAGGACACATCGGACATTTTTGGACATCAGTACGCTGATGACTCTCCTCTTATTTGGTAAGTTTTACTGTATGAATACATTATGAGGGATGCATTTGGTTAAAAGTTGTACATTAATGTATAATTTCACAGAATCTGGTAAAAATAAATATCCTGAAGTTTATTCTGAATTTTTACAGAATAATATTTTTTTGTCAAAGACAATAAAGGCAGAACTTGCTCAGAATAAAAAGAGGGAAAAAAGAAAAAGTAACTCATTTTGTACGTATTATGTTTTAATATTCTCCAGGCTGCATCTTCTGCTCAGAGTTCCCTCCTCGTCAGTACTACTATGTTAACCAGGTTCTGAACTGGAGTGAAGCTCAACAATACTGCAGAGAGAAATACACCGACCTGGCTACATTTGAAAGCATGGATGACTTGAAGAGACTAAAAGCCAACTTTTCCTACTCCTGGGCTTGGATTGGTCTCCATGATGATCCAACAGCTTGGAAAACATCCATGGGAAATGAGAGCAACTCCTGGAGATGGTCAGCAACGGGACAAACCAGCAGAACCGGGTTCCAGCCGTGGGACAGTAACTGTCCAGATTACTACAAAGGAGAGGAAGCGTGTGTGTCAATAGGTGGAGGGGGGCTGTGGAACGACGTTTACTGTAACTCCTCCTTCCCCTTTCTTTGCTTTTATGGTAAGAACACTTTTGTCTGGAAGTTTATTCAAAGACCTTTTTACCAGAAGTTTTTTCTGATCTTCTATTTTGTCTAAATGGGGTTATAATTAAATGCTTTAGCTTTTTTCACTTACTTTATTCTGTCGCCTGCTACCTTGCTACATGCGGTCATAGCACACCTGCTTACAACCAGATCTGTTTGAGATTGATGTGACCACCACACTCCAACCTATCTATCAAAGGCAAACTCTTAAATTAAAATTTAGTTTGAGATTTAAAAACATAGAAATGAATTCCATCTCCTTATTATGGCCGGGCGCCGAAGTTTGACTCCAAGTAGAAACCGTTATGATTTACGCAGTTCTACCGAAACCAAAAGAAGCTGCTGCAATCAGTGAGTAGTTTCAGAGAAGGTCTATTTCTCTTAAGACGTGTATGAATTAATGAATAAATTAATTAAATGGTTTATTTCGAGCAATAAGGTAAAAATACATAAAATAACATATCACATGATAAATCACAAGTAGATGGCTTGAAAGCGAGTCGAATGAAGCAAACTCAAAAAATCCCATCCCCGGCTCGACCATATCATTTTCTCTACATGAATTATCAATATTCAGTTCAGGACTTGACCCAGAACCACAATCACTTCTACTCTGTTTAGTACTTTGAAGTTCCAGGCAATCCTTCTGCCTTTATTGCGATAGTGGGCGGGCTCACATAGGACCGCTGACGGGGCGAGCAGGAGAGCGCGCTAGATTGTCCGGCTGCATTTCACAGCAGATCACAGAAGTTTGACAGGTCACATCAGCCAATCAGGAGCTTAGCTTTGGGTATGTGATGTTTTCAGTGACCCGAATCAGCTGGTAAAATACTAATCCAGTATGATCATTTTCAACCCGTTGCACCGCGGCGGTTCTCTGGCTGCAGCCAGCCTCCAGCGGAGCTCATTCGTTCAATGAGCTGGCAGACAGACAGCCGCTGCAGGGAGCAGAGGCAGCCTGCTCGGGACTCCTGAACTCTTATTTCTTACTCAATTTCTTTGAGACAATCATAAAGAAAAGGTCCCCTATTTTTCCCCCCTATCAGGTTAATGCTGGAGAGCCTTCAAACTCAGTCACAGAGACACAGAAACACTGTGGAAGCGGCTGTCATGCAGACCCCCCCTAGGGGGCGAGCAGCAAAATTCACAGCTCAGTGAAAGAATAGCGGGCCACCGGTTTGTGGCTCTGAGATTTTGGAGCCTTGATTTAATGGGAATAGCCAGCACGTCAAAAAATGACACCCGAAAGCGTTCATTTTTGCCGCGGGGATCTTAACCATCCATCAATATGTGATGATTCGGGAAAGATGTAAGCCTTATTTTTTTTATTACTGAATTACCAACATTGGCAACGATTAGGAACCAAAACCAAAGAACCGTTTTGGCACCGGAACCGAATAAACCCACTTGGTGGCCAACCCTACTTCTCATTAAAGGGATCAAAGCATTAAAACATTGAGATAAATCTTTGAACATAGGCTGTACATACTTTCATTGCAAGTGTAAAGCTTAACTTCTTAATATAAAAGCATTTTACTTCATGACTTAAAAATTCTGTTTCAGTTACAGAGCAAAACAAGAAAAACTACGTTTTAATCAGTCAAGCAATGTCCTGGAGTTCTGCTCAGCAGTACTGCAGGAAAAACCACAAGGACTTGGCGATGATCGAGAACCAGGAAGAACATACACAGGCCCTGAATGCTAAATCATCCACTTTTAAAGTGTGGATTGGTCTGTATCGAGAGCCCTGGACCTGGTCTGATGGAAGCAAGAACTCCTTCAGAAACTGGTATTCTTCTGGGTTAGATAACAATGGAGGAAGCCAACACTGTGCAGCAGAGGATCCAGATCACGGCTGGGTCGATGAGACCTGTAGTGGCAAAAAAGTTTTCATCTGTCATCAAGGTGATCATAAAAAAAATGCTGAGGTTTTTAGCAAGCAAAATAATGGAGTTTAGTGACAGTTTTCACGGTTCTGTTCAGTTCCAAAGTTGAAGACCACTTTGAGGTTGAAATTCATCACTGATGCTGACATGACTGACCCAAAAGTTAAAGCCCAGATCCTGGAGCAGGTAGAGTTCTAAGTTCTGATCATTTCTTCATCATTAATATGAATTTCATGTTTAAACAGTTCCTTTTTCTCTTTCAGCTTCAATCATTGCTGAGCAGTGGTGGAGGGACAGACATCAAACTGCAGTGGAAGATTGAACCTAAGAAATAGAACAGGGAATACAACATCCCTGATTCACAGTCATTTTATTTATTTACTATCATGTAGAATCTCCGTAATGCATCAAATCTATACCTTTTTCTTGACATATATACATATATTTGGGGTTTCTTTTCAAATGACATAAGAAAATTTTGCTGAACTGAATAAAGTTTCTTATCTCAAAAGTTGTTTTTTGTGCTTTTATTTTCTTTCTTCCATGTAAAATTACTTGGCCACGAATGTAAGTAAACCTCCAACCCCGCCGTCATACTGGATCCGGTAAATATTCTAAAAGAAATTAACCTATTTTTCAACAAAAAGTATTTACCAAGCAGAAACTGTAGTTGGCGGGCTACAAGTTAGATGAACGTGTCACGCAGAAAAGTAACTTTTAAAAAACACTTAGGATCCATACAATGCAAACAGAAAAATTGTGAAGAAAAATAAGTATTGTACATATACAGTGTTCGCTCGCATATTTGTGTTTGTCTATTTGCAGTTTCACATAACCTATTTACAGATATTTTTTTTTTCAGTCACGTGACTCCTTTGATTTGTCACAAATCTCCAAAAACTGAAGACATTTTCATGTAACTTTGGCTTCAGAAGATACTGCAGGAATTTCTCAGGAGGGGAGCGCAGTTGAAGAGCATGCAAGCCCGTCTGCACACAGCGAGCCTGCCTGGAGAAATGGCATCATCTGACTCAGAAGCAACTCGAAAATACGCTGACTATTGTGGAGAATAATTATCATACACAACAGGCGTTTATTATGGATGGAAACGTCTCGCACATAACTAATGAAGGAGGAAGCATGTGCTTGGTTTAAAGTATGAAGTCTATTGTTCTGAAGAAAAAGTTCGACCTGCTTTCATTTTCAACGAGTGTTTGATGGTCGCTTGTCCTGCTACACTTGTGACAAAAGCACATGCTTCTGCGTGTTTGCATTAGACTTTTCATTGGAAGGGTGAATTGAACATGTGATGTAAACAATAAACAACTTTCCTGAACATCTCGTTGGAAAAAATTTGCTTGTCTACAGCTTACAAAGAACGAATACATTTTTCAAGTTTGCATATGGAAATATTTCTGGCATTAAAGTCCAAAAAAAGGGAAGTATTAGACCTCATCCTTAGAACTTCTGCTGCTTTCAGAACGGTGAGTATGATTACATTTACTGAATATTTTAAGCAGTTATATGGAATCAAAATGAATAATATGTGTCTCATGTAATGTGCAAACTGATGTGCATCATAAAGGATCACACTCTGAACTTTAGAACAAAATTCTTTAATGGTGTTTTTTAAGTTTCTCCCCACATTTTCATGTTTATTTTTTATGTACACTAGACACTTCAAACCTTTTTGGACAGCATTGAATTTCTTATACTTATAGTGTGAGACTAACTGGACCTTTTTCGAACAACTACAGAAATTTTGGAAATGGATCTGTGCACTACGCTGATGACTCTCTTTTCGCTTGGTAAGCTTTACAGTCTATGTAGGAAAGTTATACTTTATCTTAAAGCACTTCATGAGGGATGCATTTGATTAAAACTTGTTCATGAATGTAAAATCTCACAAAATGTGGTAAAAATAAATATCCTGAAGTGTATTCTGAATTTTTACACGATATGAATTATTTTAAAATTATTGTTGCTGTTTTTTCTTATTTCTGTTAAAGACTATAAAGACAGAACCTTCACAGAAGATAATAAAAATGTTTTATTTGAACAATTCTCATGTCTCCACCAGGTTGTATCTCCTGCTCAGAGTTCCCCCTCCGTCAGTACTACTATGTTAACAAGGCTCTGAGCTGGAGTGAAGCTCAACAATACTGCAGAGAGAAATACACTGACCTGGCTACATTTGACAGCATGGATGACTTCAAGAGACTGAAAGCCAACTTTTCCTACACCTGGACTTGGTTTGGTCTTCATGATGATCCAGCAGCTTGGAAAACATCCATGGGAAATGAGAGCAACTCCTGGAGATGGTCAGCAACTGGACAAACTAGCAGAACTGGATTCCAGTCATGGAACAGTTACAGTCCAGATTATTATCAGGGAAAAGAAACCTGTGTAGCAATAGCTGGAGGGGGACTATGGGCTGATGTTAACTGTAATCTTGCCTACACTTTTCTGTGCTTTAATGGTAAGAAAACATTTGGCTCCAAGTTTTTTCAAAGACTTTTCTACATTATGCTTTTTTTTACCTGCTTGTCTAAATGATAGACTTGCTACGTTTGGTCATAGTACATGTCTGGTCACAACCACAGCTGTTTAAAACTGGTCTGACTAAACTAACTGAAAGAAATGCTCTCTTAAAAACTAGTCTGAGATGTTAAAAAATTGTAATGGCTTGATTTAAAACAATCAAATAAATAAATTTAATTTATCCTCTCATAAAAGAGCTCAAAGTACTAAGCAATTGTATGAAGACTTTTAACTTGTGGAGTGCATACTTTATTGTAGATGTAAAGTTAGACTTTTTAACAAAAACTTTTTTTGAAATGTTCTGCTTCAGTTACAGATCAAAACAAGAAAAACTACATTTTCATCAATCATACGATGTCCTGGAGTTCTGCTCAGCAGTACTGCAGGGAAAACTACAAGGACTTGGCGATGATCGAGAACCAGGAGGAAAACATGGAGGCTCAGAATACTAAACCGTCCAGTTCTATTGTCTGGATTGGTCTGTATCGAGAACCCTGGACCTGGTCTGATGGAAGCAAGAGCTCCTTCAGGAACTGGTATCCCTCTGGATTAAACAACGATGGTGGACACCAACACTGTGGAACAGAGAATTACAACCATGTGTGGGGCGGTGAGCGTTGTAGCGTCGAAAGACCTTTTGTCTGCCATCAAGGTGACCATCAAAAATGTCTTACAAGATAAATACGGAACTTCTGTGATGGTTCTTCCTGTTCTGTTCAGTTTCAAAGAGGAAGACCACTTTGAGGATGAAATTCATCACTGATGCTGATCTGACTGACCCAGAAGTCAAAGCCCAGATCCTGCAGCAGGTACATTTCTAGGTCTCCTATCATTCCTCCACTACGGATTTGGGTTTAATATTTAAACTACCTTTTTTTCATTCCTTTTTAAGCTTCATTCATTGCTGAGCAGTGGTGGAAGAAGAACAGACATCAAACTGCAGTGGAAGATTCAACCCAAGAATTAAAACAAGGAGCTTCTCACCTTATCTCGAATGCCTCGTTTCCACTGAGCGGTACGGGCCAGAACAGTCCCCACTGGGGCATTCCGGGCAATTCAATTGAGCGCCTCCATTAATAATTGGACCATTACAGCGGATTCGTGGTGTAAACCAATGATGTAGCTAAACGGTGTGACTACGGTGAAAGAGAAGCTGCATCAGCTGACACAGAAACAGAGGGAAAATGAAAAAGATAACTGCAGGAGATAATTATAATCTGTTTATTATGGATGAGGCCAGCCTTTATGTTGCGGAAGAGTCTTTTGTTCTGAATTAAGAATGTTGAGCAACACTTTAATGTTCTTCAATAAATGTTTACAAAGCACGATCGGAAGTGTTTTTGATGAGTATGGATTGGTAACGGACATTCTTTAGCTGCGGGGGTCGGGTGAGATGGAAACGGGGGAGGGGTCATGGAAAGAAGATTGGAGGTAGAACAGTACAGCCGAAAAGAGGACAAACTTTTGGTTTTGGATCTTGAGGTGGGAAAAGCGCAGGTCGGACGCTTGCTGTTGTGGTAAAACCTTTTAGGTTACATTGTGTGACGACAGAAGCTCCGCCCTCATGGGTCCATTCCATCTTTCTATAGACCTATGACCAACGGGGGACCAGAAATGGTACCAGTAGATCCTGCTTAATGGGTCCATTTTATAATGGAAACGCTCAAAAGTCCATTCTGGTTTGGCCGCTCAGTGGAAACGAGGTATACGAGAGCACCCAGCCCCCCTTATATCGCTTTATTTGTGCTACACCTAAATACATATATATGGGGCTTTTTCAGGGAAGGGTTTCTCAAATGTCAAAGGAAGATTCTGCTGAAATGAATAAAATTTCTCCCTTTAACGAGTTCTGTTTTGGGCTTTTCATTTTGTTTCTCCCATCTAAAAGTACCGGTGTCTCTGATAACTACCTTAAGCTTCGCAACTGTAAATGTCTGTGTACCAGTCTAAACGTGTTCAGCTCTTTCTCAAATTGGACCAAGACAATTGTGGTATGCCTCTCCCA
Organism: Oryzias javanicus; assembly: GCA_003999625.1. Classification (NCBI taxonomy): domain Eukaryota; kingdom Metazoa; phylum Chordata; class Actinopteri; order Beloniformes; family Adrianichthyidae; genus Oryzias; species Oryzias javanicus. Next base: position 33,667,249 of record CM012452.1, on the reverse strand, counting down.
CCTGGCAATGCTACAATTAATAAATTAAGACATTTAAGTGGAGTTTAACAAATTAAAAAAGAAAGAAAAGTCGGTACGACTTACCTCACTCTTACTTTCCTTTATGAGTTGTACAAGTGTTTCCTATGACCTGTCACCTGCAGTATTCCGAAAAAAAAATGTGCTTGGACATTTAACTCAGAGAGTGGTCTACAACCTTGATATTATATTTCCAGAAATGCCAACTGTTTGAAAACTGATCATGAAGGAGAAATGAATAATTGTGGTTTGTGTCCGACTGGAATTCTTTGGCACCAAGTCTTTCATTCATCAGAATAGAGCTGTTATTGAAAAATGACTCACAAGATTTGAACCCCGTCGACATTTGGCACCAGGCCTCCTCCAACATGTGCAGTATCAGGTAGCGAGAGATCAGTGTGAACCTTGAGTCACAAACGAGCTGACAGCTGGTTTATTAGTAGACAGGAATGAAGCACAGTTAAAAGTCCACAAAGCTAAATCAGAATCAGACAGGCAGAGGTCAATCACCAGCATGAGATCATCCAAGAAGAGAATAGAGTGACAGAGTCCAGGTGAAGGTCAGGACAGGCGGCAGATGATGAGAGAAGAAGCACGGTCAGAAAATAGAAGATCAGGTCCACAATGAAACGCTCGGTAATGCAGCCAGGATGGCATAAACAATACTTCGCACTAAGTGAGGCCTCTGCAGTGTTTAAGTGTCCTGTGGAAGATTGGCAATGATAATCAGTTGAGTGGCATCAGGAGAGTGTGCACTGGGGTTGCTGGGAGATGTAGTGTCTTCATTACTCTGGAGATGGCTCCACCAGAAGGGGAGAGAGAGCGCTGACAACCGGTATGAAATTAGCTCTAGGTGTAGTGTTGCATCTCAACTCAAAGTTGCTTTTCTTCACTTTAGAATCCGTTGGAATTAAATGATTGACTAGTTACAGGATCTGTTTATTGAATTTGCTTATTTTTTAATTGTGTAACAAAAGAAAGATTCTCTAAATCAAATTAAGTCATCCCTAGTAAAAACTATCACAAAAGTTCAACATTTGGCTTGTAAAATGTGTCAGTATTTCTTTCAATGCTTCCATTGATGGCAGGCAAAAACTCTTTTGATGGTACTAAGCATCATATATAAGAAGAATCAGGTCTTTGAGGGACGTTATTCTTTTCAGTTGGAGCTAAATATGTATTTTCTGTATCATTATACTCATAAATCCTTTAAAAATCAATCACTGGATTTAAAAAAAAAATTCTCACAGTAGAATGTTTCTTTGATGAACGTTACAAATTGAAAAAAAAAATACTGACAAACATTTTTTATTACCTCTGTGTGTGTGCAGAAATAAGAAAATAACACAAGATAAGTTAAAATTCACAAAGATCTCTTGATAGATGTTAACAGTACCAACCTCAAGAAGAAGGGTCACACTCCGGAAGAGTTAATGGTTGGTTTTATAGTTTCGAAGGTTCATGGCAGTTATCGGAGAAAAAGAATAAAAACACAACTTTTCAGATAAAAAACTTTATTTAATTCAACTAAATCTTATGGGTCATTTGAAAAACCCTATCCTGGATGAGCCCCCAAATATATGTATTTAATGATAGCACAAACCTAGCAAAGAAAAAAAATGTCATACTTGATAGATATATGAGATTCTTTGTGATGATGAATAAAACAACTGAATCAGACAGAGATGATGCTTTCGCTGTTCTATTTCTTGGGTTCAATCTTCCACTGCAGTTGTATGTCCGTCCTTCCACCACTGCTCAGCAACAAATGAAGCTTAAAGAGAATAAAAACAAAAATCAGGTACGAACATTAAAACCCCGATCCATAGTGGAGGAATGATAGGAGACCTAAGAATCTACCTGCTCCAGGATCTGGGCTTTGACTTTCGGGTCAGTCAGATCAGCTTCAGTGATGAATTTCAACCTCAAAGTCGTCTTCTTTTCTGTCTTTAGAACTGAACAGAACAATAAAAAAAAAGTCACAACACTTTTGCTTGTAAAACACGTCAGAATTTCTTTTGAGGATCACCTTGATGGCAGACGAAAACCCATGGAATGTTACAGAATTCATCAGCCCATTGATGCTGGGGATTCTCAGTAACACAGTGCTGATTTTCATTGACGTTGTTTAATCCAGAGGGTAACCAGTTTTTGAAGGAGCTCAGGCTTCCATCAGACCAGGTCCAGGGTTCTCGATACAGACCAATCCAGACTATATAACTGGACGGTTTAGCATTCTGAGCCTCCGTGTTTTCCTCCTGGTTCTCGATCATTGCCAAGTCCTTGTGGTTTTTCCTGCAGTACTGCTGAGCAGAACTCCAGGACATTGCTTGATTGATGAAAATGTAGTTTTTCTTGTTTTGATCTGTAACTGAAAGACATTATTTTTTCCTGAGTTTAATTCGATTATACAGTAATTTGGGAAGTATAAGATTCACTCTAACCAATATTGGAAAAAAAATGTTTTTGTTTTGTTTTTTTACCATTAAAGCACAGAAAAGTGTAGAAGGAAGTGCAGAAATCATCGTTCCACAGCCCCCCTCCTGCCATTGTTACACAGGTTTCATTTCCTTTCCAGTAATCTGGACTCACACTGTCCCACGACTGGAATCCAGTTCTGCTGGTTTGTCCAGTTGCTGACCATCTCCAGGAGTTGCTCTCATTTCCCATGGATGTTTTCCAAGCTGCTGGATCATCATGAAGACCAATCCAAGCCCAGGTGTAGGTAAACTTGGCTTTCAGTCTCATGAAGTCATCCATGCTGTCAAATGTAGCCAGGTCGGTGTATTTCTCTCTGCAGTATTGTTGAGCGTCACTCCAGTTCAGAGCCTGGTTAACATAGTAGTACTGACGGAGGGGGACTTTTGAGCAGGAGATGCAACCTGGATGGAGACATGAGAATTCTTAAAATTAAATATCTACCTAACAATTTACTTTTGCGTTTTCGCTTTTTTTTTTTTAAAGTCTTCTGTAATAGTGTTGTCTTTAGGTAAACACACAGCATAACTGGTAATAAAAAGCGTCATGGAATATTTATTGTAAGATTTTACATTCATGTACAAACTTTAACAAATCCATCCCTCATAAAGCATTTGCAGCTTGAAGAAAAAAACAGAACTTTCCTAAATAGACAGTAAAACTCACCGAATAAGAGGAGAGTCATCAGCGTAGTGTACGGACCCATTTTCCAGATTTCACTGCAGATGTTCAAAAAGGTCTGGATTGTCCCATTAGTTTCACACTATAAGTAGGAGAAGAAATGCACTGCAGTCCAAACATTTCTGAAGTGTTTTCATGCTTACTGAAAGATAAAAGTAGAGGAGACTTCTTGTTCTGGTCATGAGTGGACACTGTCTTGATCCTCATCGCGTTCAAGCAATTTTAATCTCGAATTATCACAGAATTAAAGCAATAGTTCTGCAATACAGAGACCTGACCATGGCCCTGATGAAAAACCACATCTGACGTCTCTGACATTAGAAGGGCTCTCATAGACATCTAAGATAACTCCACTGATGGGTAAACATCTCTGATGGAACTCGAAGAAGTGATCCAACGGGACAGATCACAAAACAATAGAGGGGCCGGCGTGGAACAAGTAAGAATAAATAATGTCATTCTGATTGGATCACAACTGAAACACCGAGCTAGGCCTCAGGTGGCTAACGTTAGCACAGAGGCTAATGGCTGTGCTACTACGGCTTCAGACAAGAGCGTAGAAAGTCAAATTGGACCATTCCCCTTCATTTGAAGGGATTTCCCTGGATCCAAATATTATCGAGATCTACCATCTGCTTCGCAGGAGAAAGGACACGGATAAACCAGCAATTTTTATCAGGTTTGTGAATCTAAAGCACAAGATAGCTCTAATGAAGCAAAGGAAAAATCGGAACCCAAAAGGAATGCTGAACTGGGACACACATCAGGGAGATTCCAGACACTTGGGTAATGAACTCCAGGATCTACATTAAACCACTCGGTCCACTGGACTAGTCCCAGCAAAGATTTCAATGTGGGCCCCATATGGTTTACCTATGGGCTGAATTGGTGGGTCCCAGGTGGGTTTGTCCATGGGTTCCATGGTGGCCCCACCTGTGTTTGCCCAAACTAGCTTGAGTAGTCTGGCTCGCTGGGCCACAGAGTTCGCTAACGTGGCTGGTTAGTATATGGACCCAGATCACTGGGTCTTCACCTAAGCCAGTGTGGGCAAACACAGTTGGGGCCACATTGACTTAGGTGGCTACGCTAGCAGCCCGGTGGATTGTGTTGAGACCTCCGCTGCCCAGGGTCCAGCAAATAAGCAAGTGCCGCTGCCCAGGAGTCAGCAGAGCTATCAGGGTCACTGTCCAGGCTACCAGTCCCTGAAGCGGAGCCAGTGTGGCAAACACAGTTGGGGCCACCACAGAAACTGCGGACAATCCCAATTGGGGCCTGCATTTTCTGCTCACTTTAAACCATATGGGGCTCACTTGGCCTTGCTGGCTGATTAATTGTATTTCACATGCATTATCCTCTCTTTGATTGCTTGAAATGAACCATTTAAAATAAAAAATCAACAAAAGACTACATGCATCAATCATTAATCATACTGAAAATGTGAGACAAAGTAAAAAAAAAACACATTGCAGAATTTTGTTCTAAAGCTGAGGGGTCTTCAGCTCAAAATACTCAGTAAAAATAATCATACTCACAGTTCTGACAGCAGCAGAAGTTCTGACGCTGAGGTCTGACAATTCAAGCCATCAGGGGAACTTTTATGCCTGCTTGAAAATATTTCCATATGCAAACTTTAACAGAGTGCAATAACTCTTTGTAGGTTGTAATTATTTGCAAATTTTTTTTCCAATGAAATGTTTTGTAAAGTTGTTAGCTGGTTGGATCAAAATAAACTCATAAAAAGTGGGGTGTTTTTTTGGGGTGGCGGTGGTGCAGTAGTAGGTCCATTGACCTCTGATTGGAAGGTTGCAGGTTCAATTCCTGTCTTGTCATGTGTCTAAAGCCTCGTTTCCACTGAGCACTCACTTACGGTCCAATACGGTTGATCTGGTGTTTTGAGCGTTTCCATTGTTAAATTGACCCATTAAACAGTTCTGACTTGGACTTCTTTAGGGCCCCCATCCATTTGTAGGTCTATAGAAAAATAGAACAGGACGTTTTGGGTGGGGTTGCTGTTGCCACTTGCTGATTGGCAAAAACGCTGAGTGAACGCTAGCGCACCTGGCTGCCGCTGCTCTCCGGCTCGCCTGCTCTCCACAATTTTTTTTTCCACTATGCCGATTACCCTGTTCCTCGAGCCATTGTTCAGTGGCGGGTCATCTCCGTGACTCACCTTTTGAGCTGCTTCATCTTCGTCCTCGGCTGCATGACCGCCACCCGCCGGCCTTGCTTCTCTACCCGGACATCGTTTTTCACCCTCGCCGGAGATACCAGCACCGTGAATCCTGCCGAAACTTCCAGCTCAACCACTCCAAGAACATTGCATCATTCTGGTCCACGACTCCCAGTAGGGTTACACTTATTCCATGAACTCCTCTCTGACAGCAAACTGGATTTCCTGTGCCTGACAGAAACCTGGCAACTCCCCAACAACTTTTCCCGTCTTAACGCCTGTACTCCCGGTGGGTTTGTTTACCTTTCAAAATCTCGTTCCCGGTGTGGAGGTCTCGCGATAATTCACTGCGTGAAGTGGAAAGTCCTGCCTGTTTCTGTGCCTCCGTTCTCATCAATGGAATGCACCGTGACCCAACTACCTGGATCCGCTCCCACCATCATCGCCCTCGTCTATCGCCCCCCTAAGCCAAATTCTAACTTTCTCCCTGGGTTCTCCTCACTGCCCTTTCAGCACTCTCTGCTAAACATGGTCCTGCTGGGGGACTTTAATATTCACATGGACATTACTAACCTCCCCTTCACTAGAGATTTTTCATTACTCCTGGACAGTCTTGGTTTTCTCCAGCATTCTAACTTTCCCACCCATATAAAAGGCAACACCCTGGACTTAATCTGCTGCTCTGGCCTGACACCCTCTAACTGTTCAGTCACCGATCTCAATATTTCTGATCATTTGCCCTCCCAGTTAAACTTCCTCTCATTCATTTTCGAAACATAAAGGACATTGACATCTCCAGCCTCTCTTCCAGCATCTCCAACCTTGACCCCTGGTATGCTCATCTCCTCCTGACCTTCTGGCAGAGCACTATAACACCACCCTTCATAACCTACTCAATGCCACTGCCCCCCTCAAGACAAGATCACTTCTCGTTTCTTAATCCTCTCCCTGGTTTACACCTGAGCTGCTCTCTATCAAAGCGCACGGTCTTCGTCTCGAGTGCCTCTATAGGAAGACCGGTCTGTCTGTCCATTTCGATCTCTACAAAGCTCATCTGTCCAATTACAAAGACCGTATCACACAGTCAAAATCAGCATTCTACTCCCAACTAATAAATTCAAATAAAGACAACTCCAAGATCTTATTCAACCTGTTTAGCAAAATTTTTTTACCAATGAACTCACTGCCTCTCCACTTTCTGTCCACAACCACTCATGAGGCCTTGGCCTCGTTTTTTAACCAGAAAGTTGTTAAAATCCACCAGATGATCAGTCTCAATGCTCATCTCCCTCCCCAAACTGAATTCATTTCTCACTCATCGCCCCTGGCCATTTTCCAATTATCCAATGTTTCTGCCATCTCAAAAAACGTAACCAGAAATCAAAGCCCACTACAAGTTCACTTGACCCTCTCCCTACACCCCTCGTCAAATCCTGTCTCCCGTCTCTACTCCCTTTCATCTGTGCCATCATCCACTCCTCCCTCTCTTCTTCAATAGTGCCATCTGCTTTCAAAACTGCTGCCATATCTCCCATTCTCAAGAAACCCAACCCCGACCCTCCGCCCCATATCTCCAAATGATCCTCAAGAACCAGTAGACGTCCGAACCAATCTCCTAGTCCCCATCTCACATCCCTACCAGAACTCACTCTATGAAATATCCCAGGTTTCCGTCCCCATCATAGCACTGAGACTGCTTTACTTAAAATAACCAACGACCTGCTCACTGCTGCTGTCTCCGGACTCCTATCCATCCTCATCCTCCTCTACCTCAGCTCGGCCTTTGACTCGATCTCCCACTCCATCCTCCTGGAAAGACTCCCCTCCATCAGCATCTGTCACACTTCCCTTGACTGGTTCACATCCTACCTGTCTGGCCGCACTCAGTTTGTTCAACTTAACTCCTTCCAGTCCCAGCCCTACGCGGTCACCTCTGGAGTGCCCCAAGGCTCTGTCCTCAGCCCCCTCTTTTTCATCATATATCTTCTACCCCTCGGCAAAATTTAATATTCAGTTCCACTGCTACGCCGACGATACCCAACTCTACCTGTCACTGTCCGAACTTAAATAAAACCACCTCCAACTCAACAGCAATAAAACCGAACTTCTCCTTGTTGGCACCAGATCCACCCTTTCAAAACTCATCTCCCTTACGCCGGGGTCACACTGGACGCGGAAGCGCCGCGAAGCGGAGCGGAGCAGAGTCCGCGCCGCTTCCGCTCCGCTCTGTAGTTCACACCAGACGGGCATTTTTCCGCGGCGGTCCACAGGCGCTTCTGCTAGAGCTTTTTTTTGTTTTTGCCATCATGGTTGATAATTTCATAGCCTAAAGACATTAACCCATGTTCCTGCTAAGAAAAACTGCTCTCTCAAAACCCCGCCCACCCGCTCTGTCGGCCCACTGTACTGATCTGTGTGCGCGCGCGTGTGCATCTCTGTTTTGTGTGTGTCTGTGGCGCAGCCAACCCCCCACACTTCCAGACCGAAAGTGAAGCCTACCCGGAAGTACCAAAACGTTGCAGTACCGCCACTGACCAGAGAGGCTGGTGCTTAGAGTGAGCAAATTCCCATTGACTCCCATGTTAAAAACCTCATTTTCAGCCCTCTCAAAAACCTCTTTAATGCCTGGTGCTTAAAGTTTTTATTTCATCAATAGCTACATATTTGATCCATGACAACTCTGAGGGGAGTGAATTTTTTTCTAAGTTTGTAGATTTTTTTTAAAACAGCATTTATTTTAGCTTAATGAGGGGGCGTGGCCTTCTGATTGACAGATGACGATCGCGGTGGATTCTGGGAGCAGAACTCCGGTGTTTTGGGGTCTGCTACAGATTTAGCGTTAGCATGAGCGCTATAGTTCGGTTTTTGTCCTGCTGATGTGCTGTAAACTGTTCTAACACGCCTTTTGGGAGTCTTCTGGTGTCTTTTCTCTGGTAAGTACTAAAAGAAGAACTTTATATTGGCGGAAATGAAACGTTCATTTTAGTTCCAGTAATTCGATTTTTTTTAATTCTCAAAATGTCTTTAAGTCAATGTTTTAACAGTTATATCTATGATGTTTAAGGTTTAAAAAATATGACGTTTTCTCAGTATTTTTTGGTAGTTTTTTTTTTTTCCATTTATCAAAGCCATAGTATATAAGCACATGATTCAGATCTGCTACAGTAATACCAGAAGCTCTTCATGTAAAGTGACTGACATCACACAGGTGATTAATATTTTTTAAGTTAGAATGTGAAGACATACAGAAAACTTTCAGTCAATAGGAACATATAATTATGTAAAATATTGAATTTAAAAAAAATCGTGCATGTTTTATTATTTTATTTTTATCTTTGTCTTGTGATTCTAATTTTAATTTAATTTAAAATAATGTTTCTCTTGTATGTTCCTCTCCAGGTCTTCTTCTGGTGGGGGTGAGTGGGTTTATAATCCAAAACAATCCAGCACACTGCAAAAAGTGAAATCTAAGTGAGATTAAATATCTTAAAACAAGCATATACATGCTTATTTTTTTTAATGGTAAGATTATTTTTCTCACTTAGTAGGTTTTGTGCCAGATAATTTCCTCATTTTAAGAGTTTCTGCACTTATTTATCTCAATAAGATATTAAAGCTTGTTAATGAGATTTTATTACCTATTATGAGTAAAAACACACTTGAAACTACAATCTCAATAGTTATACTAGTAACATCATGGTACACAACTGTATTTTCTAAGTAATAATTTCTTGTTTCAAGCAAATAAAGGCAATTGTGACTAGGGCTCTGAAATTATTGTGTTAAGCATGATTAATAAATTACAGACATTCTAGAGGGTTATTTTTTAATCACTTTAAACTCATTTTTGCGTTGGACGGTTACTTCCCTGTTATTGCACACCTGGAGAAGCATTGTATCTCGCTCATACCGTAGCATTTATTGAAACCCATTAAAACAAAACGTTTGAAATTTTAAAACCATAACTTAACAAAAAAAACAGACAGGAAAATTATTTTGGAATAGATCAGCATGAGGTTCCGGATATAATTACCCGAAGGGCTGGATTTGGCCCCCGGGCCTTGACTTTAACACATGGTGGTTAAAGGAAACTATAAAATCACTCTCACGTACTTTCTTCTGTCTTACTGTTGTGATAAACTATGGAATAAGGAGTATCACATTTTTTATTACGGTATAAGAATTTTGTGTTTAATGCTTTTTTGATTTCTCAGGAGAGTGTTCCTGTTGTTTTTTGATGTAGTAAAATTAGAACATTCTGGACCTGATATTTTTCTGGTGGTCTTTTTAATGTTGTCATTTGTTCAAAATTGGAAGAAAAATTATCCCTCCATGATTTCAAAATAAACGTTGGAAGTCTTTTACAATAATACAAAAATAATAAATAAATAATAAAGCTATCTTTTTAGCTTTAATGCGATCTTTTATTATACCACAAACTTAAAAAAATAACCTAAAGATTAGGATTTTTACTGCAATTATTAGGTTAAAAGTATTCAGATTAAAATTAATTCATTAGATAAATTATTACTGTTCACAATTAATCACACAAAAAATCATCAAATGACAGCACTAATTGACAATGACATAATTTTCTCTTTCAAAACTCATTAAAAAAATCAAACAAATGAAAGTCATATCTAGTCCATTGTTGTATTGTCAGTAATGCTTATGAATCCTGATGTGTGTTCAGTACATTACCCAACAGCGCAAGGTAGTTCCACAAATTAAATTTTGTTTTTTAACATCTAAAATAAACTTTGTGGGACTGACCTTTTACATTAATACATTTTTTTTAATATACTGTATGGCTTTTGAGTCATGACTCAAAAAATTATGAATATTATCGGGTTTAAAATGTTCATAACATGCAAGTTACACCCATTTTATCATATGGTACGTTCCAAATCAAAATGCGCCAAAAAAAGAAAAAAAATTGGGTGACCGTTTTTTTTCCTTCTGTATGTCAAGAGCCTAACTAGCTGAACATTTGCATCTTGGAAGTTTGTTCCATTACAAGTCCACCACATTCCCTGCACCATGGATGGAGATGACCGGGCTTTTTAAAAGTATGGATCCAACAACTACAGCTGGACCAAGAGGTAATGTGGATTTTTGCAGTATTAGTGAGCTAAGGTACAGCATGCTAGCTAAGTGGAAGTTTTACTTGCTCACATCGTTAATTTGGGCTATCCATTGTTAATAAATATAGATTAACAACCACATTTTAGTATAGAAAACAGAAAGACAGTTATCTAAGTTTAACTTTAGCTTTTAGCTATGGAAAAAAAGTCCGCTAGCTTGATGCTAGCTTATTATGGGTTTTCTCATAGGGCGGCTAATGCTAACGCTCGTTCGACCTAAACATACATTGCTGACCACAGGGGTGGCTTAATATACTCAGTAAGCATGTATTTTTCAAGCTGTTGAAATAAATACATTGTAAAGTAACCATTTGTGGTCTAAAATACCGTTTTTTTCCCTCTCATAATTTCTTCTGCTTCTGGAATAAAATATAATGCTTTAGCGCCATCGCCCCCTAGTGGCCAAACTGAAGTACCCTCTATGAGAGGTAGAACATTCGTTTTTGTAATTAGAGTCAATGAAGTCTTTACCATGTTAATGATCTGCACATTTTTGCAGGAGCTTCTCTGTTTGAGAAAGCATGTAACACAGTATTGTGTTAAAAATCTCATGTTTTATTATTTTATGAGTACATTTATCAGCATGTGAACTGCGTTAGATTAAAATGAATATTTCCAATACATATTGACTATTCATTTATTTCTACACACATATGTCTAAATGAGTAAACAATTAAATTCAAAATTTTATTGAATTGATTATAGTGGATTGACATAAGTGAAATTAAACATCAATAAAACCAATAATTGGCAAATAGTGATGAAGTAATTGAGGATGAGTGCTGTCCAAATTTAAATATTTTTTTTTTCCACATCTCCCTGTTTGGAGGGCTAAATGTAGGTGTAGGGGAAGAATTCAGAGCATTCAAGCAGGTTAAGATGGGCTCAGACTAGTAATCTTTTTCTTATCATCATCATATATTACCTTTTCTTTCTTCCAACAGCTGTTAGCATGGTTGATATAAAATCATCCATAAGTTTAGTGTAAATGGCATGCAGACTTGACCTATTTATTGAGGTGTTTAGACATTATATCATATATTAACACGATGGTTGTATGTGTGTTCCAGCTGTTGATATTACCTCAGACACGTGCTTCTCAGTCTTTCTAAAAAGAACATGCGTGATTCTTTTTCCAGGGCCAGAGGACTTTTACAGAAGCAGAGCCATTTGGAGCCATCTGATGTTATGAAGGAACAGGATCAGACCCACCAACATTTTTCAGCCATATCCCTGCCTTAGAGATCTAAATCATGTAAGCAAATCATGTTCAGATGCTTTATGTTTAATAAGATTCTGCAAGTAAATAGTAAATCCTACTCATTGTAAAATGTTGGACCTTTGTTTCTAAAAGTCATAGGACTTTGGCAATTAAATGCAATGAAGCTGATGAACAGCAAGAGTTTTATTGAAATAACATGTCTGTATTTATATCTTTGTGTTTATGTGTCAGATTATGGATGAACGGGATTGGATCCTCAATTAAGCAAACCCCCACTTCATTCCTGAACTGAAGAATCGCTGGAGGATCTTTTTTGAGAGGGACCACTTTTGTGGAGTTTTTTTTTTTTTTTTAAAGGGATGAATCTTCCAAAGAGAGATTAAGGTAATTGCAAACTTAAGTGCAGTCATGGTCATTGGCAGTTATGTGCTTTTGTACAGGTGTGTCTGTCATTTTGTCCTATAGACGTTAAATAATTGTATAAAATGTGCAGTTATTAATCCTTGTGCTCTCATAGGCATGTTAAAATTTAAAGTGGGGTCATCTGGACCCCACAAGACGGAGATATTTTTTGCAAGGATTTTTTTATCTTCACTGGTTTTCGTGGCAGACATAAAATCCCGTCCACCTTTATCATGGGAGGGGTCACACATCAATGTAAGCGTGAGATCATCTGGACCCCATATAGTGCAGCGGATAATTGCATATTTCATAAGAATTGCTCCGTTGGTGACACAAGCATAAAAATTGGCATCCATACTCTTCAAAACCATGTCTTTCAGGAAAGCTCGTTGGCCACGCAAAAATTCAAGATGGCGGCTGTTTTTCAAGATGGCCGCCTCGAAACTGACATTTTTCGTCTATTGCGCAATGTTTTCACAAATATTCATCTCTTATGGTATTTTTTTGCCCTTATAAGTTCATTTTGTGTTTATTTCTACTTGTTTTTCCTCAAGGTTTTAGATATCTTTAAGCAAAGAAAGAAATCTATAATATGTATGAAAAGCGCCTGGCACAGTTTGGTGTGGACTCACCAACTGTAAATTCTAGTAGACTGAAGGACAAATTGCTAGCTGAACTTCCAGAACTCGAGGCTCATAGATCTGGTAGAGATACTATTCTAGCATTCCAGAAATTGATGCTGATTGTCATCTCCAGCAAGTTTATGCATATGTAGTAAAAATGATGTGACATGCTCGTCTTCAATTTCTTAAATTCAGCCAAGGTTGTGTTCACTTGATATGTGTACTCAATCACCATTCTATGCTTTTATTTCATTTTTTTTCTTTACTAGACAATGTCCTTGAATTTGCATAGCGACATTGTATCATTCTTATGATCTCGGGTGGCATTGGAAATATTCTCCTACAAGCGAAGCTTCCTTTTCTTTGTCTGATATTTCCATATTTTAATCAGTTTGGCAACTGGTGGTCATTGTGAATGCCAAATAGACTATGACCATATAAAAAAAGGGGACATGGTCAAAAAAGTACATCTCTATCTTAATAAGTTGCTGAGTTATTGAATATTTCCTCTTTTGTGGCGGCCATTTTGGACACCATCTTGGATACACCCCTTGAAACAGTTGCTGTGACTCAAATTACTTTTCCACAAACTATTTTTTATCCAAACTGCTGCGTTTGATGAATAAAAACCACAAACTTCATTCATTATTTCACCTCAACCAATAATCAACAACAACACACGGCGGCCATCTTGAAAAATGGCCGCCATCTTGGATTTTCACGTGGCCAACGAGCTTTTTGAAGAGAGCAGGTTTTGGAGACTTACTGTGCCAAATTTTATGCTTGTGTCACCATCCGAGCAATTGTTACAGTTATCAGCTTCACTAATAAGAGAGCACATGGGTTAACTGGTGGTGGCTAAATGTATTTACTGTAACATCCTTAAATCTTATCATTTCTTTGTATTTTTTTAAATTATTTTATTAACTGTATTTTTTACAGTGGATGAAATGATGCTGTTTTGTTTTTCACAGTAAAGAAAACAATTGCCTAGATGAAGCCTTTGCCAGACATGATCCCATCGCCTGTCGCTCCACCCAAGAAGCTAAGAAATTCAAGTGAGGTGATGCTTCACATCCTCCAGGTAAGATGTTTGTGCGTACACGACAGGTTTTCATCTTACTTGATCATAGTTTTTCATTTTTGCCGTCTTTTTTTCTGTTTGTGTTTCAGTCGGCAGTACACCCAACATCTTTCTTCAATCAAGACCTTTCTTCCATCCTTGTGGTGACGTCTGTGACCCAACGAATAACTACCATTGGAACCATTTCTGTGCTGATCTTCAGGACGTATCTGACAGCGTGATGTATATCATGGCATGTTACTACATCTTTCACCGTACGTATCCCAAGTGTAGCAGGACACTCCTGTTTGTGCTGCAGACAGAAGACCTTATGGACACTATCCATGCTGGAGACATGACTTCCTCTAACATAAAAGTAAATGTTTTTACAACTATGTATGTTGATGTTCAGTCCAAATGTTTACAGATGTGATTGTGAAAATGTGAAGTTTTCTACTAGTTTTCTAAGTTACAACATCATTTGTTCGGCTCTTCTTATGATGACTTTAGGCTTTCTGGAATCAGCATGAGCTTTTTTATTTTTATCAGACTACTAGTTATGTTGCCTAAGCAGACAACATTTAATTTTGTCAGAATCCTATCACACATTCTTGTGAGATACTCATTGTTATTAAACTTACAGCACCGTTTGTAGTCATCTGCATGTCTGTTTTCAACCTAGACCAGCAATACTTGTGTTTGTTTCCAGTCATGAGCTCCTCAAATGCAATAAAGAAGTTAAAAGAAGCTGGATTCATATCTTCATTCAAGCCTGGGACATTTGTATGGCCAAGATGAATGCAGGAGTTTTACCTTAATTCAAGAATTTCAAGTAAACTATGATCCATAGTGAGAAAATAAGAGTGCTAACAACCATTTACTATTATTTTTGAAGAAAAAAAGTACTATTGCTTTTAGTATATTTGTCTAGTTTCAAGAAACAGATCCTAATGGTTAGCATAATGTCAAGATAATCTTACTAGCAAAATCTTAGTTAAAGAAAATGAATCTTAGAAATTATATTTTTATTAGTCATAATTAGCTTGATTTTAGTAAAAAATACTTATTTTAAGATATTTTTGGTTCTTATGAGGCTAGATATTTTTACTAGTTTTAAGAAGTCTTGACAAGTCAGATTTTCTTGTTCTGTTGGAAGATAATTTAGCTTATTTTAAGCTATATTTACCTCATTTTTGTACTTTTTTTTCTTGTTTTTTTAAGAAGACTTTTTGTAGTGCATTTACACTTTAAGGCTGTAAAATTCTAATTCTAACATGTAGAGATGACTTTTGCTGATGTGTATGATTCAATAAAATCATGTTTAACATATTTGAGTGACCAGTCTCTTCTGTTTATTCACTGTTTTAACATACAAGTAAGAAAAGGAAATGTGGGTCAAAGTCAATGTACAAAATTTATTTTTGAAACAGATTAAATTATTCCAAACATCACAAGCATTAATCATTGACAATTCTGAATTTGTTTCTGTTTATTTCAAGTAGGGAGCTCATTAAACATAAATGATGGTTAGAAAGCATCATCTATGATATCACTGTCTGTTTTATATTTAAAGAACCTAATAAACTATCCTAAAGAGTACATTTATATCTACTGAAAACCATTTTGGTAAGAAATAAAGGAGAAAAAAAAGTTTAATGCTGCTGGGTGTAACACTGTGCAGCTGCTGGACGTTCTCTCGGATCACAATGACCAGCTCCAGAATCCAGACGTCGCCTGTTCACGTCCTCCTCAGTGATGACAGAACCAGGAGCTGATCTTCCTTGTGAGCTTAAAAATAAAGAAGCTCCACCACCGTCCACCTCAGCTGAACCAGGAGATGATGATCCCTGTCAAGGTCACTTGCTTTATGGTTTGTTGAACTGTCCTTCTGGTGATGAATAGAAATGACGTCACCATGAATCCAAACTGTAATTGTAAAGAAAAGACAATAGATTTTAATTGAAAAATATTTATACATGTGCTGTTTTTGCAAAGGTATGTTAAATGCACAAAATAAGATATAAACATCTTGTTTATGCTCAAAATACATGTAAATATTTAAACAAATCTTTTAAGAAATTTACTTTGAAGGAAACATCAGAGTATTTAGTTTGGATTGTCAGCAGAAGAGGATGAACCATCAGTCATGTTTAATCACATTTTGACTGATATTACTACAGTAGTTCATTCTGCTTCACTGTGACTGTGTTTAAAGGGTTAACTCAAATATTAGCTCCAGCTTTAAGAAGTTGACATGAATAACTTGATTAAAAAGTTAAAAGAAAGACTCCTTTTATTGTAATCACAGCATTGTGTAATAATATATCAATTTTATTTAACATTAGATACAAATTAAATTTTACACATTCATCTATTAATGTTGTGGTGTATTTTTTTTAATATGTATATAAGACCTACAATAAGATAGCTTGAGACCACAGAAATAAGATGTTCAAACTTGTGATGAGCGGCTGTTCAGTTCGTTCTAAACACGTAGTGCAGGAAAATACGCTTTCCTTGTTGTCTAAAAGTCACTTCCACCGCTCTGCACATTATGTGTAAAATAGCAATTACTTACCTGTAAAGATTCATGATGTAAATAATCCACCGCGATGCTGCTTTGCTGGAGAACTGAAGCTGTGTTAGCCGTTAGCATAAAGGCACCGAAGTCGGACCAGCGGCAGGAGCTGTGGGCGTGAACTAAAACATGTCTGGGGAAATGGGAGTCCGTTCGGGCCCGCCCCTTTATTCCATATGTGGAACATCCGTGTGAGGCGGAGTTAACTCCAGCCAATATGGCTGCGGCCATGAGCTGAATATTCAGGCTTCACTTTGGGGGCTGTGGAAGTCAATAGGTGACGTCAGAGATGATTGGTCTAATTATAGATTATGTCTATGGGCGCAGCGCTCGCAGGTGTGTGTGTGTAAATTAATAAACTACAATTATTAACCCATATTTCTGTTAAGAGGAGCAGCTCTCTGCATCTCTTTTTCTCTCCCAAAATTCCGCAGCCCCGCCCACTCGTTCCAGAGTCAGCTCACTGCGTTGATCTGTGCGCGCTCGTGTCTGTCTGTGTTGTGTGTTTTATAAATATTACCCCCTGTTTCTGCTAAGATGAGCTGCTCTCTGCCTCTCTGTTGTCGTTTTATTAACTCCCGAAACTCCTCACCCCGCACCGGAGTCTATCCACGTTGATCTGCGTGTGTACGTGTCTGTGAAAAAAGAAAAAAAAAGTGTGCGTGTCTGTCTGTTTTGTGTGTCTCTGTGCTCTCGCGCGCACGTTTGTGATGTGATTGTATGTTTAAATCGGTGTCTACCATCTATTTAGATACAAAAACATGATCACATTTGTCAATCGCGGCATTTTATTGTGAAAAACTGGTTATATTTTGAAAAGAAACCGGATTTTCTCATGTATCTTGAAGCAACTTCCGGCCAGAATTGACGCGGAACGCTCGCGGCTCGCGCACAAAATAGGTCAGACGCGGAAACGATCTGCTGCACCGCGCGGGTCCTCCGCGCCGCTCCGCGCCTTGTGTGAACGACGCCATAGGATAACAAGGGCGCCGAATGGAAGCGGACTCTGTTCCGCGCCGCTTCGTGGCGCTTTCGCGTCCAGTGTGAATGGGGCGTTATGCTCCCCATTGACGATTCCCCAGTCGCCTCCTCATCACAGGTCCTCATCGTTGCTTCACCTGTCTGTTCCCCAGCCTCGCCTCTGCACCATGGGAGCCTTCAGCTGCCCTGCCCCCTGACTCTGGAACTCTCTTCCCCCTGATCTCAGAAACCTGGACTCTCTGAAGACCTTCAAATCACAACTCAAAACTTTCCTGTTCAGACAAGCTTATTTATAGCATCTTCTGTTCTCTATTCATTGCTCTTATACCTTAGTTTTTTTTTTACTTGTTTGTTTTACATGTGTGTTTTTAGCTGTTTTATTGTAAAGCGACCTTGAGAGCCTGAAAGGCACTTTTAAATAAAATGTATTACTATTATTATTAAAAAATGATAACTATATTAGAAAGCACCAATATAGCGCTAAGCTACAATTTCTGCTTTCCTCTTTACGGCGGTAGTCTTCGTAATCTTCTTCTAACCAACATTAAATTCCTGATATACACAATGTACCAGAAGGATGACCTATTGTTGTTTCTTTATTAGTTGTCACACTACAATGACACAATAACAGGTTAGTTAGTTTTTTAATTAAACCTTTATTTAACCAGGTAAGTTATTGAGAACTAGTTCTTATTTACTATAACGACCTGGCATGCGCTTATATCATGCGTACGCCGTGAAAACAAACTGCTCAGGAATGTGAGGGTTAACTGAGTGGAAACGCTGGTCCGTACTGTAACACCTTACCAGACCAGACCCCGCTCAGTGGAAATGAGGCGCAAGTGTCCTCACTTCAGGTGGTTAGAGGTTGGTGCCAGTGTTCGCCATCAGTGTATGAATGTGACTGTAAAGCGCTTTGGAAAAGCCCTATACAAGTATATGGCATTAACATTTTTTAACTGTTCAAGAACTTACAATTTCTTTCCAATAAAATATGTTCAAAACATTTTTTTTCATCTTTTTGTTTTTGTAAATCTGTTTGTTAAATATATCTATATTCTCAGTTTAAAACCAAACTGTGCATCATTGTATCCCCACTGCATAATGTTAGCCACATTTAAAGTGTCAAATAGTAAATGGTAAATGGCGTATACTTGTATAGCGCTTTCTACCCTCCTTCGAGGGCCCAAAGCGCTTTACAGTCACAGACCCATTCACCCATTCACACACACATTCATACACTGGTGGTGGCTCCGGTGAGACGACTGCCTTACCACTACAGCACAGCCACCCATAATTATTGGGATAAATTAAAGGAAAAAAATCAAATATGTACCACAGGCCTGTGTCTCAGCTACTTTTTCCATGACATGCATCAATTAAAAGTCTATTCAAATGTGTGTATAGGTGCCTTCTTGGCTTCTGCATTCAAAACTCTGTGTTCACGTGTTTCTACGCTAATTTTTAAGACAGTTTTTTGGGGTATAAATATAAATCAATCACATTTCCTCAAGTTAAATTGACCCTTTGAAGACCTTGAAAAATTAAGACCAATTTCTCAGCCTAATTTCCAGCCCCAAGGACGAAGGAAAAACAAAGTCCTTATCAATAACAGAGTAATGTAATCAATTACAGTTCAAATTTCTTTATTTAAACTGCAATTACTAGACTACAGAAAACCTACAATACTTTATTACTCACTTTTTGGTGCAATAAAACCACCGGTGACTAATAAATCAAATGTGTGTAAACAGTTGGCTCTAAAATCTTTAGGTTAAATTAAACAGAACAGATAGTAATTAAAAAAATTAAAAAGACTACTGAACAGTGTGTGATAATCCAGAGTTTGAGATAGCTCGAAGTAAGATTAAGAAACTATAAACATGAACGAATTTCTACAGACATTCTGTAACTAGAGATATTCAATTATGCCAATTTGTAGAAACAAAAAGCAAATATTTATATGATTGTTGTTCTAAAGAACTTGATAAATGCAGGGAATGCACCTCCTTTCTCATTTTCTTATCTTCTAATTTCATCTTGTACATCTTCCTCTTGTACAATATTGCCGGAAATGGGAGACTCAAAATGGAGGAAAATGCTTGACAATGATCCACGGCCAATCAGGATGCAGAACACAATGCACTTTCATAAAAAGAACATAGAAAGTGCAATGTCTTTTTTCTAAAATGTTCATGTCTGTTTGAGAAAAGCGGATGAAGTGTGTAGTGAGGAGTTTTACAGCCTTAAAATATATATAATCCTGCTTTGCATATTTTATATATCACAGGTTATTAATAGAATGTAAAGTCTGCCATAAACGAGGGAACATTGTGTCATGATTCAGTGCTTGGGTGTGGTCATGTTCTGTTTTCTGTCAGTTTCTCCATGTTCAGGTTAATCATCCACAGCTGTCAGCATTTAGTTAATCGCCCTCAAAACCGATTTGAGGGCCCTGAAAACCAGACCAGGAGGTCTTCAGTTCTTCTATGATCTGACACGGCACTGGGTTGGGTTTCCTGGTTATGTCTGCTTTAAGTGTATTCAGAAAATGTTTATGTTGCTGCCATCATGTCTAGTCTCCTGCGTCCTCCACCACCATCCCTGACACACTGCATTGAAGAGCTCTCAATCATACTAGAAATGAAGATTCATCATTTTTATTAACTATTTTTTTTTTTTTTTTTTAACTTGTCCTGTCCAACAGCTGAGCAAACAGATACGGGCTGAGAGCCTCTTGTGTTGGACAGATTTTAATGTCCCAAAAAGGAATTTATGAGTATAAACCCCTGTTGTACTACATGCTAAACTTTATTTATATTGATTATGTTTTTTTATTTTATTTATTAATTTTTTTGTTGGACTGGACAGAAAAAGGAAAGGGGGGGTTAACAGAGGGAAGCAACATCATAAAACAACCAGGTCTAAAAAGCAAACCAGAACGGGCGGGGCCTGCCGGGCAATCCCACCAAACACCCAGACCAGGGCACGTGGGACCGCCGCAGAGGCCCCCACACCCAAGAGCAGGAAGGCACAGGAGCACAGAGAGTGCAGGCCCCAGCCCGGTCAGGGGAGCAGCCGCCCCCACCGCGCCAGGAGGTCCAACGTGGGCCCCACCCCCAGAGAGCCCTCCGACCCCAGAGGAGCAGCAAAACCCCAGGTGCGAGGTTGATCAAGATTTTTATCAACTTTAAAAAACCTTTCTTAAGGTCAAACAAGAGTCTTTGACAAATGAGAAATGCTTTGGAAATAAACTATATTTTGCAAGAATTTAAAAAGTAAAATTCTTGAGTATTATTTTTTTCTGTGCTGCTTTGGAATAAAACATCAATGTTTCTTATTTATTTAATTTAAGTGTATTTGGCTTCAAAATACGGCAACATAATTTTTATTTTTTGCAAATAATAGAGAATAGCAGGTAGCAGTGGATGCAGTTTATTTTTATTCAACAAGAAAACCTGCTGAATAAAATGGAGAATCTTATCTTTTATTGTTTAGTCTTTTTAACAGAAAAGTGTAGCAACAAAATCTGTCAACGTAAAATACAGAATTGGGAATAAGTAGTGATTATTTGAAGACTAGTTTATATTAACGCATCACAAAGATCCAATCGGGATGCGTAACAGAACCTGAATTCAGACTTTCAAAGAATTTTTCTGAGACAGAAACATCAAAGATCCTAAATGTTGAGAATTCATCTAATGTGTTTTTTTAATAATAGTTTCAAATGTAATTTTTTTTCTTCCAAATTGACAATTTGAAAAATGAACATAAAAGAACAATATTCCTACTTGTTTTAGATTTAGTTTAAACTCTAAATGCTACAGATTTCCCATGTTTATTGTAGTCTACATTCCATTTAATTTAATTAATTTTTCAAAGGTCCAATAATTCCTTCATGTTTATAATGTTTAAATGTAAAACTGTTTTCAAATGCTCATTTTTTTAAATCTACAACATTGTTTTTCATTCCCTTTAAACAGATTCTAATTTGACCGGTCAGATGATGTTCAGGGAAGAAACGTTCCCATGAAAACAGGACTAGACATGCAAAACCGCTTCTGTTTGCCGGTGTTTGAGCTGCAGAGGGATTTGATTTGCAAATAAGAGGTCAACACAACAGGTTTTAATGGGCTAAAGTCCGTAGTGTTTAAATCGTTTTGTTGTTTTAGTTGTGTTGAGCTTTGGCTTGACCTGCTGGCTCATGTAGTCTGCAACCGTTAGCAGGGAAAAGAGTGGCCTGTTTTAAAAACAACATTGTTGAATTCTGATTCTTGAAATGTGGAAAAGTTTTGTCCGATTCTGTTGTTTAAGGTTGTATGAAACCAAAGTCGAGTTTGTGTCAAAACAAAAGAAGACTTTGGAAAAGTCAGGGAGAAAAAGACAGGCAGGCAACAAGGAAGGAAGGAAGGAAGATTTTTTAGGTGTTCACTGCAACCTATCATGTACAATGTTACGTCCTGCTGCTGCTGCCATCCCTTCCACTTCCTTTGACTCACCTGGCAGGTGTGGCCAATGTCCCCCGATCGCCACAAGGTGCCTATTTAAGGCAGAGGAGGCCACACCAAGCCAGGCAGGCAGGGAGCAGAGCAGCAGGCTGGGCTTTAGGGTGGTTGGTGCTGGTTTGGTTTTGCTTTCGTTCTTTCTTTTTTGTCCTCGACAATCTTAGATTGTTGGGTTTTGTTGTGTTAGTTTGGAGTTGGACCATGGTAGTTCTGATTTGCGGGCTTTATTTCATTTCTTTTGATTAGTCAGTTGTGTTAGGCAGCCTTTAGCAGGGAGCTGCTGACTCAGACGGTCGTCATGGCTGGGTCAGCAGTCTCCCTGACTTGTTTTAATTTTGGCCATGGTTCCAACTCTGTTTTGGTTTGTCAACTCACTATTTGATCTTCATTTCAGGACACAGGTGATTAATTTAATAAACTATGTTTCTTTGTAAGTTGTCTTTGTTACTGTCCTCCCCCTCCCCTAGACTCGAGCCGTGTGATACCCCAGGGGATGTAACATACAATATACACATAAAAAAATGTGCATGCATATTTTCACTCTGTGTTCATCTCAGCGACCTTGTGGTCAAGTGTTCGCCCTCTGGAAGATCAAATCCAAGCTTAGTCTACCAGAGACTGTAAAAATGGGATCCAGTGCCTCTCTGCTCGACACTCAGCATTAAGGGGTTGAATCGGGGGTTAAAACACAAAATGGTTCCCGAGCACGACTGTGTCTGCAGCTCACCACTCCCCCGGGGGATGGGTCAAATGCAGAGAACAAAATTCACAAAATTAAATGGGGATACAATTTCCCCAAAAATACCTATTCTTCTATATAATGTAAGTTATTAGAGATTATTTGATCAATTATTGCAGTATCGCGATATCATCGATATCGCAAGCCATGTATCGCGTATCGTGAGGTACCCAGTAACTCTGGGCCCTAATAGATATATAAGCTTTATTCTAAGCTTGTAGTCCAATCAGTCAACAGAAACAGCAACACAATCATTAAACACAATCATTAGGCATCAAGGATTTGTTTTGTCAAACCAGTAGACAAATGAATGTCACTGGGACGAGATAAGAACTGGATTGAGATTTGAACTGTGAGGTAAAATAAAAAAAGGAATCACACCCTTTTTAATTATTAAATAATTTATTTGCATTATGGTTCAGAAAATAAGTATTTGGTTAATAACAGAAGCTTATCTCACCACTTTGCAGAGGTCAAAGGTTTCCAGTGGGTCTTTGCCAGATTTAAAGACACTATAACTGCTATTTTGGTCCATTCTTCCATGCAGATCTTCTCAAAAGCTGTGCTGTTTACGGGTTGTTGCTGGACAAAACTGTTCATTTTCATTGTTGTGAAAGATAATCTGAAGTTTCTGAAGGAGATCTTGTTTCTGTCAGACCTGGTTCTTGATACAGACCAAACAAGACTGCAGAACTGGATGGTTTAGCATTCTGAGCCTCCATGTTTTCCTTCTGGTTCTTGATCATTGCAAAGACGGAGTAGTGGTGTAGCACTGACTGTTGTGAATTGTGTATATTGGTGCATGTGAGGATCTTTACTCGAGCAAATGGAATCAAATGAGTGCCAGTTTAAGAAGACAACCAAGTTTTTACAGGCTTATTTCAACAAAACAAGGAAGACTTTTGCAGAACAACATTTCATTGGAATCAAAATTTGCAAGTTATAAACAATTATTAAACTGTTCAAGTTTGCATATGAAAATGGTTTCCTGGATTAAAGCCCCTTTAAACTGTCCTGAAGTCAGATCTCATCCTCAGAACTGTTGATGCTTTCAGAACTGTGAGTACGATCATTTTTACTCAACGTTTTTAGCTTCTATTGCTGGACTTAAAGAGAGAGAAATTGTCTAATGTGCAAAATGATGAACAGAAATAGAAATCAGAAAGTAAACATTAGAATAAAAAATAATGGATATGTTTAGATATTCATACATGATTGATCTGTGTTTTCTGTCTTTAAATTCATTTAAACTTTAATTTTTACCTTTAGCATAAATGATACTTTTGGACTGCAATGAATTTCTTCTTCTACTTATAAGTGTGAGACTAACGGGACATCCAGACATTTCTGAACATCTGCAGTGAAATTTGGAAAATGGGTCCGTACACTACGCTGATGACTCTCCTCTTATTCGGTGAGTTTTACTGTCTGTTTAGGAAAGTTCTGTTTTTCCTTCAAGTTGCAAATGCTTTATGAGGGATGGATTTGTTAAAGTTTGTACATGAAAATAAATCTTATGGAATCTGGTATTAGCAGAGAGTTAAATCAATTCATTATTTTCTTTTAATTCTGTCTTCCTAAAAAAAAAATGAAGGCAGGACTTTCACTGAAAACTATTTTTAAATTAGCAAAAATATTTTGCTGTGTTCATGTTTTACTGTGATAATTCTCATGTCTCCACCAGGTTGTATCTCCTGCTCAGAGTTCCCCTCCGTCAGTACTACTATGTTAACCAGGCTCTGAACTGGAGTGAAGCTCAACAATACTGCAGAGAGAAATACACCGACCTGGCTACATTTGACAGCATGGATGACTTGAAGAGACTGAAAGCCAAGTTTACCTACTCCTGGGCTTGGTTTGGTCTTCATGATGATCCAGCAGCTTGGAAAACATCCATGGGAAATGAGAGCAACTCCTGGAGATGGTCAGCAACAGGACAAACCAGCAGAACCGGATTATGAATCGTGGAACCACAGCACCCTAGATTACTTTCAGGGACAGGAAACATGTGGAGTAATAACAAAAAATGGGCTATGGAATGATGATCTCTGTGGTTTATCCTTCAGTTTTCTGTGCATCAATGGTAAGACAACATAGACTTTTCTGATACTGTTTAGAGTAAATGGTATATTTCCCAAATTAATATAGTAGTTTGAGCTTAAACAAAATCAAAAAGGGAAAAATTAGAAACTTTTAATTCAAAAATATCTTTCAGTTACAGATCAAAACAAGAAAAACTACATTTTCATCAATCATACGATGTCCTGGAGTTCTGCTCAGCAGTACTGCAGGGAAAACTACAAGGACTTGGCGATGATCGAGAACCAGGAGGAAAACACGGAGGCTCAGAATGCTAAACCGTCCAGTTATATAGTCTGGATTGGACTGTATCGAGAACCCTGGACCTGGTCTGATGGAAGCAAGAGCTCTTTCAGGAACTGGTATCCCACTGGATTAAATAACTATGGAGGACACCAACACTGTGTCACTGAGAATCCCCAGCATCATTGGGTTGATGAATTCTGTGACATCCCATGGGTTTTTGTCTGCCATCAAGGTGATCCTCAAAAAATGTTTTAAAAGCAAAATACTTTATTTTTCTGACAGTTTTTCCTGTTCTGTTCAGTTTCAAAGAGGAAGACCACTTTTAGGATGACATTCAACACTGATGCTGACATGATTGACCCAAAAGTCCAAGCCCAGATCCTGCAGCAGGTACATTTCTGCGACTCATCGTTCCTTCATCATGGCTTAGATCAGGGCTGCTCATTCCTGGTCCTCAAGATCTACCACCCTGCCTGTTTTCCAGCTCTCCCTGTACTGCTTGCTGCTGATTACCTGGACCAGGTGTGTCCTTTCAATCAGATTGTGGAGACATCTGACTGAGCCAATCAGCAGGTGGCAGGACTTGGAGATCTGGAAAATAGTCAGGGTGGTAGATCTCGAGGACCAGGAATGAGCAGCCCTGGCTTAGATTTATATTTATAACTGTTTTTTCCTTCATTCTCTTTAAGCTTCGTTTTGTTGCTGAGCAGTGATGGAGGGACAGACGTCAAACTGCAGTGGACGATTGAACCCAAGAAATAGAACAAATGTTCAACATCTCTGTCTGATTCACACATTCAGTCATGTTCTTCATCATCATGAAGAATCTCATATGTCTATCAACATCTATCTAAATACATATATTCGGGAAATGATCCAGGAAGATTTTGTTGAAGTTTTTATTTCTGTTCCTCCATGTAGAATTACTGGGTTCTCTGATAACTGCCACGAACCATCACAACATTAAACATCTGAGTTCAAGTTTGAATAAAGAAATACTCAGAAACACGTTTTTGATCTGAAATTCTTTTAGATATGACCTCCAACAAGAAGAACATGTTAAAAACACCAAAAAAATATTCTTTTCATTGGAGTAGATCAGCATCATTAACCACCACATGTAGTTCTGTAACAATCCATACCTGACTTTCCCCAGAGGAATGTTTGAAATCCCCTCCAATGAAAACTAGAGGTGGATGGTTGCTCAGGTGACGATCCGATTCGATTCACGAATCAAGCTCAACGATTCACGAATCGAACCACGATTCTTACTTTTTAAGATAATGTTTATTGCTATGTGAATGTCTATTAACTGGATGGATGAAAATTGAAATTATGTTTTTAATAATTATTTATACATTTATTTAGAACAGCAGATCAGAATCAACAAAATTGATTAAAAAAAAAACACAAAGATTCAGATAGAAAGAAATGCTGTTTGTCATTTTAAACTTTTTTTTTTTTTCCTTTGTCAATCTTCTGGTTAAGTAACATAAAAAGGATAAAAATCTCTGCTGTTTTGGATCATTTAAAAGCATTACATATTGGTGTACAGCCCGTATGAAAAAAGGCGTTTTTTCCACAACAGAATCATCTGATTCACGTTGATTCCATCCGCCTTTCAGCAGCGCGAGGCTCCGTTTCTTCAGAATAAGATGGAGTTTCGTTAATTGCATCAACTGTTGAAGAATTATCATGACAAACAGGACGTAAACACTGGAGATAAAGCTCCAGTGTTAAAGCTAATTATTTTTTTCAGAGAACCGAACTTCAGTCTCAGTTTCTGAACGGAAAAATATTCTCTCTAGTTTTACTTTGAAAACCGGAAGTTCACCGTCACGAAGATGTTTACTTCCGGCTGCAGTACCGCTTCTTCTCTTTCGGCTTTGTTTTAGTTCGTAAGCTTAAAATACATCATTAATCTGCACTCTAGAGCAAATATACTTCGTCCCCTGATCATATTTTGATCATATTTTACTACAATTAACTATATTTATAAAGATCGCGAATCAGCGATCTTGGACGTCGCAAATATTCGTACTCGTTACAGCTCTAATGAAAACCATGTTTTTTTTTGAGTTTTTAACATGTATTTGTGGCATTTTTCTTCTGAAAGAGAAAAACTATCATAAGAAATAATTTTGTGTTTGCATTTCCGAGTATTTCTCCTTTTAAGTCGCTGTCAGTCAAAGGGCCAAAGAAAAACACTGTTTGAATTCCTGAAACTTTCATTCGTCACAGTAGCGAGCTAACCCGGATTCAGTTGTAGAGGCCGGAGAAGATGATCTGACGTCCCACTTCTGTGCTGTAAAGCAGTGGTCCTCAACCACCGGGCCGCGGACCGGTACCGGCCCTGTTCACACTGGACTGCTGATACCAGGTACAGTCGGTTATGGCGGTCAGATCTTTGTTTTATTTTATTTTGATGTTTTTCTATGAAGGTTTGAACTTTGAGAGTTTAAATTTGAGAGAAAAGTCTGAAAATGTCCATGTTTTTCTGAGAAAAGTTTAGAAACATTATTGTGAAAAAAACAAAGGATGATTGCTTTTTTCACATGTTGTTTTTACAACACATCTTCTTCCATAAATGTATGTTATTTCAGAAATAAAATAGGAATTTGTTGAAGGAAAAATTCTTTAAAACTTTTTCTCATTTTTTATTTGATTTGTCTCTGCTGAAGCAGCAATAAGTTTTAAAGAGAATTTTAGATCTTCCATATTAAAGAAAAACTGAACATTTGTTTTTGGTTTCAGCTGTTTCACCATCTGACAGAACCCAGAAATCTCCCCCTCCCCGAGGCCTCCTCCAACCTTTCCCGCCTCTTTCATCCTCAGACAGTTAAAGCACAGAGATATATTAGGCTAATAAAAGCTGGGGTCAACCTCCAGGTAAGGGTTTACAACTTGTTGTAAAGATGCAAAAGGATGTTTTAGGATTTGTTCAGTCTGACCAACAATCTACCATTTGGTGTTTGGTGCCATGGTTGGAAAAAAAACACACAAAGACGCTGAAAACTGTTGAAAGCTGGAAAAAAAAACCCCAAACCTCTGGAGTTTAGCTCTCATCCAGTTTCTCAGACTTGACAACCTAACAAAAACTGTTGTTTTAGACCAAATTCTTTCACTATTTTCACGTTTATCTGTACGTTTTAGTGCGCTCCTTCCAACAGACTCTCCAGTTCAGTTACAGACTGGACTGATCCTTCTCGTCGTCACGTTTGGATTTTTTTTGTTTTGTTTTTGCTGGTAGAACTGACAGACGTTTTGATATTCTTTGAGATCTTTCCCAGTCACTGCACTCTTCTCAGGTTTATATGGTGCCATTTTTATAGTGCTGTCCAAATTTACCATTCCAAAATCCAATCCCCTAGAAATTTCCCTGAAGTCTTTGCAAAATACCAGTGTGTATTGATGCTCACTATTTCAGAGGAAAAAAAAACGTATGTAGGTTAAATGTATTTTTTTTAACAAAATATTACAGTTTTTAATCATTAGAACACAGTAAAGCAGTGTTTCTCAATTATTTTCTCTCACTCCCCCATGAAGAACTTATTCTTTTGCCCCCCCCACAACTTTCTGCTGCTAATATCGTCGGTATCATTCGTTTATTGGCTCAAGTTAAACGCATATCTCTTCAAAATGTTGTAACTTTATTATCACTAAAGAATATTTAAAAAAACTTCTAAATAATCTATTTTATTAATTTTTCTTTCTTTTTTTTTTTAGATTACTTACAAAACTTTCAGACAAAGTCAAAACAACAATCTTTCCTCGTTTCCCTCCACAGTAATGATGGGAATTCTCTTTTCTCACAGATTCAGTTCTTTTGCTTTGGTTCACTGACAACAGCAGCTCTTTCAGCTACCAAATGGATTGTAGTTTGTTTTCATTATATTTAATTTACTATCAACTATTATCTACTATCAACTAAAGATACAACATCTCTCCTAATAGTTGTTGTTCTTTTTGTTTTAATATTTTTTTGCACTTGATTTAAGACAAAACTAACACCTTTAAGTAATTATTCTGCGACAACAAATCATTTGATTTTACAAATCATCTTATTTCAAGTACTATATCTTAGGAAACTAATTTTTACTCAATTTATTTAAAACTATACATCTCAAAATCTTCTTCTGTTTCTTGTCTTGAATTTTGTTGTAAAACTAGACTTTTGCTTCACTTAAAAATTGATCATTTTTGGGCAAAATATTTTTTAGTGCTTGCTCTTCCCGCTGCGCTCCTCCAGGGCCCAGCACTGGATTCTCTTGCCACGCTACTCCAGGGCTTGGTGCTGGTTTCTCTAGACACGTTTCTCCAGGGCCACGGTGCTGGCTTCCCTCGCTGTGCTCCACCAGGGCCCAGCACTGGATTCTTTTGCCACGCTCCTTTTGGGCCCGGTGCTGGCTTCCCTCGCCATGCTCCTTTTGGGCCCGGTGCTGGCTTCCCTCGCCATGCTCCTTTTGGGCCCGGTGCTGGCTTCCCTCGCCATGCTCCTCCAGGGCCCCGGTGCTGGCTTCCCTCGGCGTGCTCCTCCAGGGCCCCGGTGCTGGTTTCTCTAGACACGTGTCTCCAGGGCCCCGGTGCTGGCTTCCCTCGCCGTGCTCCTCCAGGGCCCCGGTGCTGGCTTCCCTTGCCGTGCTCCACCAGGGCCCAGCACTGGATTCTTTTGCCACGCTCCTTTTGGGCCCGGTGCTGGCTTCCCTCGCCATGCTCCTCCAGGGCCCCGGTGCTGGTTTCTCTAGACACGCGTCTCTAGGGCCCCGGTGCTGGCTTCCCTCGGCGTGCTCTTCCAGGGCCCCGGTGCTGGTTTCTCTAGACACGTGTCTCCAGGGCCCCGGTGCTGGCTTCCCTCGCCACGGTCCTCCAGGGACCAGCACTGGCTTCTTTTGCCACGCTCTTTGGGCTCGGTGCTGGCTTCCCTTGCCATGCTCCTCCAGGGCCCCTTCTTCACTCCCCTTTTTGGAAATGTCCAATCATCAGAACATTATATCTACATGTAAGTGTTTATTAGTCCTTAAAAGAGCAGGACATCACCACTTACTTCTTATCAAGACAAATTCCACTTATAATTAGCAATTAATCTGAGAGTTCTGCTTTTAAGACGGGAGAAACATCTAGTATTGCTTGTAACTCAGTTTCAGATGAACATATTTTTCCGGTAAAGCCGTTAGTTCTGCTCAGCAGAACAGTGTTTCTCCGATATACGCTTAGACCTGCTGAGGCCGAGGAGAAGTTTCAAATAAGCAGCAGCGATGACACCCGGACTGCTGAAAAGACGTGTTTGCAGGCAAAAATAACCACTGACAGCTTCATCACTCGGCGTCCTCCACGCCACAAGGTCTGTGAGTGTTGTGAGAGGGGACGGCGGCAGTACAAGGTGATAAAAGCTTCACTCTCCCAGCTTTTTTTCCTCTGGCAGAAAAAAATGAAATTGTTTTTGTTCTGTTTTATTTCTTGTCTTTCCTGCTGGATCGTCTTTGGTCTTCAGGAAATGTCGGTGATGTTCCTGAAGTTTCTTGTTTGTTAACGTGAAATTTTAATCTTACAAAAGCTTTGTTATTGCAGTATCTTATTTTCTTAAAATCTTTTCTTATTTTGGTAATACTTAAGAACATATAGTAGAGGTGTGGAAAATAATGAAACGATAGTTTGATGTCAATCAAAAAATGTTTTATGTTGTTTAGCAACAGAAAAACAGAAATCTAAATAGTTAATTTGAAATCAGCGGTATTTAGTGAAAGAAGTTACATTTCTAGGTACCATTGTTAAGGAGAGTATTGATTAGGGGTGTAGGGAAAAATCGATTTGACGACATAGCAGATACAAGTATCGATTATCGCAATATATTGTGATAATCAATAAAATATTGATAAGACAATATTTAACTAATTACTTATGAGCAAACGTAGTTCCAGTGCTTAGCATTTTGATCAATAAATAAAATATATTTCACAATTTTATTAATATGAAGGATGTACTAATATTTAGATTGAGTTTTTTTTTTTTTCCTAAGTCATAAAAAATTGTTCTGGTACAATACTTATCGTATTGTAAAATGCGTATTGCAATACGTATCGTACCGCAAGACTCTTGCCAATACACACCCCTAATATTGAATGGAAATTCCAAATTAGCAATATTAAAATAAAACTGGCAAAAACAACAGTCGTTTTACATGAAGAAAATTAAGTTCTGGATTAAAAAGAACCAAATTTACTGTAAATTCTGTTTCTCTTTTAAATCACTGCATTGAAATTTAGGGAAAGCGCGTGAAAAATATTTAAGTTTAATCTGGATTCAACAAAAAAAGAGCAAAAGGAATTATGTATGTATTATATTTGGAGATCCAAATATTTAAGATTTAAAAAAAATGACAGTTTTAAAGAATGTGAGATTTTCTCTTTGAAAGAATTCGAACAAAAACAAAGGAGTTACGATATGGAGCAATAAAACGATCAATTCAAGAAAACAAATCACAAACTCTGTTCTAAAAATGTGTTTGAAAATAATTGTTACAAAAATACAATCGGTTCACTTTTTTGATTATTCGGGGTTCCTGTGGTCAAATTCAAAGCTCAAAATTTAAAATTAAAAGTTTTGAAATAAGGCCTTAAAAATTATTAAAAAGTCTCACATTTTGATATCTTGTTCTTAAACTTTTTCTGCATTAATTTTTAAAGCTTTAGATCATTGCACTTAACTAAAATGTTTGTGTTTTGAACAAATTAGAAATGATTCAATTATACAAATTTGTCCGTATTCCGGCTCTTTTCATCTTACTTTGACTAATCTCCACACATAATTATTGTTTTTTAGTTATTAGCTGTATCTATTTTACTTTCTTTAACAGAGAAAATGTCAGAACCAGCTGTTTACGTCAGTTTGGCTGTTTAGTCCCCCACGGTTTCACTGCACCAAAATAGAAGTAATGAAGTAAAGAAGGTTTATATAGTCGAGTAATTGTAATTTATTTACTGACATTTGAACTGTAATTTGTTACGTTAATCTGTTACTGACAAGTAATTGTTCTGAAATTCAAGAATTTTGTTTTTTTTTGTCCGTAGAGCTGGGATTTAGGCAGAGAAATCGCTTTGAATTTATTTTATGTCTTTCAAGGTCTTAAAAAGTCTAGAATTTAACTCAAATAAATGGAACCCAGATTATTATATTATTTATATTTGTTTTTTTTTCTTTCATTTTTATTCGATCTTTTGTAGGATCTGCTGCTTTTGTTTTATGAAATGACTATCAATAATAACAATTGTTCAATTCTCCAGCAAATCCATTTCCTTCCTCTGCAGCAAAGTTTGTTCAAAGCCAGAGCGTGCATATCAAAATAAAAGCCTGCAGCTGAATGGATATCAGAAAGAATCATCAGGCGGGAGAGAAATGAGAGCGATTCAAAGCCAGACAGAGGAGAGAGGCAGGAAAAAGGGGCTGGGGGAGGACGGGGCCGAAGAAAAGGAGGACAGGCGAGCGAGCGAGCAGGGAGGGAGGTGGGCGGCAGCAGCAGGCTGCAGGAATGTTTCACATGCCTGTCCTCTGCATGACCTCGCCTCCCCGGAGTGTGGGAGATACTGGGAGTAATTAGCCTCTTTTAACATTGGAGCTGGGCTGCCTTTCCGCCTCGGCGGGGTTAGCAGTGGCATTGAAGGAGATCAAGTGTACAATCATTTCAAACGGAGCTCGCTCCGCGCCGCTTTTGTTTTTCGCCGAAGCTTCTTTGGTGTCATTTGCAGCCGAACAATGCCGTGAATCACTTTCATTAATTTGAAGAGCAGATTTCCCCCCCCCCCCCCCCCCGTCCTGCACGCCAGCCCACAGCTGACCTACTTTATCTCCCCCTAGATTTAATTATGATTTCTCTGAGTGCAAATATTTTTCACTTAAGGTCAACAATCAGGAGCGCGGAGAGACGTCCTGGGAGGTATTGATTGGGCAAAAAGGGCCTCCCGGTTTCAATCCTGTAATGTGGAGGAAAAGCTTTGATGGCGTCCATTAGAGCCTCCTGTCCGTACAGACTCCAACAAGCCAGAAAAAACTTCAACCTTTCAGATTTATGATCCCTGAATCTCAAAGTCCCACTCCAAACATATTTTTTTCTAATGTAAAATCCGCCAATGGAGCTAAATTAACGCCAATAATATATGTAACCCAAATAAAGCAAATTGAAAAAAATGTTTGGCCAAAAAAAGTAAACTTTTTGCTATTTTAAAATATGCATAATTATTTTCAGCTCAAAGGGTTCTATTTTTTAAGGTTTCAAAATAAAAAAAAAATTCAATTTGAAAAATTATTTTTCATCTTCAAATCTTTTTTTTTTTTTCATTTTCAAAACTAAACATTTCAGTTTAAAAACAATTGGCCACAACTGGGGCCAAAAGTTTTCAAAAGAGAGTTGAAAGTGAAAAAAAAAAAGATTAAGATTTGAAACTGAAAAAAAGTTTTTGAAATTGAAATTTTGAACGCTTGAAGCTGAAAATAGTTAAACTTGTTTTAGAATAGCAAA
Source organism: Oryzias javanicus (assembly GCA_003999625.1). Classification (NCBI taxonomy): domain Eukaryota; kingdom Metazoa; phylum Chordata; class Actinopteri; order Beloniformes; family Adrianichthyidae; genus Oryzias; species Oryzias javanicus. Next base: position 33,633,808 of record CM012452.1, on the reverse strand, counting down.
AAGTTTTGAACAATTTATATATTTAGGTATTTTATTATATTTTCTATGTCCCACAGGATCCTTTCTCATTAAATTTCTACTCTTATTCTCAACTATTTGAATTCAACAAACTCAGAAATCCAATCTTGAGCTGAATTATTTTAGATATACTGTATGTTCTCCATCATCAGAAAAATGCCACAAAATTATGTTTTTTTTTTCTTCAGAGGCTCAAATTTTTTTTTAATTTTCAAACATCCAGTTGAAAAAGAATTAAATCTTGAAAATCTTTTCATAGTTTGTCAACACTTCCACATTTTGTACTAAAATATAATGAAAACTTAGTTCTGCTCTTTCAGCCAATGAATGAAAATGTCAATGTAATCGTTTAACTCTGTCCTTTAAATGTCCTGCAAATGTTTTGGTCTTTTTCCCTACATATCCAGTCAATAATATAAAATATGGAAAAAATGTCTTTTTAAGAGGTTCTTTAAGCCAGAACAAAAAATGTTCTTTCTTAAATGTGATCAATATTTGATTGTTTTTATACTTGTAACTTTACTTTTTTCATAATGTAGCTGTGTGAACATTAACTTTACTTTTCAATTCAAAATGTAAGATTTTTTTAAAGGAATTGTGAGACTTTCTCCTTATGCTGTGATAAATCGCACCAGGGTTCATTTGCAAGTGAACCTTTTGCTTTCATGTGACCGTAACTTGTAACTTCAAACATAAACTCTATTTTTTCCCCATATAAAATCCCTCTCAGTGATCTTTTCATTATAATTATGTAGTTTTTGCCAAAATCAAAAAGCTTTTGTCGTTTTTGAAGACATATTTTCTGCACATCGGCTGGAGTTTGTTATAATTTAGCTTTTTGGGTTGTGGGCGGAGCTGTTGGCATTTAAGTTATCCCAGCATCCCGTTAACTTATAGCACCTCACAATTCCAAGCTAACATTAGCTTAGCAACAACACGACTAGCAATATCAGAGCTATCGAACCGTGCAGTCCAGAGCGAGACAGCAGCTTAGACGAGGAAAACGAAGACGTTAATGGATCTATTTCTCTGCAACAGGAGGATTCAGAATTGTGGTGGATAAGGGAGACTTTGGCCCCGCCCATGACAGTCACTGCGTCACAAACCAAGATTTTTCAAACCGCTGGTTTTCATCTTCTTTTTTTTTTTTTTTTAATTTATTTTCCTTGAAAAAGTGACATTTAACACATAGAATCCCATAGGTGCACTCTTGCATTTTCAGTTGATTTGAGAAAGAAAAGACAAAAAAAAAAAAAGAAAATCAAGATCAACAATTACCAGAAAGAAAAATAAATGGATAAAAATAAATGGAATAAAAATTGAGGGTGGACAACCACATTCATCTTCTACTAATTGACCAAAGGAATACTCAGAACTGTAGTTTTACTCTGAAATTATTTTATATACGTCCTCTATCATGAGATAAATGATACAAGAACATGTTAAAAACACCATTTTCATCGGAATGGCCTTAAAACACAGAATAGAAGCTTTTATAACATTAATGGAAACAAACAAACATTTTGTTTTTTTGGGGTAAATTTTGAATAATGTCTTTTAACTATTTCCTACTAATTTCTGGAAAAAAAGAAGTATCAGTTACCATTCCAAGCGTTCCTAGAAGTCTTTTAACTAAAAGTAATACTGTTATTTAGCTAAAATCCCCAAAATTCGTGTTGTTTTCTTTGACATAGTTCCTGCAGAGCTGCAGGAGTTCATTAGAAATTTACCTCTGAGTTGTGGGCGGGGCTGGCGTGAAGTGAGCCTGTCCTCGCTTTCCGACATCCTTCTGTTTACGCCACCAACCTCACAACAAAAATGGCGTTCAATATCGGAGCTATCCAGCCGTTCTGTTTAGATTCAGATTCCAGCTCAAACAAAGACGTTCACGGGTCTATTCGGATGCGAGTGGATGCATCAGAATGGAGCTTTAGGCGTGTCTCCTACATCACAAATACAATCTTTTTCAAACAGTATTCTTTCGTCTGTTCCTAATTCTCAATTATGTGAATAAAGAAACACTAAGAGATGCAATTATGAGCTTAAATTTCTTTATGTACCAGAAAAATGGCACAAGAATGTAGAGGTGCTAAATTATTTTTACCGATTAGTCGACTCATCGGGGTCATTCGCACACCGGATTTAAAGCACACATCTTAACCATCATTAGCTTTAAGATAACTAAGGCTGAATGTGGCCGCTGAAGATGCTAGTCCTGATAGTTGAAGATGCTGAAATTGATAGCTAAAAATGCAAAGCTGTTAGCTGAAATCCCTGAAGCTAATAGCTGAAAACGCTAACGCTGACAGCTAAAATTACTGAAGCTGATAGCTGAAAACGCTGAAGCTGATAGTCGAAAACATTGAAGCTGATAGTTAAAATTGCTGTAGCTAATAGCTGAAATTGCTGAAGCTAATAGCTGAAATTGCTGAAGCTAATAGCTGAAATTACTGAAACTAATAGCTGAAAACGCTGAAGCTGATAGCTGAAATTGCTGAAGCTAATAGCTGAAATTGCTGAAACTAATAATAATAATAATAATAATAAACTTTATTTATATAGCACCTTTCGAGATAAAAACCACAAAGTGCTTTACAGTAAAACACAGATTAAAACACAAAATAAAACCAAACATAAAAACAGGATATAAACAGAGTTACGAAAAAGCTATTTTAAAAAGATGTGTTTTTAGCTGCTTTTTAAAGGAGAACACTGAGTCAGCGGATCTGAGGCTGAGAGGTAGGGAGTTCCAGAGAGATGGAGCTACTGCTGCAAAGGCTCTGTCACCCTTAGTTTTTAACCGTGTTCTTTTGGCCACCAGCAGGCCCTGGTCACATGATCTGAGTGACCTGCTGGGAGTGTACGGCTGCACAAGGTCTTTTATGTAGACTGGTGCTTGGTCATTTACAGCTCTGTATGTTAAGACCAGGATTTTGAACAGCACTCTGTAGCAGACAGGGAGCCAGTGTAGCTGGATCAGCAGTGGGGTGACGTGAGAATACTTAGAAGTTTTGGTTAAAAGCCTTGCAGCAGCATTCTGGACAACCTGAAGACGTTCTAAAGATTTTTTACTGAGGCATGTGAAGATGGAGTTACAATAATCAAGACGAGAAGAGATAAAAGCATGAATGAGCATCTCCATCTCAGAACGTGACACGACTGGACTCAGCTTAGCAATGTTTTTCAGATGACAAAAACAAGAACGAACAAGTGTACTGACGTGGGAGTCGAGAGTTAAAACTGGGTCTAGGGTTACACCAAGGTTTCTGACAGATGACCTGACAAAAGAGGCGAGTGGACCAAGCCACTGGACAATCTGGGGGTGGTATTTGCCAGGAGCACAGACGAGGACCTCAGTTTTGGTTTCATTCAGTTGGAGAAAATTGTCATTCATCCAACTCTTGACAGAATCCAGACACTTGTGTAAAATCTGTATTTTAAAAACATCCTGTGGTTTAAAAGATATATAAAGCTGAATGTCGTCAGCATAAAAATGATAAGAAACGTCATTAAAAGAACTTAAAATATGATATAAAGGCAACAAATATAAAATGAACAGTAATGGTCCCAAAACAGAGCCTTGTGGCACACCAGAAGTGAGGGATGCAGAGGAGGACTTAAAACTTGAGGAAACCTGAAACTAATAGCAGAAAAAGGATCTGCCTAAGCTGAAGGTATGAATGTGGACCAGTCTAAAGCAGATCCCAGAATACCCCAACCCAGTTCTTCAGCCTGTCTAGGAGGATCATGGTGGTCGACAGTGTCAAAGGCTGCAGTTAAGTCGCAGTAGAGCAAGCACAGAGCAGTTTTCTGCATCACTCTGCATCAGCATGTCATTTGTGACTCTAAGAAGAGCTGGTTTCTCTGTGGAGTGAGCTCTACGAAAGCCTGATTGGAACTGAATCCAAAATGGCGTGTTGTCTAAAGCAGCCTGTGAGTGTTTAGCAACAACTTTTTCTAAGAGCTTTGAAATAAAAAGACAGATTAGAAAATGGTCTGTAGCTGCTCAGAGAGGGAGGGGTCAAGCCAGGTTTTTTAAGGAGAGGAGCTATGACAGCTTCCTTAAACAGCTCAGGAACTTGACCAGACAGCAGAGATGAGGTTAATTTGACAGGACGCAGGGACCCGAATGGACTGAAAGACATCTTTGAGCAAAGGTGTTGGTAACAGATCGAGTGAGCAGGAAGACGACTTCGTTGTGCTCACTAATTTGACCAGCTCAGGGAGAGAAACAGGTAAAAACGAGTTTAAGATCACAGGTCGAGGTGGACTATGACTAGAACCAGAGACAGAAGCAGCTGTGAGACGCAGAGAGTTTCTCACTAATAGCTGAAAACGCTGAAGCTGATAGCTGAAATTGCTGAAGCTAATAGCTGAAATTGCTGAAGCTAATAGCTGAAATTGCTGAAGCTAATAGCTGAAATTGCTGAAACTAATAGCTGAAAACGCTGAAGCTGATAGCTGAAATTGCTGAAGCTAATAGCTGAAATTGCTGAAGCTGATAGCTGAAATTGCTGAAGCTGATAGCCGAAAACGATAAAGCTGATAGCTGAAATTGCTGAAGCTAATAGCTGAAATTGCTGAAGCTGATAGCTGAAATTGCTGAAGCTGATAGCGGAAAATGATGAAGCTGATAGCTGAAATTACTGAAGCTAATAGCTGAAATTGCTGAAGCTGATAGTCGAAAACGATGAAGCTGATAGCTGAAATTGCTGAAGCTGATAGTCGAAAACGATGAAGCTGATAGCTGAAATTACTGAAGCTAATAGCTGAAATTGCTGAAGCTGATAGTCGAAAACGATGAAGCTGATAGCTGAAATTACTGAACCTAAAAGCTGAAATTGCTGAAGCTGATAGCTGAAATTGCTGAAGCTAATAGCTGAAATTACTGAAGCTGATAGCCGAAAACGATGAAGCTGATAGCTGAAATTGCTGAAGCTAATAGCTGAAATTGCTGAAGCTGATAGCTGAAATTGCTGAAGCTGATAGCGGAAAACAATGAAGCTGATAGCTGAAATTACTGAAGCTAATAGCTGAAATTGCTGAAGCTGATAGCTGAAATTGCTGAAGCTAATAGCTGAAAACGCTGAAGCTGATAGCTGAAATTACTGAAGCTAATAGCTGAAATTGCTGAAGCTAATAGCTGAAATTGCTGAAGCTGATAGCGGAAAACGATGAAGCTGATAGCTGAAATTACTGAAGCTAATAGCGGAAATTGCTGAAGCTGATAGTCGAAAACGATGAAGCTGATAGCTGAAATTGCTGAAGCTAATAGCTGAAATTGCTAAAGCTGATAGCTGAAATTGCTGAAGCTGATAGCTGAAATTACTGAAGCTAATAGCTGAAATTGCTGAAGCTAATAGCTGAAATTGCTGAAGCTGATAGCGGAAAACGATGAAGCTGATAGCTGAAATTACTGAAGCTAATAGCGGAAATTGCTGAAGCTGATAGTCGAAAACGATGAAGCTGATAGCTGAAATTGCTGAAGCTAATAGCTGAAATTGCTGAAGCTGATAGCTGAAATTGCTGAAGCTGATAGCTGAAATTGCTCAAGCTGCTAGCCAGCTAAAATATTATGCTAAATTAGCCTATAAACTGAAAAAAGTTATCCATAAACAGCAATGCAGCTGAAATATTAGCTAAACTCCAAAATAGCCTAAAAAACCTTAATAAATCCCCAAATAGTCCAAAAATCTAGCAGAATGCTATTAGAACTTTCCACTTTATTACACGACTAATCGACTATTAAATTAGTCGACTAATCGGGGCAGCTCTATTTCAAATGTGTACAAAAATAAACATTTTCATGAGACGAGGTCTTAAAGCAGAAATGCAGATTATAATCTTTTGACTAATTTCCCTCCAGAGTTTCATTCTTTAATCTCTCCGATACAGTTTGGATTGGATCCATCTCATCTGCTTCACTGTCAAACTCCCAGCTTCCCTCCACCTGCTCCGAACGAAAGATGACACCTTGGCGCGGGGTGCATTGTGGGTAATGTAGGCGCCGTCATCAGGAGTGAGCGTGGGCTGCGGGGGGGTTGCTGGTCTGCAGCTCTGGAGGCTGGTGGTTTCCAGCGCGCAGGCAGGATGATGTCAGACAGCGGCTGGGTCATGTGAAGGGCAGCGGCGGAGGAGGTTCACGGAGAGTTCAGCCGCATACATTAGGTAACACCATCGCTCGCGCTGACATAACTAGTATGAAGCAGGTTAAGTTGAGACATTTGTCAATAAAGAGCAGATAAGATTAAGAAGTCCCGCTGCAGACTTTGTTATGCAAAACAAGCCGCAGACCTGGATGCGCTGAGCTGCGGGATTACGCGCACACGCCCCTCGGAGAGCAGCACGGCGCGGTAAACATCCCCGCTCCCAGCCTCCAAACTTCTGCAAGCACGCGCCGGGAGGGAAGGTGGCCTTTCATCCTGGAGGATTTTCCCGCGGATCATGTTTGACTTCATGGACTTTCCCGTCTTCGGTCCCGGAGAGATCGTCGACTTCTACTCCGCGTCCAGCCCCGCGTGCACGCTGCAGGAGCAGGACCGGGACCGGGACCGGGACCAGGACCTGGCGGCGTTCTTCCCGGAGCTCATCGATTCGGACTGGCCGGAGCACCGCTGCTCTCAGTGTACGTAGAGGTGTTTGGAGCACATTTACGCGCGGCTGATCCGTCCAGGCTCGTGCGTAAAACCCTTTGTTTCATAACAACGTTAAATTCTTCTGCAGCTCACGATCACTTGTGTGATTATGCCAAAAATAAGCATTTAATTCAACATTTTTACCCTCATCAGGGCTGCATAAATTATATGCACGAAAATAATCCATAATTATTAGAAAAAGGACAAAAAATATCAAAATGTTCTTCTGAAAATTAGATTTAAATTTGAGCAAAAATAAATGAAAACTGAAATCCCAAATATTATTTTTCTCCTCTACAGACAAACTAAAATATAAAAGTATTTGGAGAATCATTTTTTTCTCAAATTATTTCATATTTTACTTTCAAAAAAGCATAAGAAGAGAGCTGTCAGTGTGAGATTATGCAATAATGTTGTGCAACTGCTTAAAAACCCCCAAAACAACAGAGTCGTGCAGGAAGAAGCATCCCTGTCCTGATGGAGAGTTCTGCTTCAAGCTCGGAGCCGGTCCATGTGGGGGACTGTGTTTGGGGCAGACGAGAGTCGGTCAGTTTGGGGTCGCCGCGGGTTCACGGGACGGTCATCAGCTCAGGGGGTCAGGGGATCTCCAGGTCCCAGAGCTGGACGAGCTGCAGCATCAGTCTGCAACTGGAAAGTGTAAAACGCTGAAGAACTTTACTCTCATTGCTGGACTTAAATGAGGATCTGGAGGTGTGAAATTTGGTTCACATGTAAACTATTGTGGAAAAAAATGCACAAAGTGATCCATAAAAATATACATTTTACCAGCTTTAGATCAAATACTTAAACCATTCATCCAAAAACTGTTTATTCCCACGAAAATTCCAGTTTTTCAAAATATATGTTTAAATATATATTGCAGATGTTACATATTTTCATTTTTTAGACAATTAAAAAAACCAAAAAAAAATTGGATAAAATGTTACATTTTCAAAATATAAATTTTACCAGCTTTCAGTCAAATACATGAAGGATTCATCCAAGAAAAATGATTTATTCCCTCGAAAATTCCAGTTTTTCTCAAATTCATTCTAAAATATTTAGTGCATATGTTACATTTTTTACAAAAATAAACCAAATAAAAACATTTAGATAAAATGTTACATTTTCAAAATATACTTTTTACCAGCTTTAAATCCAATAAATAAAGGATTCATCCAAGAAAAATGATTTATTCCCACAAAATTCCAGTTTTTCTCAAATTCATGTTAAAATATTTAGTGCATATGTTACATTTTTTTTTAGAAAAATAAACAGAATAAAAACATTTAGATAAAATGTTATATTTTAAAAATATAAATTACACCAGCTTTCAATCAAAAACATAAAGGATTCATCCAAGAAAAACTATTTAATCCCACGAAAATTCCAGTTTTTCTAAAATTCATGGTAAAATATTTAGTGTATATGTTACATATTTACATTTTTAGACAAATAAACAAAAGAAAAACATTTAGATGATTTTAACAAATTGCAGTTTGATTTTTTTTTTTTTTATTAATTTGGGCCAAAGCCCCGAAAATTGTGAGTTTCTGTTCAAGAAGATGAGAAATTTTAGCTTCTATGTGGAAAAACATGTGAGTTTTATTTAATCATAAATAAATGAGTGGATTACTCAACAAAATTCCTCTGGAGTCAGCCTATAAAACATTCAGATTTTACATTTTGGTTTCTCCGTCAGCAGGACAGCAAATCTTCTGATTGGAATTCATCAAACCAGATTAGATTTTTTTTGTTAATTTAAAATCTGGATTGGATTATTGTGGAATATCAGATAAATTTGGTATTTTGAGTTTGAATTTCGACAGATCCTTGTTCAGAAGACAACCAAACGAGTCTTTTTTATGCTTGAATCGGTTTTAAAAGGCCGCTTTTTATTTATTTGGATTTTTTTTGGTTTTCTCCTTAAAGTTTTACACCCAAAACATCCGCTAATGACGTCTTTTCACAGACGGGACGCATCACACAACACCAACTAAACTGGGAATTGTTTGGCCCCTTCCCCCCCGAGCGAGGCGCTTAGCCGCCCCGCCGCCCTGTCCCCCCCCCCTCATCAGTCAGTTGGGCTCGTGGCATGCTCCGGCATTGTTTGGCGTTGGGGGAGACCATCGGCCTGATGGGGTGGGGGGGTTTCCCGGTTTGACCCGCCGGTTCCAGGTTCAAGCAGAGGCTGCAGGTGGGACGGGAGTCAGTGGAGCTGCTCTCTTCTGCTTCTCCTCCAAATGGAGTTTTTGGTTTTGCACCTGGAGATGATGGGAGATCGTCTGATCCGGCAGAACGGACGACTCCATCCCTCTGACGGGGGGGGGATGAAAACACTCCACAGGAACGGAAAGACGCTCCAGCGGGTTTCTCTGAATGTTACCACCTCCTGACAAAAAGAGTTTCTGCGAGTCTCATCTTTGTTTCTGCAGCAGAAAACTGCGAGTGCTGCTCAGATGCATGAACATCCTGAAAATTAAAGTCAGGTGCAAAAAACGCCCAAAGTTTTGTTTGGAAAACAGCTTTGAGCTGCAAAATTTTTGATGCATTTTGAATTAAACAGGCAAGTTTATTTATAAAGCACAATTCCTACCAAAGCAATTCAGTACTGTACAAAAATATATACAATTAAAAAAAAAAACAAAAGTAAAATAATAAAATTATCTAATAAAATCATTTAAAACATACACATGAAATAGTTCCCGTTTTAAGACACATTAAATAATTCATCTTAGATTAGAACATTTACAGACTTGTGGCCTGTCTCACATTTTCAGGGAGATTTTTCCAAACCTTTGATGAGAAATACTGAAAATCTGCCTCATCATGTTTAGTTTGGACTCTTGGTACCTGAAGAAGACCCCTCTCTGCCTGACGTTTGCAGATTTCGAGATGGGTTATGAGAAAAGAGCATATCAGAAATGTACTTGAGTGCTCGGCCGTGGAGAGACTCATAAACAAGCATGGCTGCTTTAAACTCGATTCTCTGAGCAACAGGAAGCAGAGACCTCAGAACTGGACTCATGTGGTCACATTTCCTGGTTTTTGTCAGGACTCGAGCTGCAGGATTTTGGATAAGTTGTAGTTGTTTGATTCCTCGTTTAGAGAGGAGGCCGTTACTGTTCAACCAACTGGACTCAAAGGCATGGATTAGTTTTTCCAAGTCAAGTTTGGACACAAAACGTTTCATTCTGGTGATGTTCTACAGGTGATAGAAGGCTGCTGATGTAAGTGGTGAGATGTGACTGTTAAAATTTGAGTCTAAGATAATTCCTAAGATTCTAACCTGATTTTTTTGGTTTAAAAGACAGATTCCAGATAACTGATGACACTTGTCTTTGATTTCGAAGATCAAAGACGATTATTTCAGTTTTATCTGAGTTTAGATGGAGGAAATGATCTTACATCCACATATGAACTTGTCCAATGTTAGGCCTTATTCACCCGCTGACAATGAGATATAGATCTGAGTGTCATCTGCATAAAAATGTTATTCCCGCAAAATCCTTTAACGTAAGTTTTATAATTTGAATTTTCCTGCTGCTTCTTCTTCTTTCTTCATAATATTTAGATTAAAATTGTTAATTTTTTTTCTCCCACAAGTGCAGTTCAAACTGTGGCCAAATTAAAATAACCGTATAATTTTAGTGATTTATTTTGACTTAATGGTAAATTTAGTTTTTAAAATAGCTTTAAAAAAACAGAGATTAGTTTCCATTTTCTCTCTCTGAACTCGTGTTGCTGGACAGATACTCTTCCATTCCTCGCACACGTTCCTGGAATAACACTTTAAGCTGTAATTAGTCAGGATTTAGTTCCAGAGCTGCCGTCGCTTCAGGAAACGTCCCGACGGTCAGATGGACGGCGGGATAACCAGGTCTCAGCTCCGTCTGCTCGTCCTGTGAAAACAGGCTTCAGAAACACGGCGGCAGATTCATCCAGCAGAAGAGCACGAGAGGTTGAGTTAACGTTTTAATTATTTTGAAAATCAGGCTTTTATTTTCTCTTTTCTGGAAGACTTCCTGTCTGATCAATCCTTGTTTGTGTGGATTTAAGAAAAGCAGAAAAGTGACTCATCTTTGGTGCCGTTGGCCGTCCTAAAGGTTGCTTCATCACACCATGACCTCATTTGCATAATTGGGTCACGTGCATGTAATTGCAGAGGGCGCATGAGGTCGGTGGGAGGAGCTTATAGTAATCTAGCATTGGCAGTAGCCTCAAATGATGCCAGAAACCCTAAAAAAAATGGACAAAAATAGTGCAACTTCTCTAAGAGGTTGCCTCACAGATGTGTGGAGATTACACCAAACTTCACACTTCCTGTCTCACAGACACTAAGCTCTTAATTTTTCAAGGAATGCACGAGAAAATACGCATTTTTAAAAAAAAATTTCATGTTTGGTGCAAAAAATATTAGCATGATTTCAAAATTTGAAGATAGCAAAAAAGTTTAATTCTGATCATCTTTTGATCTATTTTCAAATTCTCCCCAGTGGATTTTTTACCCCCTCCCAACTCAACATTACTAATGTGTAACCGATAACTGAGAGTTCTCTGTTCTCTCCTGCTAGCTTACAGCCCCTCATGAATCCAACCTAATATTAGCGTTAAAACAAAATATCGGAGCAATCCAGACGCACAGTTTAGATCCAGATTCCAGCTCAGACCAAGAAAACAAAGACGTTCAGGGATCTATTGGTCTGTGAGTGGAGGCATCAGAATGGAGCGGAGCAGGAAGTCTGCAGCTTCTACATCAACTACAAGCTTTTTAAAACAACATTCTGGTGTCTGATACTGATTTAAAACGATTTGAACTAGAAAAAAAATCACTTAGAAATACATTTTAATCTTCGTTTTATTCATAAATGTCTGACATCATCATCAAAAAATACCACAAGATTATTTCAAATTCCACTAAAAAACTAAGACTAAAAATAATCCGTACTTGGAAGAAGTAATATTATATCTTCTGTTATCAGTTGTATTTGCAAGTATTTATTTATTTTCATATTTTTATTAAAAAAAACATTATAAAATGAACCGAATGAAAGATACATTTTTCTTTTCTTTTTGCTTCTAACATGGATATACTTTATGTCTAGGAATGCATATTGAATTGATGAAAAGGTTTCCATATTAACAAAATCAACTCAAACCAAAGAAACGAACCACCAGAAAGAACCAGGAACAGAACACCCACTTTATCTCAGTGAAACCTTCAGAAAAGAAGGAAATTAATCAAAAATAATAAATGTTCAAAATGAGTAATGGCTCCAAGTTTGAAATATAATCTGTAAAACAATTTTATTTATTGTAAAATTTGCAATTTGAGTTACATTATACAAAAAAAGTGTACTCACTTCCTGCTCCCAAAAAACTTGAAGCCACTATTTAATGTCTTGTTATTGATGATGGAATAAATATTTGTTGTTTACAGTAACTGAGATCAACGTAACATAAATAAAAAATGTATTTTCTCCATCTTGCACAGATATTAAAGGTGGTTAAAGCAGCGATTGTGTAGAAATGAGGGCGATTCCTCTCAGGGCTTTCTATGCAGACGGATCTGGAACAGACGACTCCTCACACTCTTTGTTGAAGCTCATGGAAGGATGAAGAGCTGAATTCTGTGGGGGCATTAGTGGCAGATCTACTGAGGCCTTTAGGGTCACAGAAACACATCAGTGAACGATCAGCAACAATGAATTTATGGACTGTAAATAATACAAGAAAAACATGAACACGAATGAATAGATTTGTTATGAGCCCAAAGAAAACCTGTGGATGGATGGATGGATGGATGGATGGATGGATGGATGATGGATGGATGAATGGATGGATGGATGGATGGATGATGGATGGATGAATGGATGGAGGGATAGACGGGATGGATAGATGGATGATGAATGAATGGATGGACGGATGGATGGATGAATGGATGGATGATGGATGGATGATGAACGGATGGACAGATGGATGGATGGATGGATGGATGGATGATGGATGGATGATGGATGGATGGTTGGATGATGGAGGGATGGATGGATGGATGCGTGGATGGATAAATGGATGGAGAGATGGATGATGGATGGATGGATAAATGGATGATGGATGATGGATGGATGGATGGATGGATGGATGCGTAGATGGATAAATGGATGGAAGGATGAATGGATGATGGATGGATGGATGGATGGATAAATGGATGGATAAATGGATGGAGGGATGGATGGATGATGGATGGACGGATGGATGGACAGATGGATGATAAATGCATGGATGGTTGGATGATGGAGGGATGGATGGATGGATGCGTGGATGGATAAATGGATGGGGATGAATGGATGGATGGATGGAGGGATGGATGGATGAATGGATGAGACCAGAGAAAATGAATTTTTTGTGCATAGTAAACGACCCCCCCCCCCGAAAAAAAAAACAAAAACCGATGAGATCACAAAAAAAGAATGGGACGGAAATCGTTCATGGAGCATAAAATCATACATTTCAGAATCAACTATCAAAGCCAAAACACATCTGTCAGGGAAATCCAGAGAAAGTTTTGAAATTATTATGGGATGGCCACACAACCTATGGCCAAGCGGCCATTTTGATACAAAATGTGAGATTTGCTGACCTTTGACCTCAGGGAATAAAAAAAAATCTTTTTAATCAGCTACAAATGAGAACTTCTTCAAGAGGATTTTCATCGATCATCTTGTAACTTATTGATCTTCACTAGGAATTGTTTGGAGAAAAATGCTTGAACAGAATTGTAAAATGTTACTGAGAATGTGCATGTGTTGGAGCTATGCTGTCAGCAACGTGTGCTGAGCTCGCTCGTGCTCGTACATAGCACGGATTCTTACAACGCAATCATTGTGTTTACAAATGATATTGTTATCAGTCGAGCCAGCTAAGTACTGTATATAGCACCAAACAATTATTTGAAAATGTAATTCATGGATCCTGAGCTAAAACTGAACCAAACAAAATAACACAGTATAATAACAGTTGAAGAATGTGGGTGTGGTTATCAAATGACCTGCAGAGGGAATACATCAGTTTATTTATGCAATTCTTCTGTAACTCATGTCGATCTGTTCAAAATATCCAGGTGATCAAAACTCAAAATGGTTGCTATGGAGATAAAACCAACATAAAAGCCGCCATTTTGAAAAAAGTGGTTTTTACATCAATTTGTTGCTCCAGCTTGTTTAAGGCAAGAGTCAGCGGTCTGTAGCAGCTGCTAAACAGCTGAGGTTGAATCTGAGTGGTGCCAGCTAGCTGAACAATAAATTGTTATTATTTGACATTTAACTGTAACATTTTTTGACGTAATAAGATAGATTGATGGTTCCTTATTTGTAATTTTCACATATACAGCAACGTTAAAAAGTGCCATTTGGTCTGGTCAATATTAATTTTAAAACAATAATTTACTCAGATAAAACCTGCAGCAAAAAATGTTTAAAAGTGCATCGTTTAATTAAGGAAAAGAATATATTATAACAAATTACTTTGAAGTGACATAAAAATGCTTTTGTCATTCAAAACAAGAATATTATTTTAGTATTTATTTTATTTTACTTATCTATTTATTATCATTATTTATTATTTTTTTATTTATTTATTTTTACGAAACCTTGGTGTGGCAATATGTTGAACAGTGTTTGTGTGTGGGGGGTGTTCCTTGAAAAATCTCTTGTTCTTTTATTTTCGATTATGTTTTATTTAAGCACCTTGAGGGGAATTGATTTTTTGGAAAGGTGCTTTACAAATAAAGTTTGATTTGAATTGAATATTAATAAAAAATGAATAGAAATATTAAAAATAATGTAAATTCTTTATTTATTTAAATATTAATTTATTTTAAAAAAAAACTGAAATACAATTTAAAAATAAATAGCTAAAAAAGATTTAATAATAATAAACATATCTAATAAATCCTGTCAACATGTATGCAGTATTAACTAAGATTTCTATCCAAACAATCCAAAATATAAGTTTTTACCTAAAAACAGGAGATCTCCATTTTACATTATAGTTCCTGCTTTGCAAGATTCAAATACCTTTCAAATTTTGATGATCTTCTCGTCTGTACAAAATTCTCTCCAGGGCAAAACTACTGAAAAAAATCTAATTTTACACACAATATCTGCACATTTTGACATTTTTGTTTTTTTAATTGCAGATTAATAAACTTTATTAATGACTGTAATTGTGTTTTTTTTTAATTTATTAACTGAAATTTATTTTGTGTATATATATCCCCAAATTTCCCTACAGTAATGTAAATATTGATGCCCAATATAGATCATCTAAACCATTTTTCTTCCTAAATCAGCTTCAAGAATGAAAGAATCTTCTCCCGGGATGAAAGATTTAAGCTCTTTAACTTTCTTGACGTCTCTGCTGTGTTTGCGTTTGCAGCCGTGGAGAGCCACAGCTCCAACTGCAGCTCCGACGACCTGTTCGCCAGCCCCGCCTCCCCGCCTCCTCCTCCACGCACGTACAAGCCCTGCTTCGTGTGCCAGGACAAGTCCTCCGGCTACCACTATGGCGTCAGCGCCTGCGAAGGCTGCAAGGTACGGAGGCGGAGCTTCGTGCCGTTCTAAATGTTTGACGGCCTTCAGTGTTTTACCTCACGTTTGTCAGAGATTGGAGGTTTTATGTTGGACTGTGTGACTTCAGAAAGTATCAGATACTGTAGGGATCGGACGGGGAACGGGGGTGCAGGTTTTTGGGTTGTCCCGCTCCATGGAAGGTTGTAGGGAGGAGCAGCTGCATTTTAAGTGTTTTACAGTTTCCTTGAGGCTCCTATGTCCTATATCATGAAAATACAATTCAATTTTATTAATTTAACTACGTATTTGAAAAGAGTTCATCCAGATAGGATTAGAGGACAGGTGAGGTTTACAGCCAAGACGAGCCAGAGGCGAGGTCCACGGCCAAGACCGGGAGCTCAGACGATCCACCTGGAATCTGAATCAAAGCGGAACAACACCTGAATCCCACTGCACCAAACAGAGTCTAACAGTTTATCAGTATTAATGTAAACCCACCAGAGCTGCAGCAGAGGGAATCGACCACCAGGACCCGGTTTATCCAACCAACTTCCCTCTGCTGATTTCTGAGGAGAAATATGTGTAACTTATGGAACAAAAATCACAATTATTCTCCAAACGTCATAAAAATAGATAAAAATGGAATGTGCCATTGTCATGTGTGTATCATCAAGTATTCGTTAGGCTAATGGAAGTACATGACTTTCTCGTGATGGTCTTTCACCGTACTCTAGTCCAAGGGTGGGCAAACTACGGCCCGGGGGCCACAAACTATTTAATCTGCCTCGCCAAACTGGAAAATATTATTTAGATAATCTTGTTTTCCTCTGTATTTCTGGTGTCTCCTCATAACTGGTGCTCTATAAGTAAATGGATCTTTTTTTAGTTCATGCGGCGTTGGAAGATTTTTTTGTTTTTCTAACATTTTTTTGTATTTTTAGAGTTTTTGTCCGATCAGTCCAATCAGCTTTTCATATATTATATTATATTATATTATATTATATTATATTATATTATATTATATTATATTATATTATATTATATATATATATAAGTTTACATATATTCCTGAAGGACATCAACTAATTCATGTAATTACCACTAAAATGAGAACAAAAGTCACAGTTTTGAAATCAAAACTCCAAAACACATCAACTAATTCATTCAAAATCAAACACAGTTTTTCAGTAATTCTTCAGTTATTTATGAGGCGGATGACCAAAACGCTCCACACATCTCCTCCTGGTCCCTTCTGTCAAACTCAAATTAAAAAAATTTTGTCCATCCCTGCTCTGGTCAGGAGTGGGTTTGAGTCCTGACCCGTTACTGACCGCGTACAGACGCTGCACACATGCAGGAACGCAAACTGAACACACGAACAGCTTGAGTGGAGCGTCGCTTTGAATCAAACTCAACGAAACTACGATTCTTACTATTTAATATAATGTTTTACAGTTTTTATAATAAGCCCGTTAATTAATTAAGCAGCTCTCTCTTAGAAAAATGTTCATTTATCAATTCCTATTTAGACAAATGTCTAAAAAAAGAAAGTAAACTAAAAAAAACAACTATTATTCTACTCATTGAAAAGATAATCTGATCAAAAACTCAGAGTTTTTACCTCCTGTCAGATATTTCTGCTCGTTTGACTGAAATTCAGACACTTTTTCTCCACCAGTCCCTTAAATGTGTCTGAAGTATCTAAACCTTGACAAAAGCAGAAATTACATTTCATAGAAAGTTTTAAATTGGCTTTAATATTTTTTAAAGTCGAGTTATGTGATTTTAAATGTGTATGTACACAAATATGTGGGGAAATACACAGCTTTTCATAGGATAATCCTAATTTATCACAACAGTAAATATTTTTACTGGATGTATTATATTTAAAATTCTATGTTATTTATACTTTATTAAAACAAGAAATCAAAATCAACAAAACTTTAAATAGAAATGGGATTTGTCATTTCACACGGCAACTTCTTGATTATTTTCTGTAAATATTACTTTGACATAAAATAATAGAACGTTTATTTATCATTCAGAATGTTTACATCTCTTTTGTCGTGTTTACATCTAACTTAAGTCCCTCTCCAACGCAGCGTTAGCTTCCCGCAGGAGTTCTACTTCCAGTTCGCTGATGCTTCGATTTTGCAGAAAAAAGCAGAAAAACAGGAAAAATGGAAAAAATAAAATTTTCTATTGTACTTTCAAATTAAAAAATATTTATATTTTTATATTTAAGGTGACGTGCCTGCACGATTACCAGCATTAATAACTATTTTGAGGCCATAAATATTTGAAACTCAAATAAAACATTTTGTGAAAAATGTTGGTATTTGGCCAAAAATTAAAACTACCAATATTTTTTTCAAAATGTTTTATTTGAGTTTCAGATATTTACGTCCTCGATTTGGCTCCACAGTCGCCACAAACGACGAAAGTCTAATTTTAGAATTGGAAAAACGCATTTATGACGCAAAACATGCATTTTGCAAAGAATTCGACATGGGGGGGCAAGCCAAATCTCTGGGGGGGGGGACCAGAGACGCAACCATGACAACGAAAACTAACTGAGGTCTCCATGTGTCTACAGACAGCAGTAAAATCACGTGTTGACCTGCAGAGAAAATGTGCATGACCTTGACATTTCCTGTGGGTCACCTGTACAGGAGATTTGTCTAAAACCTGATTCTACCTGGAGTTCAGTGTAAAGTATTCTCATAATGGGCGGAGCTTAACACACCAACCACAACCACGTTTCCGATTCCTTTTTGGTTAATCGTGATTCTCCCAGGAATTCCTGAACATTTCCTTCATGTTCCGACGTCTGAAGTCAGCTGTTACTCAATAAAACCTTCATCCCTTCGTCACTCCAACGTCTCATAAAACTTCATCAAAAGCTGTTGATGATTTTACATTTTGTCATATCTCTATTATTTAATCATTTCTGTTAAATTTAGTTTTTTAGACTAACATAAAACATTGAAGTCATATGGCGGTTTGTGGATGTAATCTATTACCTTCATCTCTGCAGTTCTGTTGTGTCGTTGTGGTTCAGATGTGATCACACTGAGCGTTGTGTGATGAAAGGTTTGATTGTACTTGAGGACCAACCAGGTGAATTAAGGGGGCGTGGCCTCAAGAATGAGTAAGTGTTTGACCTATGCAGTAACAATGACTCAGTGCTAAAACGATCCCGTCCGTCATTCAGGGAGGAATTACACAAACACCCATTTATTTAACTTTAATCAGGAGGACCTGGACGCAGACGTCATCGTCCCCGACTACGGCCCGCGGGCCAGATCCGGCCCTCCTTTCACACATCAGAGATCCATGATTCTCATTTTTAATCCGTCCACATGATCAAGACCCTCATATTATTCCATCCTTCTGCATTCTGTGCCAGGCGCGTGCACACAGAGGACAGCAGGACCCGTTTTCCCAATAATTTAAAATGTTTTTTTCTTTCGTTAGTTTTTACGTGTTTTTTTTTCTTTTTTTGTATCAATAATAATTATTTCTTGTTAGTGACACAAGTGGAAACAACAGCCCATCACTCCTGTTTTAGCATCACTTCATTGGCTGTTCGTTAGCGCACTGATTTTAAACTTCTTTTATCTGTTTTTAAATGTCTCCACGCTCTCGCTCCGAACTACCTGTCACACCTGATCCAGGTGTACACGCCTTCGGTCAGCTGACCAGATGAAGTTAGTCGTTTCCAAAACCAAGAGGAAACAGAGGTGATCGAAGATGTGGAACAATTTAAACTTTTAAATCTGCTCTTAAAACATTTGTTTAGTTTGTCTTTTAATTGAGTTGATTTTTTTGGACTGTTAATCATCTCACATCTTCTCTGTTATGTGTTTTTACTAATTTTATGCTTTGTTCAGCAATTTGGTGAACCTTGTTCTGTTTGAAGTGCTTTATAAATAAAGTTGAGTGATGCAAGAAAAGGAATCATGGGGAAGCTAGCGGTTGCTATAGCAACTGCAAGGTTAGGCGAAGAAACCCTTTAGCAACCCCAAATATATCATGCTTAAATCTAATCCTTAATTTGAAAAAAAATTTTCATTGTGCATCTGTCAGAAGGGCGAGGGTAAAGCCCTGAAATTACAATTTTTTTTTTTGGGACCCACTGGGGAGTTTACCAGTCACTTCAAAAACAGCAGCAGCCTTGACTCTTAAAAGATGTTTTAATACAATAGTCTAAAAATAACATAAAACCATTTGTTAAAAAAATGAACATTAAAAAGGTAAAAACACAATACAAAAATAAAACTGGTGGAGACTATTGTCCATGAAATGGTCCACTTTTCTGTCCGTCCCAGCCTCAGTCTCTCCGGTCAGTCTACAGTCCTGCGCTCCGTGCTGCCAGTAAGCATGCAATAAAAACAAACCAAACGGATAGATTTAAAAGAAAACACACCAAGTCACGCAAAAAATAAAAATCCGTTTCTAAAACCCAAATAAAAAACACTGGCAATAGAGCTGCAGGCTGTTGCGACAAATCCAGTTAATTGTGAGACACTTAACTTTGGGAGGGGTGAAGCCCGTTCACCCCTCTGCGTCTCCAAGCGGCGATGTACGAAAGAACACGGCTGTAGATGGGGCGCCTCCCTCCTCACGTCTTCCTCCCGCTGGTGTTCGGCTGGCCAACGCCTCGAATCGGACCCGCTCTGCGTCTCCCGAACGTCGGTTTGGGGTGCGTCTCCAGCTCTCCCCCCAGTCCTCGCGCTCCACAGACTGTGCCCAAGCGTCCAGCCCCACACGTTGGGCTCTCAGCGTCTGCTCTCCTCCACGCTGGTTTCTTCCTGAATGAAGGAAAAGCCTCCCTGCTCTGTTTGGAGCCACGCCCTCCTACACAGGTGTTTCTCATTTCACTTGAGTGTCAACGATCTACCTGCTGACACATCCCTTTCCAGTTAACATTTAATGTTTGATTATTGTTTTATTTTGTGTTAAGATGTGATAAAACCGCTCTGAAAACAGCTCTTTGTTACTAATAAAGTTTATTCAATAAGAAACCGTATTTTATTTTGCTTTAACTGACTGTGAAAATGGCAGATGTTGACAATAACCGGTTTACATGTTTACAATTTGACATTAATTTATTTACAAAGAAAATGACAATAGGATCACTTTCACCCACAAAAGTCTCACACATCTTTAGAATTTTTGAGAAAGTGTGCAAAAATATGAGCATAAATGTCAGTTTGCCCACTAAAATGTGGAAAAACGACCAATAACAAACCGGGACAACTCGTGGTTAACTGAGGACATTACAGCTTCTCAAAGAGAGATTCTGCTTCTGTACATGTCAGTTACACTCCCTCTTTAAATTGGTTTATATCAACTACTTCCTGTGATTTTTTTACTTGTGGAATTGTCAATTTTTCAATGAACCGTCTGCATAATAATTGCTTATTAAAGTAAAACTTCTTATAAAGTTCAAAAAATAAACTTTTCTAGTTTGATCTGAATCAATTGAAAGTGAAAAATAAGTTCACTGTGTTCAGAATATAAATACTGTGAAATGAAATCTGTAATTCTGTGTTTCATACCAAGAAATAACAAGAGAGATCATTTATCAACAGTTCACTTTTAGTTTTATAGAATATTTTTCTTTTATATTTGGTAAATAGTTTTGGTTTTGATCATTTGAAGGGATTTAAGATTAGAATTTAAGTCTAATAGTTGACCTCTGTAGTGTTTTACTGCGATTTCAAATGACTCCATATGAGAATTGAGGTTTTTTCTGTCTCTACATACAAATTAATGACAGTAATTGTTTAAAATGATGTCATTTTTATGCATAAATGTGGTATAATCTGATGTAAATCAGTTTGTTTACATCCTCAATCTGTGTCTTGTTTTTGTTTTAAATAAAGTTTTCATCCCTGCTAAGCCCCTCCTCCTCGTGTTCTTGCAGGGCTTCTTCCGCCGCAGTGTGCAGAAAAACATGGTGTACACGTGTCACCGCGACAGGAACTGCATCATCAATAAGATCACCAGGAACCGCTGTCAGTACTGCCGCCTGCAGCGGTGCTTCGCTGTGGGGATGTCCAAAGAGTGTAAGTCCACGTCTGGGACGCTCCGGGTCAGGCGGGAAAATCTGCAGTCCAATTCACGTGTTCTGGTTTTCTGTCTGAAAAGTCCAGACGGCGGGAAGAAATCAGGAGGAATTTCAGAGTCAGTAGATGTTTAGGGAGATATTCTTTAAATTAATTATGATTTTCTGTCAAACTGATTGGTTCTGATCAAACAGGTGTTTGTGTGTGTGGCGGGGTTCTTCTTGTGGTGGGTAAGGAAATACTCAGAAAAAAAAATATGGATGACCAGATCTTGAATATGTCACTGGGATTTTATTGTTTCCCAACAAAATGTAAACAGAGTCAAAATTACTTTTTGGGAGAGCTTGTTGCCACCACTGCAACCATGACTGCTCTCCCTCTCAACTAACACATCTCTCCTTATAAAGGCTTAGCCCCTCCCACAGGCCAATAACCAAAACATTTCCTGAAAAAGAAATTCCTGCCTTATACCTAGAAAAAATAACCTAAAAAGAAAAAATAATTAAACATGGTTTTAACAGAGTCAAGTTTGTAAAAAAAACATAATGACAGAACAAATGAAAAACAAACAAACTTACAATCCTGACTGGTTACATCACTTCCTGTTTCCATATATTATGATGATGTGTACATTGCTCTGGTTGAAATGTTTTGTGGGGAGCCTGGATGGTAAGTAGTATTTTATTTAAAACTAAGTGTGCACCCTTAGAATCAAACAAAATGTGGCTGTGGTGAGTGTGAATGATTTGTGTGCTTAGAATGTATGCATGTGTCTGGTGCAACTAAACTAATGGACTGGGAAATGAGAAAGAAAAAAAACAACTGAAATCTTTCAGGCACTGTCCTGCAACCTGTGACGCTGCTTCGTCACATCATCCCCCTCCTCTCCGAGGTTGGCGCTGTACGGCAACCGTGAAAGGTAATCCGCCACCACGTTCATCTTGCCGGATCGATGACGAACATTGAACCTAAACGGTTGCAGGGACAGGTACCATCGGGTAAGTCGACTGTTGCGGTCTTTCATGGAGTTGATCCATGTTAGGGCTCGGTGGTCAGTCTCTAGGTCAAATTCTCTTCACAAGAGGTAGTATTTTAGCCGTTCCAATGCCCACTTGATGGCAAGGCCTTCCTTCTCTACTACAGAGTACCTTGTTTCCCTTGGAAGCAGCTTGCGACTTAGGTAGAAAATTGGACGCTCTTGTCCTGGTTCTCCTTGTGCTAGGACAGCTCCGAGACCCACTGCTGAGGCATCCACCTGCACCAGGAATCGCTTGTTGAAATCTGGGCTTCGGAGGACTGGAGAAGAACATAAACAAGCTTTTAATGTGTTGAAGGCTCTCTCACATTCCTCAGTCCAACAAAGTGGGTTTTACTGGCCTTTAGCTGTTAAGGCAGTGAGCGGCGCTGCAATCGTGGCAAAGTCTGGCACAAACCGACGGTACCAACCAGCTAGTCCAACAAAAGACCGGATCTCCTTCTTGGTTTTAGGCCGTGGGCAATGTCGGACAGCTTCCACTTTGTCCAACTGTGGCCGCACCTCGCCTTTGCCAAGCTGGTATCCCAGGTACTGGGTTTCTTGCTTCGCCCACTCACATTTAGAAATGTTCAGGCAGAGGCCTGCATCTTTGATTTTTCCCAGGACTTTCTTTAGGTGTTGAAGATGCTCGTCCCAACTGCTGCTGAAGATCACAACATCATCCAAGTATGCTGCGCTGCACTCTTCACACCCCTGAAGAACTTTATTCATCAGTCTCTGGAACGTTGCAGGTGCTCCATGCAACCCAAAAGGCATCACAGTGAACTGGAAGAGACCTGAGGGTGTACGAAAAGCAGTGTATGGTTTGCTGGAAGCTGCTAACGGTACCTGCCAGTACCCCTTGCACATGTCCAATGTTGTGATGTATGCCGCTGACCCGATCTTTTCCAACAAGTCATCGATCCTCGGCATGGGGTAAGCATCAAACTCTGAAACAGAATTGAGTTTTTGGAAGTCAATGCAGATCCTCAATGAGCCGTCTTTCTTCGTAACGATTACCACTGGGCTGCACCACTCCGAGTTAGATGGTTCAATCACCCCTGAAGACAACATGGCGTCCACCTCTTCATGAAGCTTTCCAATCAGCTGCTGAGGAACCCGATAAGGCTGCTGACGTATGGGTTTTTTCTCCTTCAGCCTGATGGTGTGCTCTGCAAGTGTCGTCCTTCCTGGGTTGTTGCTGAATGAGAAAGGCACCTCCTGGAAAACCTGGGAGAGTTGCGATATTTGCTCACAAGTCAAGTGTTCCAACTCTGGTGTTAAGGTTTCTTTTTGAACTTCATTTACTAATCTTTTTTCTGCTGATTCAACAACTAGTGTAGCTTTCACTGGCTGGGTGACTTGTTCTTTCCATTCTTTAAGAAGGTTTACATGATATATTTGCTTTTTCCTCTTCTTTTCAGGATGTATAATTTCATATGTGACTGGACTTATTTTTCTGCTAACTGTGTATGGCCCTTGCCATTTGGTTAGCAGTTTACTGGTGGAGGATGGCAACAGGAGAAGAACTTTCTGACCTGGATGGTACTCACGATGACGTGCTTGCTGGTCATACCAGGTCTTCTGCATTTTCTGTGCCTTCTGCAGATGTAGCTCAGCTTCTTCTCTGTAGCTTTGCAGTCGCTCCCTCATCTCCAGTATATACTGCACAACACTTCTTCCTTCTTCCTTGGTGTTAGTCGTGGAGTCCTCCCATGACTTTTGAAGCAAGTCGAGTGGTCCTTGGACATCCCAACCATACAGGAGCTCGAATGGTGAGAATCCGGTAGAAGCCTGGGGAACCTCTCGATATGCAAAAAGAAGGAAAGGTAACCAACGGTGCCAGTCTCTGCCAGTATCATCAACAAATTTCTGTAACATGCGTTTTAACGTTTGATTGAACCTTTCAACAAGACCGTCAGTTTGTGGATGGTATGGTGTGGTCTTGATGGAGGTGATACCCAGCTGTTTGTGAAAGAGCTGCATTAACTTTGATGTGAAGTTTGTCCCTTGATCAGTTAGGATTTCATCAGGGATCCCTGTTCTGGAGAACAACTGGACCAAACATTGCATTACCGATGATGTGGTGATACTACGCAGGGGGAAGGCCTCAGGGAAGCGTGTTGCGTAGTCGCAGATGACATAATGTCTCATTCCACTGCTATGCAGATGACGTCCAGATCTACCTTCCCTTAAAATCTGGTGGAGCTGGATGTCTGGACAATCTACAAAGATGCCTAGCAGACATAAAATCATGGATGGAACTGAACTTCCTCTGCCTTAATGAAAATAAGACAGAGGTTTTTGTCTTTGGTAAAACCGACCAGCTGACAGGTTGCTGCAGTGCTGTTGGCCCCCTGAACCCTTCAGACGCTCCTTTTATCAGAAATCTTGGGGTGAATCTTGACAGGCATTTTAAATTTGACAAGCAGGTCAGTGCAGTAGTCCAGTCCAGCTTTTATCACTTGAGGCTAATCAGTAAAGTTAAGCCTTATCTTCCTCCTCATGCATTGGAACAAGTGATCCATGCATTAATCTTTTCCAGACTGGACTACTGCAACTCTTTGTACACCGGCATTGACCATTCTCTGCTCCGCCGTCTCCAGCTGGTCCAGAATTCAGCTGCCCGCTTACTAACGGGGACTAGACGGTGTGAGCACATCACTCCAATTTTACACGCTCTACACTGGCTGCCTGTTTCTTTTAGGATTGTTTTTAAGATTCTACTTTTGGTTTTTAAATGTCTACATGGTCTGGCCCCTCAGTATCTTTCTGAACTTTTACATTTTTACCGTCCCTGCCGAGTCCTCAGATCTGAAGATCAAATGTTGTTAACGGTCCCCAGGACTCGGCTTGTGACCAGGGGAGACCGAGCCTTTTCAGTTGCTGGTCCTAAGCTCTGGAATGCGCTCCCCCGTTCTGTCAGGTCGGCCGGTTCTGTCAGTGATTTTAAATCACTTTTAAAAACTTATCTTTTTAACCAGGCTTTTAACTCCAGTGTGCAGACGTAGTGGCTTAGCTAGTTTATTGTACCTCATTTTGTCATTGTTTTAACTGTCTTATTGCTTTTATTGTTTTCTTTGTTGTTGTTTATTGTTTATTGATTTTACTTCTCTGTTCAGCACTTTGGTGGCATCTGCTTTTATAAGTGCTCTACAAATAATAAATTGATTGATTGATTGATTGATGACCAAGATATATTGATGTCCTTGGCTGCTCTTCACCAGTGGTCCAACGATGTCCATTGCCAACCTCCGGAAGGGAGTAGAGATAATGGGGAGTGGTTGCAGGAGAGCCCTGTCAGACTTACGAGAGATGGCAGTTTCTTGACAGATAGGACAAGTGGCACAGAACTTTTGAACATCAGAGTACATACAAGGCCAATAGAATCGAGAACTAACACGCATGTAGGTTTTGTGTCGACCAAGGTGTCCAGCCCAAGGGATGGTGTGAGCTAAATGCATTATGAGATGTCTGCAGCTTTCAGGGATAACAATGCGTTTTTTCCCATCACAGAGAACATAAAGCACATTCCTGTCAATAATAAAGTATTCTTTACCCATTTGAATTGCACTGGTCTCATCTGTAACCTTTGAAAACAGATTTTTCAGTGTATCATCATTTTTCTGCAACTCACTAAATTTAGCTGGTACCTCCCACATTTTGTTAATCAACAAATCATTGGTATCAGAACCTGTAACATTTGAATGCTTCTCAAAACAGCGTTGACTTTTTGTTTTTTTAAGTTTTTGCATACCATTTTCACACAGGCTACTGTCCAAATCTGGCAGTGGTTGGACCCCCATTTTTGCTTTAGATCGTGTGATTACTGGAGCTGACACGTTAGCTTCATCTACATACTTCTCAGCTTGTAACAAACCCATTAACATTGGAAAATCCCTACCCAAAAGGATTTCAACTGGTAAATTCTCAACTACTCCAACAGTTATTAAGTAAGGTTGATCATCAATAATGACAGTTAGTTCAGCATTTGGATATGTATGTTTGTCACCATGAACACACAAAATTTCTGTTTTGTTATTAAAGTTTACACTACTGATTGGTACAACGCTTTTCTTTGCAAGACATGTGAAGCTACCAGAGTCTAATAAAGCAGTCACTTTTTGCCCATTCACAGTCACAGTTTTATGAGTGTTTTGTTGAAGTTCTTCCTGTTTCACATGTTCATCTTCGCTACGAGGTGCATAGCAGGAACCAGTTACTTTGGTCTTGCGTATGGGACACAGTGAAGCCTTGTGACCTGGCTGCTGACAGTAATAGCATGTCAAAGTCTTACCAGAGTCCTGCTGGTCTCGGCTACTGGTCGTGGTACCTGGGCGTTCTGGCTGGCTTCCTCCCCTTGTTGAACGAACAGGTAGTGGTGGTTGTCCTGGACGAGAAGTACTGCTGATCCCTCGAAGCTGCAGAGATCCCTTGCGTGCGTTCAGGTACTGAAGAGCAAGCTTGGCAGCTGTCAGCCCATCAGTCGGCTCGTGCTCCTTTACCCAGGTTCGGACATCAGGGGAGAACACCCGCAGAAGTTGCTCCAGGACGATTTTCTCTCCAATCTCCTCCTTCGAATGCTGCTCCGGTCGTATCCATCGACGATAAAGTCCTTTCAGACGGTGGTAAGTTTCTGTTGGCGTTTCCCCTGCAGGCAGTGAAACCGCTCGAAACTGCTGTCTGTGGGTTTCAGGAGAAATGTCAAATTTTTCCAACAAAGCAGCTTTAAGGTCAGTGTAAGAGTCTGCTTTGTCCTCATCCATAGCTGTATAGGCCTCCAATGCCTTTCCTGACAGTAGAGGGATGAGTCTGCAGGCCCACTCGACCTCTGGCCACCTCCAAGTCTTTGCAATGCGCTCAAAACGCAGTAAATAGTTCTCAATGTCCTCACCTGCTTGAAAAGGCGGTATTTTGGGCTCAGAGTTAAATCGTCTATCTGAGCCCCTGTGGTCATCATCAGAAGACTGAGGTGAGGCCCGAACTGACCTCTGGGACCGCTGTGTGGCTGGAGTAGGTAGCGATCTTCTCACACTGCTGGCACTCGCTGGACTTGGAGTGACACCCCCTGCTTGTTGTGAAGTTGATGGTGCATCTGGTTGAGGCTGAAGGGACATCCTCAGGTGTCGCAGTTCCTCCAGAACTCCCTCTTCTCTTCGCTGCTGTGCTGTAATAAAGTCTCTCATCAGAGTCACAAGCTCCCCATCCACAGCACCTGATGAGACAGCTTTGGGCTTTGGGCACTCCTCTTCCTCTCCCTCCGACGACGAAGAAGATGACCCGGACGGCGCCAAGTTTGAGGTCGCACCCTGGTCTAAGGCAGCTTTTGGAGCATCTTCCTCCATTTTCAGCTGGGAACGAAGTCCACTCCTCTTCTTTGCAGAGCATTTACCTCCACGGCTGGCCATCCATTCCCACTTCTGACACCATATGTGGCGGGGTTCTTCTTGTGGTGGGTAAGGAAATACTCAGAAAAAAAAATATGGATGACCAGATCTTGAATATGTCACTGGGATTTTATTGTTTCCCAACAAAATGTAAACAGAGTCAAATGTAGTCAGAGTCACTTTTTGGGAGAGCTTGTTGCCACCACTGCAACCATGACTGCTCTCCCTCTCAACTAACACATCTCTCCTTATAAAGGCTTAGCCCCTCCCACAGGCCAATTAACCAAACATTTCCTGAAAAGAAATTCCTGCCTTATACCTAGAAAAAATAACCTAAAAAGAAAAAATAATTAAACATGGTTTTAACAGAGTCAAGTTTGTAAAAAAAACATAATGACAGAACAAATGAAAAACAAACAAACTTACAATCCTGACTGGTTACATCACTTCCTGTTTCCTATATGTATGATGATGTGTACATTGCTCTGGTTGAAATGTTTGTGGTGGGGAGCCTGGATGGTAAGTAGTATTTTATTTAAAACTAAGTGTGCACCCTTAGAATCAAACAAAATGTGGCTGTGGTGAGTGTGAATGATTTGTGTGCATGAATGTATGCATGTGTCTGGTGCAAACTAAACTAATGGACTGGGAAATGAGAAAGAAAAAAAAACAACTGAAATCTTTCAGGCACTGTCCTGCAACCTGTGACGCTGCTTCGTCACAGTGTGCAAACATGACCTGGAGAATGTCTTCTCCAGAATGTCTTTCTGTTGTTCTGATCTTCTTTTCTTTTTTAATTTTTATTATTATTTTATTTTTTTGTTTG
The DNA here is from genome assembly GCA_003999625.1 of Oryzias javanicus. Lineage (NCBI taxonomy): Eukaryota > Metazoa > Chordata > Actinopteri > Beloniformes > Adrianichthyidae > Oryzias > Oryzias javanicus. The sequence goes on along the minus strand of CM012452.1, from coordinate 33,605,283 downwards.
TTTTTTTTTTTAATATTTTTTATTTTTTATTATGTATTTTTTTACCTCGGTGTGAATCCAGATGTTCCAGTAAGTTCCTCTTATCAGAACTTAAGTCTAGAGGTTTAGTGGATCCTCCAGATGTTCCGTCTTTCTCCTAGAACTCTCCCGTGGATCCGTCTTTGTCCCAAAGTTATTCTGATTGTTGGATCGTGAACTCTGACCCGATCAGAGTCTTTCCATCTTCTTCTTTTCTGATCTTTAGATAAATCCTGGTTGAGTTCTTGGACTTCTTTCGATCCATCGGTCTTGTGAAGGTTCTCCTCCGTATTTTTGGATCTCTCATGGGTTCTCTGGACTTTCAAAGCTGCAGGAGCAAATTTGAGATTCTTTTAGACTAAAATATCAAATATATTTTTGTTAAATTAATTTAAACCCACTTTAAATTAATGGTCCTCGAGATCCACCACCCTACCTGTTCTCCCTTTCTCTATTGCTGCGGATTTGCTGACTCAGGTGTTTCCTGATTGGCTGAGCAAATCCAGGTAAACCCAGAGCCCTGGTTTAGATTCACCAGATCTTTCAGAAAGCTTCCAGAAGTCAATCAACCGTACTTAAGGATTTATCTGAGGTAGGAGGAAATTATTTTTCCTCCATGGCCAGAAAAGAATTCATTCCAATATGTATGAAGAACTTTTATTTAACCAGAAGAAACTTCAAGAGATTTAAATTATAATAAAAATGTTCAAGGTCATCCTGACAGGGAGCAGCAGACTGACACCAGGTGAGACGCATTCAAAGGTCATAATATAAACCTTAAATACATTAAAGCTCAAATAGGTCACAAACCAATTATGTTTTACGGATCGGCTGAAGTCTAAAATGTTTTTTTTGCCTCCAGTTTCTTTTAACTTTTGAGGGTAAAGTTGATCTTCATCCTGTTTAAAATATCTGCAGCTGATTTAAACTTTATTTTCAAACTAAATTGAATGTAGAAATAATTAACATGTGATCTAGATTTCCACTTTTACCCATAACTGTCAAAGTATAAACTAAAAATCAGACGCCATCTTCAGTCGTAAAAACTGTCACTAAAACTGGTATTTTCTCTTTATAATCATAAACATAAAACAACAGTTTGAACAACTTTATTAGCAGCATCCTGAATATTCTGCAATGATTTTATTATTATGCGGCTCCGGAGCCACATGTGGCTCTTTGGTTATAATAAAATGCTTGAAAATATTTTAAAGAGTAACGAGAAATAAAAAACTGAGTAAGTAGTAAAGTTTAAAAAAAGTAAATCATCTTAAATTTGATTAAACTCAATTCTGACTTAATTTTGAGCTTCATTTATCACAGAAAATCAATTTATAGTCTTTTAGCACAACCAGAATTAAAGCTTCTTTAAATTATAATCCACTGGATTATGAAACAGGTTTTCTACTTCCAAACAAATTCAAGCATTTAAAGTTTAAAGTTTGCTTCATAGTTTTAATAAATAGTATTCTCTCTGATTTAATCCTTGTTGGTTATATTTATGAATTTGTGGCTGAAATGCACCAGAAACAGTAAAATAAACTATTTTTATTTTTTTTTAATCATTTATGACTTTACACTTCCTGCTGCATTTACATCATCCTATGGCGTTGGATGTATTTTATTTTGAAAGGAAGTCATGCAAATCTCAGTCAAAAGTTATAATCTATTTCCTATTTTTAAAAAGCTATTTTCTCTTCCTGTTTATGTTTTATTTATGCCAAAAAATCTACAATAGTGTATTTAAATGTATGATGTCAGTAACGAAAACATAAATATAAATCAGTATCTTATTTTTCCAAAGGGTGAGTGAAGACTTTGTGGCTTCTACTGGGAGAAATCGACCCGATTGGCTCTTCAAGTGCCGAAAGTTGCAGACCTGCGGGAACAGGAAATAAATTATTATTTAAAAAAAATAAAAAATAAATGCAGATTTCTTTTATTTTGAAGTTGAAGGCTCTTCCTTGCTTCCTTTGTTCTGTCAAAGGTAACTTAGCAGTTAGCAATCGGTAAGTTAGCAGCTTTTTAAAGAAAGTAGTGGACGGATTATAGTGACGTGTGACTCGAGTCAAGATTCAAGAATGAGTTGGATGTGGTGGAGAATCCAGTAGTTTTTCAAAATAAAACTTCCTCCATGCACAAAAAAAAAAAAAAAAAAAAAAAAATTCAAGTGGTGTTTTTTTTCCTCCTCTTCCTGGTACCAACTGTTCTATGGACTGGTACCGGTCCGAGGTCGGGAAAAACTGCATTAAAACACGTATACTGAAAAAAAAACCCTCTCTGCTGCTCCCGTCTTCATCTCAATCATGTCTAAAAATGTTAAACATCTCCAGTCACATGACTGGAAGCCTTTCGATCATTTCCACAGCTTTATATTTTAGTTATAGTGTTTTGACTCGACTCCTTTCAGTTAGAAAACATTAAAAATAAAGATTTAAAGAATGCAGATCCGGATCATCCGGGTCTCCTCCGAGCAAACGTCCCGTTTCCTGGCTCGAGCTGAGCAGCGTTGGAGGAAACCTACGCAGCTCTGACCTAGAAAAGCAAGAATCTGATATGTTGCAGAAAGCGGAGGGGGGTGGAGAGCGAGCGGCGGGTCAGCGGCGCCGGATCCACCCATCCACATGTTCATTGTTGCTCGTCCACATTCAGACGCATTACGTAAAGGCCTCACATGGATCAGACAGATGTATGCTACGTAACAGCGCTCTGCCCGGCTGCGTGTGGGAGTAACACGATCTCGCTGGAGTGTTTACACAATGACGGCCGCATGTAGGCCAACCAGGGGGAGGAGGAGGAGGAGGAGCGGGGAGTGGCGAAGGCAGAGACGGAGGTGTTGCATAATCCTGAGCTCCCCTGACATGTGTGGAGCTGCCTGAGTCGAGTCAGTGGGACGCGCTGAAACGTGTTGACACGGTTACCGAAGCAATTATAAAAGACTAACCTGGTTAGGCTGCGTTTTCCGCGCTTCACGTGCTCGCAGATGACCCACACAGATCCCCGCCAGCCCGTCCGCCTTCCCCCAAAACGCTGGATCTGTGCCGGATCGGGGCGGAGGTGTGGGTGTGGGGGTCTGGCCTCTTAACAGAGTTATGGACTGAGGGTAAAGGGGTAAAAGCACCAGCTCCAGCCGGACGTTCTCATGTTTTCATGCATGTGCTGCATGGTTTGAATATTTGTAGAAGGGCAGGTTGACTTCCTGACGCTTGGCGGTAAAAGATCATCATTATTGTCAGGAATAGCTGTGGGTGAATCTTAATTATTTCCACATAAATAACAAGTAAAAACAAGTTTATCGTTTCCCTTTCAAACCTTTGCTGTTATGTAAGAGTTGAGGTGTTTAATTTGTTTTTTTTCTACCTTCATGTTGAATCTTTTTAAAAGCCCTTAGGCAGGGGGGTAACATAAATTGGGGGCTCATCCGGGATTGGAATGTTTTTTTTTTTTTCCAAGCCCCTAGACAGGGGGGTTACAAAAATCTGGGGCTTGTCTGGGATCGGCATAGCGTTTGGTGTAAGAGTTGGGGTATTTAATTTGGTTTTTTTTGTTTTTTTTAACCTGTTTGTTACATCTTTTTAAAAGCCCTCATACAGAGGGGTGGAACTTGAATTGGAGGCTTGTCCGAGATAGGAATTTAGTTTGATGTAAGAGTTGGGGTATTTTATTTAATTTTATTTTTTTATTACCATTATGTTACATCTTTTTACAAGCCCCAAGCCCGTAGACAGGGGTGTGAAATAAATTGGGGGCTCATCCGGGATCGGAATTGAGTTTGGTATAAGTTGGGTTATTTAATTTTTTAATTTTTAATTATTTTTTTTTACCTGTAAGTTACATTCTTTTCAAAATCTGGGGCTTGTCTGGGATCGGCACAGCGTTTGGTGTAAGAGTTAGGGTATTTAATTTGTTTTTTTTTTTACCTATTTGTTACATCTTTTTAAAAGCCCTCATACAGAGCGGTATAACTTGAATTGGGGGCTTGTCCGGGATAGGAATTTAGTTTGATGTAAGAGTTGGGGTATTTTATTTAATTTTATTTTTTTATTACCATTATGTTACATCTTTTTACAAGCCCCAAGCCGTAGACAGGGGTGTGAAATAAATTGGGGGCTCATCCGGGATCGGAATTGAGTTTGGTATAAGTTGGGTTTTTTAATTTTTAATTTTTTTTTTTACCTGTAGGTTACATCCTTTTCCAAGCCCCTAAACAGGGGCGTTACAAAATATGGGGCTTGTCTGGGATTTGGTGTAAGAGTTGGGGTATTTAATTTGTTTTTCTCCTCCTTTATGTTGCATCCTTTTACATATATTTAGACAGGAGTGTAACATAAATTGGGGGCTCGTCCGGGATCTGTGTAGCATTCGGTATAAGAGTTGGGGTGTGGAATATTTTTTTTTTTTTACCTGTATGTTACATCCTTTTACAAGCCCTTATAGGGGTGTAACAAATTGGGGGCTTGTCCGGGATCGTCATCGAGTTTAGTGTAAGACTGGATATTTATTTATTTTTTTTACCTGTATGATAAATCCTTTTCTGAGCTCTTAGAAAGGGTTGTAACATAAATTGTGGCATTTTTTTTTTACCTTTGTGTTCCATCCTTTTACAAGCCCCAACACAGGGGTGTCACTTTAATTGGGGGCTTCTCCGGGATCGACCAGTGGTAACATATTTAGCCTCTTTTCATCCTGAAACTCCTCCAGGCGTCCCCAACAAGCAGCAGCCGTCTCACTTCCAGACTGTAAGAGTTACGTAAGAGTTTAGACTGTTTTATGAGGCAACATAAACTCTGACATGAGTTTAAAAAAATGTGTTTGTCACCCTGCGGTCGGAGAGAGAAAATGTGCTTGCATCAGTCAAAACATTAAAGGTATTTACTGACCAGCTGACAGTAACAAAACTGTTGTTGCTCAAAAGTTGCAGAGACTTTTGGAAAAGTTGGACCTGAAATTAAACAAAAGGTTCAAATCTAAATACTCCTCCATAAAGTTATGTAAGTGAAAAACGTTGAAAGAGGTGGACGTCACCACGGTCACATGACCCAACAGTGTGTATTTGTGGCTGTTTGCATCTGTTCTAAATATAACCAGTGATGCAAAACAGCTATACAAAATAAAAGCTTTCCCCTTTTTTCTAGTATGTACAATAATGTTACAGTAAAATATATATTTTTAGATATTATTAATTAATTACTTAATGAAAGTTTATTTTTGTGACACGGAAATGGAACAAGATAAAATAACTCATTGTTTCAGCTGTTTTTACTGAATCATTTAAAACAATAAACAAACAGAAAAACAGCATATATTAATAAATGTGATTCATATTTATGGAAAAATCTGTGTTTAATAGATTTATGTTCTTTGATTTGTTGATGAATATTATTCCATAACATGATACTCTTCACTAAAACACATCTTACTTTAACTTTAGTACTAAATTGATTTTTTTAATTGCATGTTCTTTAAATTAGATGAATTCTGTCTGTTGTCAAATTTATTTTGTATATAATTATATGATGCACTTAAATAAAAAATGCAATATGTTACTAAATCTGTAAAATTCTACATTTTTCATAATAAAAAAAAAAGCCGTTTTAATCCTTTCAGTCTTTACTTCAGCGCCGCCTCAGATTTTTATTTACTGCCAACGACTAAAAGATTCCAACTCTGACATATTAAAGATGACATAATCTTAACAGCCCTTATTATCTATTGACTTTTATTATCTCTTGGTTCAGGTGTTATTTCATAACCATTTTGGATAACATTTTTATGAACTTATCCAATAGTTTTTTTGCTAAACATTTGAACAGGTTTTATGGGGTCAATGAATCCTAAACTTTCCAAAAATTGTAAAAAAAAAAAAAAAAAACAGATGAAAAATTTATGGAAAAAAATATTTGGTCGAAATTAAATCATAAGGAAAATCTTTATAAGATATTATGTATGTCAAATCTAAATACAGGACTGAATAAGGTTTTAAAGCAGATACATATAAGGATGTATTTTATAGTATTAAATTAAATCCTCTGCTCAGTTCTAGTAGTTATTTGATGAACTGATGTGGATCCACAGAGCAAAAACAGAATTCTAAGACAGTAAAATGACTCGTTTAGGAAAAATTATCAAATTTTATGTCAAACAAAAAAAAATAATCACATTAAGAACATTTTTCAATAGTAAAATCCTCCAAGTTTGAGAAAAATAATTTTTTTGCTAGTAGAATTTTCGTAAAACTATAGTTCTTACCACGTTAACTAACTTTTTTTTCAAATTCTAAATATTTCTGACCTTTTTAATCGTTACTACTTGTTCGGGATGCCTAAAGGAACGCAGTTTTTAGAATGAAAATGTGTTAAAAATCACAACACCAAACTTAATGCCGATCCCGGACGAGCCCCCAATTTATGTTTCACTAGGAGCTTGTGAAAGGATGTAACATAAAGGTAGAAAACGACTCAGAAACTCTTAAAAACAAACAAACCCAGACTAAAAATAAGCTGGAAGTTCCACCAGATACTCAGAAGATCCGTTTGACCTCCTCCGTTCCTGACCTGCATCTTTGTGCTCCTCAGCGGTGAGAAACGACCGAAACAAGAGGAAGGCCAAGAAGGAGGCGGTGAAGATGACCATCATGGAGACGTACGAGCTGACGGCAGAGCTCGGCCTCATCGTGGAGAAGATCTGCAGAGCTCACAGAGAGACGTTCCCCTCCCTTTGCCAGCTGGGGAAATACACCACGGTGAGTTTCAGGGTCCAGTTCTTCACCCAGACGGATCTGGAGACCGGAACTCGATCATGTTTACCAACGGCCGGTACTTCCATGTTTTAAAGCACACGCTACCCACACATCACCACCAAATCGGAGTCTCTGATTGGACACAATGTTACGTTGCTGCAATAAATATGCGTAACCGAACAGTGGGAAATGTTTAGAAAACATGTTTTTAAAAGTAGTGATTGTATGTATTACTCCCCAGGGTACGGAGCCCCTAAAGGGAAACTGAAGAAAAATTAAAAAATAAAATTATAATTATAATTTTTTCACAAAAGTTGAAATAATAATTATAAAAAAAAAGAATTCTGGTTAGCAACGGATGTGCACCAGATAGTAACGGATTCATTGTTAACCAAAACTTTTTTTTTAAGTCAAGTTAAAAAACAAAAACAGTTACTATCTGGTTTGCCCCTGTTATAAATCAGATTTTTTTTTTTTTTTTTTACTACTTTAATTTTTAGAAAAACACGTTCTAAATCAAAACAAACGCACTTCAATTTTTTTTTAGTATTTTTTTTTTCTTCACTTTCTTTCCTTTTTTTTTTTTTCTTTACTTTGATGTCCCTTTAGGGCAGGGGTGGGCAAACTACGGCCCTGGGGCCACATGCGGCCCCCTAAAATACTTAATCTGGCCCTCCAAATTAAAATACATTGAATCAAAAATCCTAATTATTGTTTTATTTTCATTGTATTTCTGGTTCCTTCTCATGAATGGTGTTGTTTCTCTGTGTGTGTTTTTCTGAGTCAGATGGTGATTTTTCGGATTTCTTTGAGTTCGCATTTTCCTCTGAAGAACATCAACCCACAAAGAGAACAAAAATCAAAATTTAGAAATTAAAATTCCCAAATTTTCTGTTTTAAAATGAATATATGTGAATTTTAATCCAAATTAAAGCATGTTTTTTTCTAAATTCCATATTATTTTTTTAGTTTCTGAGGTTGATTACCAAATCTCTCCTTCCATCTGCTCCTTGTCCGGCCCTTATGCCAAATTTTAGAACCCTTTCTGGCCCACAAATCAAAAAGTTTGCCCACCCCTGCTTTAGGGGCCTCTGTACCAACGCAATATGCAGCAGAAAAAATATACTTTAATTTTTTATTTTTGGGCAGTTAAAGAGTTAAATGCAAGTCGACGCAGCAAAACAGAGAAAGAAACAACTCAAATCCTTGACTTTAACTTTTGCTGAAACCAGCACCAGAACTTCATGTGTAGATCCACGTTTGAGTGGAATCACGTGGAGGTTTACGTGTCATAGAACACATGTATAAGTAGCAAGAAAACCTACAAAGTCACTCTGAGGTCTGATTAATCCATGTGATGTAAAACATGCGTTCAAACAAAGTTATGAGGATATTTACGGCTTTAAAGTAAGACGAGGTGGAGTTTTCTTTCCTGTTAGCCTGAATGAAAGGAGGACGAGTCAGAACTAGAAGAACGAGTTACAGGTCTCCGACTGGAAAGAACACATCAGTGTTGATGTGACGATGTGGACGTGATGTTTTGATACTCCGACAGGTTTGTACGAAACGTCGGTCTACAAAAACATCGGTTTAGATTATGTAATCTTCAATTCATTAAAAAGGTTTCCAACTGTAACTTGTTACCTGCCACAAACCTGACGCTGATATTCGAGTGTGTGTGGAGGTGTAAGTTAAAATCCACCATAAGAGAAACCAGAGAAGCATTTTTACAGTCCAGAGTCAGCTTGAATTTGTACTTCTTTACTGTTAAGTGAAAAAAGGCTATAATGACTAACGTGCAGAAGTGGCCATTAAGACTGTCCAATTTAAATCAGTTAAATATTCAAATTCAACTTTATTTGTATAGCACTTCTCCTGCATCTCACAGTGTTTTCCACAATAAAATAAATAACAGTAAGACAGAGAACTGGAGTTAAAATAGCAATCATACAATAAAACACAATAAAAATCCAGCACATATTCACATCCCGCAAGTACAATCAAATTAATTATTAGTAAAAATGTATAAAAATATATATAAATCTGAACTATATATTTAACTCAAATCTAAATATATAAATCTTAACTATATATTTAACTTTAATCTAAATATTTAAATCTAAACTAAATATTTAACTCAAATCTAAATATATAAATCTTCACTATATATTTAACTGAAATCTAAATATTTAAATCCTAACTATATATTTAACTCAAATCTAAATATATAAATCCTAACTATATATTTAACTCAAATCTAAATATATAAATCTTAACTATATATTTAGCTCAAATCTAAATATATAAATCCTAACTATATATTTAGCTCAAATCTAAATATATAAATCTTAACTATATATTTAGCTCAAATCTAAATATATAAATCCTAACTATATATTTAGCTCAAATCTAAATATATAAATCTTAACTATATATTTAGCTCAAATCTAAATATATAAATCCTAACTATATATTTAGCTCAAATCTAAATATATAAATCCTAACTATATATTTAGCTCAAATCTAAATATATAAATCCTAACTATATATTTAACTCAAATCTAAATTTATAAATCCTAACTATATATTTAGCTGCAAAGCTTATATATTTAGTTTGAAAAAATAAATATTTAGGTTAGATTTAAATATTTAATGACCAAACTAAATATTTAATTGCAAAACTTAAATATTTAGTTTGTAGACTAAATATTTAGCTTAAAATTAAATATTTAGTTGGTTAACCAAATATTTAGTTATTAAATGTAACATTTATAAATATATGAATTTAAAGGGTGAGAATATGCATTTGAAAAACAAAACCTGTTTTTTTTCTCCTAAAACACGCTAAATATCTGAAAACATTGATGTAAAAATTTGACATCTCTGATTTACAAACGGCACCCCATATCAGTCCACTTATATCATGGTCACATATAAAATAAATGAAATATTAGTACTTTAATCTTCTTATTTTTAACGTTTAAATCATATTTCACAAGAAGCGGACTCTTTGATATGTCACAGTAGTAAAACCTGACTCTCTTTCTGACGCTCGGACTAACCATCAGAGGAAACTAGTATAAACGCGGGACGTCTGGTGAATCCTCGATTCTGATTGGCTCTAGGGTGCTCGGTAAAAAGTCATAATGGAAGAAATCCCGGCCACACAAAGCAGAACTTCATAAACAATCGGAAAGAGCGGGAACTTTATAAAATAATTGTTAGAATGTTGACATGGTCTATTTTTCTTCCCCAGAACTCCAGTTCAGACCACCGGATCCAGCTGGACCTCGGCCTGTGGGATAAATTCAGTGAGCTTGCTACCAAGTGCATTGTAAAGGTGGTGGAGTTTGCCAAGCGAGTGCCGGGCTTCACGGGCCTGACCATCGCGGATCAGATCACTCTGCTCAAAGCTGCCTGCCTCGACATCCTGGTAATCCTCTGTCTCTTCAAGATTTTCTCTAAATGTATGTGTCTGGCGGTTGTCTATTAAAAAACTCGAGTCTATGTGGATTGCATGTTTTTGGATACATTAAGATTTAAATGAGAGAAAAAAACATTTTTAGGAATAATCACATCTAAAAAAAAGGTGTCAAGACCAAACCTCAGCCTTTGACTGGAGGCAAACCAGGAAGTACAGAAGGTTGCAGTTCCTCCAACGACCTCTAGAGGCAGAAAGGAGCATTTGATTTTTATGTTAAAGGGCATAAACTATTCTTTAGCCTTTCTGAGTAAACTATGTCCATATATATGGTCATATATTAAAAACTGAAGGACAAATTATTGATGAAATATCAGTACATTTCACGAGTTCCTTTTCCACGACTGGATCTCTGAGGCTCCGTCTTTCGCTCCGTGTGGGTGACGCCACTTTCATGTCATCACAGCAAAATACCACTTTGGTGTTTTTTTTTAACAATATAATTAACATTATAATACACATAAAAGCTCAAATGCATTGTGTTTCCATGCAGTCTCCTTAGGGTTTTTTTTTTTTTTAATTGAATTGAATTAAATTGAACTTTATTCATATCCCAAAGGATAAGTTCATCTGTTACGGCCCCACAAAAAGTCCAAAAAGTTGCATTAAAAAAAAAAAAAAGTGTGAGGAATTAACATTATAAAGTAATTAAAAGCTTAATAAAGTTTATTTCCCATGTTATAGGGCCTTTAAAACAAAAAAAATTGAGAAGGTTTATTTATATTAATACATATATGTGTATGTATATATATATTTTTTTTTTCCTTTTTTTGGTTCATTTTTCATGTTTTTTGTTTTATTACTGCGTACTGTGTCCTGTGTTCTGTAGATCATCGTCAGATGTTTGTTTTCATTCTATAAAATTAAACTTGTATTTTGAACTTTGAGTGTTTAAAGGAGAGAGAAAAGTGGAAAATATTTATGTCTGTCAGAGAAAACTATATAACATGTTGTGGAGGAGTTTTACAGCCTTGAGCATCTATAAAGATGAATTGTGGATTTTATCTGTTGTTATTTTTAGAACACAACTCCTGCGATAACAAGAGAATATCTAGATAAAGAGTTCATGCCTGTGCAGCTTCTGAAGCTCATGTGGGAACATTTAGGGGCGTGGTCTTTTTTGATTTGCTGCTGAATTGACCAATTAGAGCCTGTCCCTCCTAAGTGTTGTTTTTGACATGTGTTTGTGGGTGGTGGGCGGAGTAAATTCCAGTCTCTAGGCCCCTCCCCTTTCTGGTTTGTTTTCATTGTGCTGCAGATTTTCTGTCCAGTACATTTATCTGTGTTTTTATTAACAAGAACCACAGAAACTAACAGAAAACAGTAAAAATACATAAATAAATAAATAAAAAAAAAAGAAACAATATGAATTATCCCACAAACAATCTTGGATGTAATTTTCAGAAGGGTTTTGGATGAAGTTATGGTGAAATAAAAGGACAAACTTGACTCTGCTTCCTGTTTCTCTGAACTGCTGGAAACCCAAACATGTGATCCTTCAAATTAAAAGACCTTTTTCTTCCTGCTCCTCTCCAGATTCTCAGGATTTGCACTCGCTACACTCCAGACCAGGACACCATGACCTTCTCCGACGGGCTGACCCTGACCCGTACTCAGATCCACAACGCGGGATTCGGGCCTCTGACCGACCAGGTCTTCACGTTTGCGGGACAGCTGCTGCCGCTGGATATGGATGAGACGGAGAGCGGGCTTCTCAGCGCCATCTGCCTGGTTTCTGGAGGTAAGCGGCGCTTCGGCGGCTCCTACAGTGAGGATGAAAGCCTTTTGCTTACTCGTCTCGTCTGATCAGACCGCCAGGACCTAAAGGAGCCGTCTAAGGTGGATGTCCTGCAGGAGCCGCTGCTGGAGGCTCTGAAGATCTACTCTCGTAAGCGGCGTCCCAGCATGCCCCTGATGTTCCCCAAGGCGCTCATGAAGATCACTGACCTGCGCAGCATCAGCGCTAAAGGTCAGGCTTAACCTGCAGCTTTCAGACTATAAGAAGATATAGAGAAAATGCTTTCAATGACGTCAGGAGGTTTTGGTTTGGATTTAGAAATCGAGTGGTAAATGATGACTTGTCTTCCACAGGAGCCGAGAGAGCGGTGTCGCTAAAGATGGAGATCCCGGGCTCCATGCCGCCGCTGATCGAGGAGATGATGGAGGACCTGCAGAACCTGGAGAGCTGCCAGCAAGAACACACAAACTCCTCGAGTTTCTCCCTCTGAAGCTGCACGCGAAACTTCTCTTTCTTCCCAGAGAGATCACTAACACGATCAAAACTTCAGAGGTTCACTAGTGTCTTACCTCAGTTACAGTCCACAGGTCGGACAGACTGCCATCTGCTGCCAAGGCGGGGCAGCTGTTGCATTAAAAGTTCTTGAGTTGCGGGAAAGCTAGCTTCCTCTGAGCTCAGCGGAGGAAACATAGAATGATGCAGTAATATTTTAACCTCTTTTTACGTTCTCCTCGGGCAGTGTTGCAGGCGCATCGGGATCGTCTCCGCCTGTCTTTGTCGGATTTTATCTTTATTTATATTTGCATGAGTTACCACTTGGATTAATTTTACCTCATTGCCTGTAGCGTTAGTTCTAGAAAGTGATATGAAAAGGGCAAGATGTTTGTTTTTAAATGTTTTTCTGGATATTCGGTCTGAGTCGATCTGTGTCAGAGGGAAAGGGAAAGACAAAAGTCGATGATATTTCTCGCTTGAACTCCCAAACTGACTGAGCTGTTAAAGAACTGAAAGAAAAGTTGAGTTTTCTCTTAAAAGTTACAGTTCCTAGATGTATTAGGAGTGAACTTGTAAGAAATCAAGATCTTTACATCACATACGCTCAAAATGTGACCTTTTTCTGTTTTGAATTTACTTAAAAAAACGTATTCGTAAACGTACAATTGCAGTTTTGCAATGTTTTTGCTTCCACACGCATACATCACAGCACATATTGTGTATCATGAAATGAAATGGACGCGTTTCCCACGACTTCTTAACTGAACTGCGTTTGATTTCAATGTTTCCCGTAATGACCTCTGATTTTCAAGGCAAATGAAGTGCAGAACAAAACTGCGCTTATAACTCCATTATGTCCACAGGCTCCAGCAGGCAGAGGTGAAGGAGATTTTCTTACCCTGGTAATTGAGATCTTCCATCCTGCTTGCCTTCTAGTCCCACTTTACTCACTCACTGCTGATTTGCTGAATCTGGTGACACGTCTGGGAGTTAATCCGACTTGTTCCTAGTGCCGGTTGGACTCTGGAAGGGCTCTATTGCTGCTTAAGTTCCTAGTCTTTATGGACAGAACTTCTAGGTGCAGTCAGGGACTGGAGGGAGGTCTCTACTCTTTGCAGATGATGTTGTCCTGTTGGCTTCATCGATCCAGGAACTCCAGCTTGCATTGGAGCGGTTTGCGGTCAGGTGTATAGCAGCTAGGATGAGGTACTTGATCAGAGAGGAGTAGTTTGCCCTCTCTCGGTGTGTGGAGTGTTTAAATAAATTGGGGTCTCAAGCTCTCAATTTACCAGTCGATTTTTGTTCCAGTACTATGGTCATGAGCTCTGGGCCGCGACTACAAGTGCCTGAAATGAGCTTCTTCTGCAGGGCGGCTGGGCGCTCCCTTAGAGAGCTTGGAGTGCAGCAGCTCCACATCCAGAGGAGCCAGTTGAGATGGCTGGGGAGGTGTTCCCCGCATGTCCTACTGCAGAAAAGACTCTGGACAGACTGGAGAGACCACGACCAAATCCGAATTCTTGCCCTAATCCTAGATTCTGCCCTTCATAAATTGTCTTCAAATTTGGACCTTACAAACCCTCGATGATGTCATCAATAGTTGCTGATCATCTACGTTAGCGTGTAGCTTCCAGTGTTCGGAAATACATAAAGTCGGTTTTGTAACTTGAGAAATTCATGCTAAAACAAAAATTAGTTTCTTACATTTGATTTTAAACTTCTGTGCTTCAGACCACACCCACGTGAGGAAATGCTTTTAAGTCATAGTCCTTACGGCTACCCCTTAAAAAGTTTCAGACACCACTACCGCGCCAAATGCCCCTACAATTCGATTGGTAGGAGGACTCTGTAGCGGGAGGGGGAAAATTTAGATTCCAACCCTCTTGACCGGTCACCCCCAGAGGAGCTGGGAGCTAAACACACCTGATCCAGCAGGTAGGACATGGATGTCTGGAAAAGAAGCCGGATGGGAGATCTCGAGGACCAGGGTTGAAACCACTGAGTTAACAGACCGCTCAACACATTCTCATCCCAAGTCGTCTCATATTAACGTTTGGTTAAGGACCCTCCGCGTCACTTTTTTATGTTTCGGGTGTCCTCAACTCGTCGTTTTTTTGACATGTTAGCTGTTTGTAAAATCAAGAGTCCGCAATTTTCCGACTGCGGGACCAGACGCTAACCAAACCAGTACCAGGTTAGGGTACCAGTACTCTCCGCGTCCCGGTACTGGATTGGTTTCAGTTCGCATCCGAAACATCAAAAAGTGTCGCGGAGGGGGTCATCAACCAAACGTCAAAATGTGAGGAGATGGGACTGAGGATGTTGCACAGATAAAATAACATGTTGATTGGAGGGTCAATAGCAAGCATGAAAAGCACTAAGATCACATGATCAAAATGCAGAACGGCGAACGCTTGAGGTATTGAGGTCGCCCTGCACAGCGTGGAGAAGACGTCAGTACAGACCAACAGATTATAGATACATAGCAAAACACTAAAAATCTAATGACCAGCATGGAGAGGATCACCTTTAACTTGGATCTAAAGCAACTAGAATAAAGAGACTCAATGTTTTGGAATCCTCATGCATTAAAATGCAACAAATGGATGCTTAATTCAATACATTTATTGATTACCTTTCTTAAAAGAAAAAAAATCAATACAAAATGACCATTAAATTACAAATTATGAAAAAAATATGTCTTTTTTGTTGCAAAAAATGTGTTTACGAAACATTTCTGACTCATTTATTCCTAATACATAAATACACTATTTTTTAACTTCATCTAACAAGTTTGTCTTCACATGCTGGTCCTTAGTGTTTTTACGCTGTTTATGAAGCAAATTAGGGCAAAAGATGACGAAGAGGTTGTAAAAAAAACAGTCATTTTTCTACTAATTAAAGTTTTTTAATCAAAAGCGCTGTATACACCACACTGACCCCGCCCCCTTTTTTTAAATATATATATACCACTCTCATCTGCTAAATTATTAAGGCCCCAAATCAACTGAAGTATGATTTTTTTCTCAAATCCATGGACACAGAAGCTCACAGTGTTGTATAATAAACGGCTGCTTGTTAATGGTGGATGTCAGATTCTTAGATTGTTTTGCTGAACATCTTTTTGATTGTAATGCATTGTGAAAGAGTTATTATGCTGTTGTTAAGCTAATGTAATACAGGACTCTATATCTTCCTAATATGTCTAAACAAAAAATGTAATTCCATTTTATCACAAAGCATTTATGTCTGTCACCATCAGACTTTATATGTTTCTCTGCTGAATTTGTGTTTTTAATGACTGTGTAAAGATTTGTTTATAGCCATGGTTGTATGTGTTAGATTATTGGTCCTGTACTCTGCTCTGGATCCTTTACCTTCTCTTATAGCACCACCATCAGGTGAAAAATGATATTTTCTTTTAAAAAAAAAAAAGCTTCTCTTTTATGTTTTAATTAGCTAAGAAAGTAGGTTAAATGCTAAATAAAAGTGGAGGAATGAAACAAAACATCAAATATGTTCTGAAATATATCGAATTAGTCTTTAAAGATCATTCTCACATGTGCCTACAGTATCTGTGCCAATTTTATCCTGAAGAACATTTTTATGGTTTAGGTAGTAATTCATTTTTTTTTATTTCATGTCTCATATGAAATGTGATAACTGCTACATAAATGTCATCATTCACGTTGATTTGCTTTTATATCATCTAACATTTCAAATGTTTGTCTATTAAAATCGTGTATACTGAATTTCTGTCGCTGTTATTTATTTATTTATTTTTTTTGGAGGGGTGTGGTTACCGTCAGATCTGCAGAGATCAAACACGTGAGTTGAGAAATTCTCAAATGTGACTCCTCCCTCTTTAGACCGAGGATACCTGCACCCATCCAGGTGGAACGTCACAACAGAGAAATGCAAAACAAACACTTGAATTCATTCATACAGTGGTGTATACTGCCCCCATTTGGCCGGTATAGGAATCGCATGCATCACTAGTAATTTCCAACTAACTGTACAGTTAAAAAATAATAAAGGAAACACCCAACAAGTCAATGTTACTCCAAGTCAATCCCACTTCTGTGTGATCAAACTGTCCAATTAGGAAGCAACAATGACTGATGATCAATTTCATGTGTTTTTGTAGTAACAACAATTGGAAATAACATGCAATCAGACCACAGAAAACTTCTCTGTCCTGATGTTTTCTGGGTGACTTCTGACAGTCTTGTCACTCCAGCGTTACCGTGAGAAGACATCTACAACTCCAGGTAGCCTAACACATCAACGGACTGTGGATGAAGGTTTGCTGTGTGTGTCTACAGAATGTCCAGACCAGGGGCCCGTTTCAAGAAGCAGGTTTTGTTGGAACTCTGAGTTCGCGAACTCCAAATTCAGCAAAACTCTGAGTTTTCAGTTTCAGAAAGAGAGATAACTCAAACCCGTGAAAGTGGGTGAAACCAAGCCCGTTAAGCTGCGGGTTAAAGCGGGTTAAGCTGAACTCAGAATCAATCACTATGGCAACTGAGTCTGTGAACGAAACCTGGTCTGGAGCAGGTTTTCTTCAGGAAACTTAGAGTTCTCTGCGGTCTCCGCCCCTGTTCAAATATATGTTCTTCATTCATACTTAGAGACGTCACGTTTCCACCAGCAGAAACCAAAATGACATGTCCATTCATAGAGGATCATGTAGAGAGGAGGCTGGATTAATCCAGAGGAAATGTTATTTATGTGGGGAGAGGATTTGAGGACACGAGTCGATTGATGCAGTTTCCCCGATTCAGTTTTATTTGAGCGACATTATAAATAGTGAGTTATTCCAGGGATTTGCTATTAATAATGAGTTTTATTTTCATCATTTGAAACCCTCAAAAATTGAAACATTAAATCTCAAAAACTGGCAGGGCATTTGAACTTGTATACAACATTCAATACAGCCCAAGTATTAGCTCGGTAGTCAGCGACGCTGCCTCTGCCTTTGACATCCAAAGTTCAAATCCCTGCCCGGGCATGTCGTTTTTATATAATAAAAAACTACTTATCAGCTAAAATTCTTTAAGTCTTGAGAATTACATTTAAATAAATACCTATTTTTAACATATTCGAGGCAGCTACAGTGTTTCATTTTAGCGTGCAGAGATATCTGTGTGTATGTGGTGGTGGTGGGGTTGAGGAAAACGGTCATTCATGCGATACGGAGATGACTGGTTAAATTATTAACAGATCAAGAACCATTCCTTACTTTACAAGTGACAAAATAACCTTCCTGATTTTATTTATTCGTTATTTGAAATGATTCAGATGTAGACATATGCATTAACTCTGCAGATGTTTTCTCTCTCTGTTTTACCGCTGCAGCTGGGTTTCTTTACTTGCTGAAAATGTTCTTGTAGTCTCATATGCTTTAGGAACTTATCAATTTTCGTCGCCGGAAGTCTCAGTTGTTTGTTCCCGTTGCTATGGTGAATCGTGCTGTCTTTGCTCCATTGATCAGGGCTTTTAATGCTCGTGACGCTCGCACCTGATTCTGGTTCCAACAACTTCAAATTGATTGAATCAAACATTTTCAGCTGTTCTGAAACCCAAAACTCTAAGTTCGGGAATTTTGAGTCCAGTGACTCTAAGTTCAGGTTTCAACTCTGAATTTGTTGAACCTGCTTCTTGAAACGGGCCCCAGGCTTTGAGGGCCGTGTCATGTTTTTCAACCAACCTGCCATTGAAGCTCCTCATTGATCAAACACACCTGACCCAGGCAATCAGCAGCAGATAAGGCCGGTCCTCGAGGCCTTGAGTTTGACACCTCAGGTCTGGACTCTAGAGTTGGGAGGGCCGCAGTGTCCATGATCTCCTGAAATCCAAGCCTTACTCATGACTGATGGCCAATTAGAACATGCCAGAGCAGGTATGTTGGAAAACGTGTCGCCTGTTATTGGTCTAGATCAGGAGTCTGCAACCTGCGGCTCCAGAGCCACATGTGGCTCTTTTGTCTCTCCATTGTGGCTCTCTGGATGAAGGAAAATAAAATTATAGTAAATTTTTTTTAAAAAGTGGAGATTAGTTGTTATTTTAGCAACATTCTAACGTTTTTGGCTAATGTGTTACCTACTAGAGTTTTTAGCTAATTTAGAATTTTAGCAACATGCTAACATTTTGGACTAAGTTTGTTTTCTGAGGAATTTCAAGGCTATTTTGGAGTTCAGTGAGTAATTAACTTTTCCTACTAAAGTTAAAAACATCAAAAAATACCTTTTTGAGAGATGTTAGTTACTTTTTACATATATTTTTTTATTTTTTTCAGCCAGAGAGCCACCACAGAGAGATAAAAGAACCGGATGTTCTAGATGAAGGTATCGACGTACTGGACTGGCCCCTCCGTAGCCCCTTTTGCATTGGATAAATAAATCTCACATGTTTTTATTTCTTAGAGATCTTCTGATGAACAATCCTTTTGAAGCAGAAGAGGTACAGGGAGAAGGCGGGATTCAAAGCTGTGGGCGGAGCATTGAAGGTGGCGACATCCCTTATCATTAGAGACGAAAAACCAGAAGGAGACCCCAACACTGCTGACCCTAAACCATCGACTCTATAGGAGACCTGGACAGAGTGACCCCTCTTTCAGAGTCTGCAGTAATACTCTAAAAAGAAACAAAGCAGACATCCAATCACAGCCTTTCAGAGCTTCACTGTCACCAATAGGATTAGGAAGGAGGAGCCAATCAGGGGGGAGGGGCCAATGTCTCCCCTTGTAAACAGAGTTGTTAGTGTGAAAAAAAGTGTTCCAACGGAATAAACCACCTGGAGAAACAAAAGTCAGGAAGAATTCTGGGAAAACACCGTTGTTGAGTTTCTTTAGAGTAACTGAGGAAACTACAGAACTCTTTTAATTATGTTCAGGATGTTTGAGTCTGGACTGGATTTTTAATGCATTTCTGATATTTTTCTTCACATTTATCCTGTAATTAGCTAAAGAAACAGCTGGGCTTGGATCGGGCACACGGGGGGTAGATTTGTATAAATCCCCTCTGGATTTAAATCGAAATGTTTTTTCTACTGTTTAACAATAAATCTTTTTTTTCTTTTGTTTTAGTTCTGGAACGAACGGAGGGAAGAAACATGGAAAATATGGAAAAGGTACAGAGAACAAAAAAAATAACAGAAGTGGATTCAAAATGTCATTAAACACTTAATTATTCATACAAACTCATACTTGTGCAGTACTGTACTGTACACACTACGTATATGAGCACAATCGTATTTCTGTGTACAAATGTTTCTCACTTCAGGTGTGTCTGCGCAGTTTGTTGGAACGTACCATTATGTCAGTGATTGGAGGGGAATCCTGGACCTGGTTCCCCTCTGGCGTCCCATGAAGAAGAAGCTCCAGAGCCTTCACATCCCGGACAAACCCCCAACCGACTCTAATCCCCTAATTTAAGAAAGACCAGGAGTTTTGGGAGTAAAGGGGTGATGTATTTTATTTTTTGTCAAGATTTTTAACAAAAAACATTTTAAGTTAATAATTACATTTCTATTTAGTTCTAAAATACAACGAAAAAAAAAAAAACACTGAATGTTTTTGGAATTACAGAAAAAAACATGAAATTTAATTCAAGATAGCAAAAAAAAACTGCTTGAAAGTTGCATTCTTTGGAGAATCATGTGACATTTAACCTGAAAATACTGTATTTATGCAAATAACAGGCTACATCACTCAAACCTTTCAGCTCCTGTCGAGTGTTTTTGTCTTTTATAAAGGAGAAATTGGTTTAAATGAAATGAATTCAGAACATTTTGACTGAGTAGCAGAGCAGAAACAAACCCGTCGTCTCATATTTGTGTCTCCATTTCACATGTGCAGGTCAGCTGCTTTGTGTTGTTCTGTAGTAGTTGTTCTGCTCCAAAAGTTTCTCAATAATTCCCTTAAAAAAAAGGAGTTATCAGTCAGAAATAGTTCTTTCTGGCAGAGCAAAAAAGGACCCAGACACTGACCTGCATCTGCTGATACGTGACTCCATCCGTCACATACCCGTCCACTGCGACAACAAACGAGATAAAACGGAATTTTAGTCCAAAATGACTTTTTTAGCATTTTAGTGGTTCGTTCCACAAATACCTGCACTGTCAGGGGATTCTGGGTCTTTTGTGGGGGGGTGCAACAAGGACCACCAGCCTGCAGTGGCTCCATTGACCTCTATCAGCTCTGGGGAGGCCTGGAGGAGCTGAAAACATTTAACTGTTACCCCAAATCAGAGGTACAAACTAAGACTGGAATCTGTCATCCTCATCTTTTTTTATTGTTATTCAATAAAAGGCAAAACATTCAAAACAATCATGAGTTGCAAAACTCAAACATGAAACAAATGTAAAGGAGTCAGAAGAAAAACTTTATTTTTTGCCCCTTTTAACAAATAAATGAATCAATAAAAAATGTATAATTCCAAACCTTAATCAGGAGTGCAGAATGAATGCAAAACACGGAGTTTGACTACTTTTTATTATACTTAATAGATTTGTATTAATTAATTATACTATTTTTATTTAGTTTTTAAAACTTGATATTGACATTATTCATTTCTGTGCTCAATTTATTTATTTACTCCATATACTGATAGACATCGCGCTTTTAGAAATATTGTGTTTTGGTTTGATAAACATTTCTTGGCCTTTCAGATCAAATTTACTTTTTCTATTTATGTTATGTATTAAGGCATTTCATATTGACAATAATCCAGGGGTCACCAAAAACTGAGGGCTGCTTCATGGGTACTGACTCATACGAAGTTACAAATTTTGCTTAGTTATTGTTAGTTACACATTAATAATAATGAATAATGATACTCCTCTATGTAAATACACTGATTTCTAACCATAATTATCATCAATGACAACAAGCTAGGAGACAGATATCAATATTCAGCACTATTAATACATCAGTAGGGCTGCCACAAACGATTATTTTAATAGTCGACTAATCACCGATTATTTTTTCCGATTAGTCGACTAATCTGTTCATGGTCAAAGTGGATGTAAAGATGCTGAAGTTGATAACCAGCTAAAATATTAGTTAAATGCCAAATTTACCAAAAAATAAAAAGAGCCAAAGTTAGCCTAAATAGCTAGCATGCTGCTGAAATATTAGCTAAATTCCAAATTAGCCTTAAAAAAACGGAAAAATCCTATATTAGCCAAAACAGCTAGCATATAGCTGAAATATAAGTTAAACTCAAAAGTTGCCTAAAAACGTAAAAAAGCTAAAGTTAGCCGAAATAGCTAGCATGCTAATGAAATATTTGCTAAACTCCAAATTAGCCTTAAAAAAAATGGAAAATCTTATATTAGCCAAAACAGCTAGCATATAGCTGAAATATAAGTTAAACTCAAAAGTTGCCTAAAAAACGTAAAAAAGCTAAAGTTAGCCGAAATAGCTAGCATGCTGCTGAAATATTAGCTAAACTGCAAAATAGCCTAAAAAACCTTAATAAATGCCAAAATATTCCAAAAAGCTAGCAGAATGCTATTATAACTTTCAACTTTACTACACTCTGACTTCATACAATATAAAGTAACAACTAATCGACTATTAAATTAGTTGTCGATTATTTTAATAGTCGATTAGTCATCGATTAGTCGACTAATCGTGGCAGCCCTATACATCAGTAATTGATATCTCTAATATCTTTGAACTGGAGGAGGTCATAAAAGTCATTTATCATGAACATATTTTTACTATGTTTTCAATTTTAAATCCATACAAATGCAAGTGTAATTTAAATTAAAACAGTAACAGAATAAAATGTGATTTTAGACGCAGCTTACAAGTGACTCGTGCTCATTTTGGTGCCTGCGGGCACCGCGATGGTGACCCTGCCCTACTCTAATCTCATCTTTGTATAGAATTATCTGAAAGTCTCAGATTCTGGTTTAAATCTTCCTGGCAAAACACTAAAATCATTAAATTCAGTAAATGGAGCATTACGTGCAAATTTCAATGTTTTAATTTACATTTTAAAAACTGTCAAACTTGAGCTTTGTTGCCGTTAAAGAGATGTCTAGTAAAATACTAAAAAAGAACAATTAACAGCAGAGAAAGTTTGCTAGAATAAAAAAAAGTACACAAATAAATAGTGTAGCTGGTTTTGATGTTGACTGTCAGACTGAGTTCATTCACACAGTTTGGAAAATGTTCTGGATTCTTGTTTTCTTCCCTTCAACGTGTTTGATTTATCCAAAAGCCACGCCCCCTCAGAGGAGATTTTGGAAACAGAGACTTCAGATCAACATGAAAAATGTTTTTTTAAGACATTTAGGTTGTGGGATTTTGGAAATACTTAATAATCATAATTAAAACACTAGTGGGAACGTTTTTTAAATTAAATAAAATTGTCATGGGGGCTTTAAGGACGAGGGATGCTGAACTGTCTGGATTTATTTACACAGTTTGAAGATGTTTTTGTGATTGGACAAATAAGTCATATGACTAGATAAACCGAGCATGAAAAAAACTTAACTCCTCATTATTAAGAGAAATTCTTCTTTAGGGAAGCAGTAGTCTATTCAAATGTTTTATTCATAGCATTAATATTAATTTTCTCTTTTCATCACTAGATGTCACTAAAATTAACATTTAAAAAAAATCAGCCTTATTCAAACTAATCCACATTCTGAAGTTCTTCATGGCTTGGTTCTTTGTTTTATTTTTATATCAGTACATAAAAGTATGAGATAATCCAACAACAAAGTCCAGATCTGCATGCAGCAGAAAAAAGACAGGTGAAGCTTTTACTGCAGCCCATTTAAAATAGCTTTAAAAAGGAGCTGGGAGATCTTTTTCTTCCTCTAATCTCACTCTTTGAAAAGAAAAGATAAGAATTCTTTTCATGTAAATAGTTTTGTAAACATAAACACCCAGAAAAACTCTTTTTTAAAAGATTTTGTCAATTTCTAAAGAGAAATAAAATGAAATCACAAGGATAAAACTAAAGTTTGAGTTAAGGTCAAAAGGTCAAGATACTCTGAGTTAAAGGAATGTTTTAAAAGAACAAATCTCTAATAGATTAGACCAAACAATAATATTTTTTATTATTATTATCTATTTTAGTAAATGAACAACATTTATACATAGAACCTAATTAGTCAGACATTTTGTATATTCCAATGTTTTCTTAGCTGGGTATTATTTTCCCATGATGCACCTGTCAGAGTTTGAGCGGGATAAATAAGCAGAAAAAGTCGAACCTTGCTGAGCTCCAGCTTCAGGTTGCTGGGGTCGCTGCCAAGTTGGAATAGAGATTTTTTGAACTTCTCGATGAGGCGTCTCTGGACGTCTGCAGACGGAGACGGCGGGAGCTGCACAGGAAACGAGGAATCACAAACACTTCTCTGGTTTGACCGGAAAGCTTTCGGTGAGATAAGTACTTGAGTGATGAAGACGAGTTTGTGCAGCTGCACCAGGAGTTTGTGGATGGGGTCGTGAATCTGTCGCAGCATCTTCTGGGACACGCAGATTCCTGCAGACACTGACATCATCACAACATCTCAGATGAAGGTTTCTGCAGGGTTTATGTGATTGTTAGTAGTGCTGCCACAAACGATTATTTTAATAGTCGACTAATCACCGATTATTTTTTCCGATTAGTCGACTAATTGGTTCATGGCCAAGTGGATGTAAAGATGCTGAAGTTGATAACCAGCTAAAATATTAGTTAAATGCCAAACTAGCCAAAAAATAAAAAGAGCCAAAGTTAACCAAAATAGCTAGCATGCTGCTGAAATATTAGCTAAATTCCACATTAGCCTTAAAAAAACGGAAAAATACTATATTAGCCAAAACAGCTAGCACATAGCTGAAATATAAGCTAACTCAAAAATTGCCTAAAAAAAGTTAAAAAAGCTTAAGTTAACCAAAATAGCTAGCATGCTGCTGAAATATTAGCTAAATTCCAAATAAGTCTTAAAAAAACTGAAAAATCCTAAATTAGCCAAAACAGCTAGCATATAGCTGAAATGTAAGCTAAACTCAAAAATTGCCTAAAAAAGCTTAAGTTAGCCCAAACAGCTAGCTTTTAGATTAAGTATTAGCTAAAATCCAAAATAAACCTTAATAAATGCCAAAATATTCCAAAAAGCTAGCAGAATGCTATTATAACTTTCAACTTTACTACAATCTGACTTCATACAATATAAAGTAACGATTAATCGACTATTAAATTAGTCGTTGATTATTTTAATAGTCGATTAGTCGACTAATCGTGACAGCCCTAATTGTTAGTGGATTACCTGGCCTTGGTTTTATCTTTAGAGCACAAAAATCCATCCTGAGAAAATAAAAAGGATATCAGCTTAACCTTAGAGGAGAGTTCCAAAGTAAAACTGCACATTTAACAACAAATATCGCTTACGTAGCCACACTGCTGTCAGCTGGGACGCATGAACTGGACTTCACATCTTTGAGAAGTTAAACCAGGAAACAGAAGAGTTTGCATCAGTGAGCGGCATCAACCAAATCAAAGCTGAACATTTCTCTCTTCACTTTAAGTGACTTCTCCTCATGAAGCAGAAATTACATTTGAACATTAGATAGGAAAGGGAAGTCTAAAAAAGTTCAACTTTTATAAATAAAATGTTAAGAATAACTTAATACTTTCAGGTCAAAACGACCAAAAAGCCAAAGAGCTCAAATACCTGATAAATGTTAAATGTGAGCAGGAAGTATTAACTACTAATAAGTGATGTTAGAAACGAATGATGGAAAAGCTACAGCAGAAAATGTAAAACAAGTAAAAGCTACTTTAGAGCTGTTTCACTTCACTACTCAATCAATCAAACTTTATTTGTTGATTGCTTTTATGCAGATGTGTACGGCTCAAAGTGCTTTGCAAAAAAGTTGAAAGTTTTAACCAAATTCAGACAATCATCTTTTTTTATAACAGTATTTATAATTATTTTATATATTTAATAGTATTATAAGCATTATTTACATATGTATGAATGTACATATAAAGTATATTTACATTTTAATTTTTAAAATTTGTTTAATCTATACATAGAAATCTGTTTGTCTTTGTTTGTATTTTTGCTTTGATTTGTTAGTATTTTGGGGCGGGAATTGATTTAAAAAAGAAATTAAATAATTAATCGCAAATCTGGAAAAAAAAAATAATCGCAATTGTTTTTTTATTTCTTTTCTTTAGTTACAGTATTTGCCAGCAACTTATTAACTGAAAATAATCACAATGTGATATCACATGCAAAATTATACATTTACAACATTTATTTTTAATCATTTGGAACCTAAAGTCTAAACTCAGTTTTTGTTGATAATACTTTTTCAGTATTTTCAATCTGAATGACTGCATGGTTGTTTATTTAGTATCATTTTGATCAGCACAACATTTCCTATGTGACACTATGCATGTTATATTCACACACTGGACATAAAATCATGCAAAAACAGAAAATTCCACCTGGAATAATGTGATTCATTTTGCCTGTGGAAACCCCAAAAATGTTTAACAAACTGTTTTTACAACATAGAATGAAAGCTTTAGGTGTAACTTTATATATAAAAAAAACAACAACAATAATATAATTTTTCAACACACTAATCAACGTGGTTTTGAATGAAAATACAAAAAATTCCAGTCTAAAGTCAAACCAGGCAGCCCAAAAAATAAGAATATCTCACTGCTGTCTATTCGACATTTTTCTTGGAATTCTGTTTTTTTTTTCTTTTTCTTTCCTTTTTTTCTTTTTTACTCATAAATTTACTTTTTTGTGTTTGTGAAAAACAATAAAACTTTCTTTTTTTGGGGGGAGAAGTTTGATCCTGCTGGATTTTAGGCTGGGGGCGTGTCTGTCCACTCTGAGCTGCTCGCTTCCCGCGACGTCGGTGGGCGGGACATTCACGTTAAACCTTCAAGTTTCCGCTATTTTAAGAAGGGGCTTGTTATTGTAGAAAATTCATGTCGGTCCCCATCCCAAAATAGAATAATGGCGGGTTTCCTCATTGTTGGATTAGCCTCCATAGAGCCGCACTGCTGCAGATCAGCATTACAGCCATCAGATTAACTTTTGTTCTTCGCCTTGTTTATTAAAATAAAAGATCGCTTTGTCCAGAAACGACACATAAATGCCATATTATCTCTTTAACTTAATAAAATCTCAATCGCAGAATGTAAAAAGAAGTTTCAGTTTATTTCAGATGGAGGGCGTTAATACATATTAACGACTTATGTTCTATTAATAACGTGTCAACTTTCATAGTTTTAGTTAAACTAAATCAATTCCATTTCTAAATAAATCTAAAAACGTCTAGTCGGTTTCTGCAGTTTGAAGTGAGCAGACATTCACAACAACCTGTCGTCGTGGCTTCACACTCTTTCGTTAAATTCCTCAACCGCCTGAAACCGTTACCTAGACTGACTTCCTGCTCGCCGCTGTGATTCAGAGGATCGGCTCTTCCTGGAAGGTTCTCCTGAAATGATAATAAAAAACTTCCACATGACAGCTTTTCGGTGCAGCTTTGTGTTTGCACGTTTCTACCTGATGTGAGCAAGCGGCCTCGCCGGCTTGCTTTCCCATGAAGCACTTCTGTGCCCGTTTCCTGTCGCGCTCGGCTCTCCGTTCTAAGGCATTGTGGGAAGCGTAGAGTCCATCCATGAGCCTCATCATCAGGTCTGAGATCCTGGAGCTGACGGCTACGACGTCCGGTCGCTGCTCGGCGTCAGGAGTCAAACACCTGCTCGGGAGAGAGGGATCCGTCGGGTCGAAGGGTCACGGGGACGGGCGGCACAAACCCGAGTCTCACCATCGGATGGTTTGTGGGACTCGCTCTGAAAAGACTCCCTCCTCCACAGGCTCATACTCAGCCTCCACGATCTGTCAGCACGGAGGAGAATCCATCACTGATGTTTCCGAGGAAACGTGGAAGCTTCTGAGAGTTTCTGTCACCTTGCTGGCCAGAGAGAGCATGTTGCTGCTGTAGAACGGAGGCTTCAGAGTGGCCATTTGGTAAAGTATGCAGCCCAAAGCCCAGATGTCAGCTTTTTCTCCGTACGGCTCATTTTTCACCACCTCCGGACTGTTCACAGAAATGTCAATAGAAGGAAAACCCGATGAAAACAGAAGCTAACTAGAACGTTTTATTACCTCCAATAATTCTAATTTGAACGCTTTTTTGCTGAAAATGCTGAAGCAATTTACTGTAATTGCTGAAAATGCAAAAGCTATCTGCAAAATTTGATAAAAGACTGGAAATTTCACTAAAGAATTATTAAAGAACACTCAAGTTGGTTTAAATTTTGGAAAAAATTATAGGGACTTTGCTTTAAGATCCTCCATATATGCCAATTCTGTAAAAAATTTGTGTGTTGCTTAAATATAAGCTAAACTATAAATTAGCCCAAAAAGCTAGCACATTGATAAACACTAGCTCAACTCCAAAAATAGCCTAAAAATTCAGGTTAGCCTGTTGCTAAAATATTAGTTAAACTCAAAAGTAGCCTAACAAACCTCTGTAAGTAACAAAACGTTAGTGTGTCCTTGAAAAACTCAAAAGTAGCCAACAACCTTAGTGGAATCATTAACTAAAAACTTTCCTTGCAGATTCTCTTGAGACGCAACTACGTCATCAGTCTACACCCGTATGGGCTTTCATGGTCCAACCCCCAGAAATGTTCACTCAAAATGCCAGGACTATTCAAGTCCGATCCAGTCCGCTCTGGACCGCTCGGTGGAAATAAGGCAATAGTTTGTGTTTGTGGATCCAGCGCTCTCATCATGTCCCCCAAAATGAAAGTTCCTTCTTGCTTCTTTCTTATCATTTATTTCAAGATTTCCCTATTTTTCTTCACCTTTTCATTGTGCAGCTCCATTTCCCTGCGCACTTGCTCGCTCAGCTGTAGATCCACTCTGGTTTCTCCAAAAGTTTTGGAGAGCACCGTTGCTTGCAGGTGTCCGGCGGTGCGCTGATGCCTCGTTGCTGCCTTGGTAAGGCAAGACAAATTCACAACTCCAGTGTGGCTCCAAACACCATGCCGATCAGTGGCAAATAACAAGCATTCCCAGCAATACAATTTACAGCGTTCCTCGGAGCTCGTAGTTCGTGGACAAATCCTTTCCCCGGTTGTGACAGGCTTGCTAGCTTCGGAGTTGCCCGACCTTGTTCAACAATTTCCAGCTTTTCTTGAAAAGTCCGTCTTGAAAATAGTTTTGACAGCAAGTCTGCCACCAAATCAATTTCTTCTCCTCCTTCATCCATTGTGGGTTGACAAAACAGCTATTAAATCCTCTATTTGCTCGTACAGCTCGCTACAGATCCACTTTGCTAGCTCTGGCTGGTACACTCTCTGACTATCCAATCAACGCCTGTGAAAATGCTGACGTTTCCGTACGCCTGCTAGAGGGCCTTGGTGTCGCCAACTCCAACTCTGATTGGTTGAAGCAACAGTTTGCTCAACATTTATTTTATGCTATAGGGCCCGCAGAATTGATTGTGAAGGCCTCCGGGCAGATTTCTTTGACCCTAGCAACAAATAGTGCTGAAATGTGATTGGCTAAATGCTTAAAAATGAAAATACACGTCTGGAAGCAGCGCAACCAGGGGGCTAGCAATGAAAGGAAGCGGACAGACAATTTGGAATTATTGATTACATATTCACGGACAAAACATGATTAATATCAGTCTGTGATTCAGATATTTTTAGGCCAGCAGAGAAGGCCTTGCAGGCCCTGACGGCCCAGCACTGCTAAAATATTAGAACAATTAGCACAAAAAAACCCCTCAGTAGATGTCAAATTACCAAATGAGCTCATAACATAATATGCTAACTATAAATTATTTAAAAATTACTGTTAACAATGTTTTCAAAGTGCACAAAATATTCTGAAGAATTTGAAAAATCTCTCATTCACTTCCTATGGTGGCGTATTTTGCTCAATATTTCAAAAACTATAAAGTTTATGAATGTAAAGTTCAAGCACTAACGTCCCGAACAAGGTGAACGTTTTGATTGAGTTTTTACATAATGGAAATCATACGGAAAGGAGCAGAAGAATCACTATAGTGTGAATATTTTGAAGCATTCACTGTATAACATCATTTTACAGGTTTAAATATATTTTTGTATTTTTGTATCTTCTCACCAGGAGTAAAGGATGGTGCCGACCACGGATGTTAGCTTGCTGTTCTCCTGTTTCTGCTTGGCCAGACCGAAGTCAGCTTCAGGTAAAGAAGAGACGGCAGTTCAAGTCTCAGCGGAGGACAGAAATGGGATGTGAAGGAGGATGAACGCAGACTCACTGATGGTCACTTTGTCCTTCTCCCCCAGCATGATGTTGTTCGGTGTCAGGTCCCGGTGGACGATCCTCTTCTCCTTATGCAAGTACCGCAAAGCCAGACATACCTGAAACGTTTGAGATGCGATCAATCCGTCTGCTTTTTCAACTAATCAAGAGGAAATCATCCTTACAGTATTCAGTAGTGTTATTCAATAATATACACAAACATGAGGTTTATAAAAAGATGAGAAGTACTTTCATTACAGCGACTCTCATTCTCGCTGCACCTAGCATTAAAATCCCGTCTAGTTGAACGCAACGCTAGAATTTTTTTCTTAAAATTAGGGCTGCCACGATTAGTCGACTAATCGACGACTATAGTGGACGACTAATTTAATAGTCGAGTAGTCGTTACTTTATATTAAATGGAGTCAGAGAATAGTAAAGTAAACATGCTAGCTTTATGGACTATTTTGACATTTATTTAGGCTGTTTTGAAATTTAGCTAATATTTCAGCAACATGCAAGCTGTTTTGGCTAACTTAGCCCAAAAAAATGAAAAGAAAGAAATAAAAGAAATATTGCAAACTAATATTTTAGCGAGCTATCAGCTTCAGCATTTTCAGCCATTAGCTTCAGCAAATTTCAGCTATCAATTTCAGCAACTACAGCTATCATCGCTACCATCTTTAGCGGCCAAATTTAGCTTACAGCATTAAGACTAGCATTATCGCAGGTGATTCTATATGTCTAGTTTAAAGTAAGGATGTCCCGACCAGGTTTTTTTGGGCCCGATCTAATTCCAAGTCATTCGATTTTGTGTATCAGCCAATACCGAGTCCTGATCCGACACTTTTGTAACACAATTAAAACATAAACAAACTGAATAAAATGATTTGGGTTGTCCCTTATTTGTATTTCTTTAACCTTCTTTTATTATTAAAAACTTAAATAGAACACTTCTGTGAAGTAGTTTTAATAAACAAGTAAAAATAGAGAAAATATAAACTGGCAAAAAATATATATTTTCTTGTTATATAATTGATAATAAGTCACATGAGAAAGTTTAGTGACTTTAGCTCTTTATATATTTAGAGCTATTGAACCTTTTTAACCAAATGTGATTCCTGTCCTTTTTTAAAAATATTAAAAATGAATGATGACTTTGTTTTTTTAAGATAAAGTTATTTTTTAAGCACTAAAGACATCACATTTTCAGTTTTATTTCCACAGTAGTTAATTTTCTTAACTTTTATTTCTCTGTCAGATAAATAAAACAGGCATATCAAAGAACACCCCGGGTCCTAAGGAGTAAAATCACAAATCCATTGTGGCTCCTTGTTCAAACACAAAATAAATCATGGAGACTGCTGACCCAGCCATGTCGACCGTCTGAGTCAGCAGCTCGCTGCTAACCTGCTAATGGCTACCTAGCATAAACTACCAAAAAAAAAAAACCAAATAAACAAAGCCTGCAAACTAAGACTACCAAGGTCCAACCCCAAACTAAAATAACAAAACCCAGCAGTGTCAGACTGCTGAGGACAAAGAGGAGAAAAAGAACAAAAATAAAGAAAAGAAAAATAAAATAGCAATTATTATTGATTGCTAAAGTGCACATAGATGATAAACTATTAAGCTTTTTACATCCTTGTTGACCTGAAGATGTTTTGTTTGCACAACTCTACCTCCAGAATGCAAAGAAAAACTTTGGTAAAAAGTTTGATCTTTTATGAGTTAAAAGCACTGAAATGATCCTGTTTGGATATTTTATTTTGAAAATAAGTTACTTGAGCTTCTGTCAAACATTAAAAAATAACATTTTGCGAGATACTTGTCTCTTTTTATATTTGTGCTTTTGATTGTTCCAAAAAAAAAAAAAAAAGATTAATATTATTTTTAAAAATAAGGTCATGAATGCAAATCCAAATTTCTTAAAAGCTAAAGTAACCTGGCTAATCCCGCTCTTTCTAGGTTTTGATCAGTAGAAAACAACCGACCGACCTCTGGTTTAGTGCGACACCTCGGTGACGTCAGCGGCTTTACCTGAATGAACACGTTCCAGATCCGGTCCTCGGTGAAGCGCTGCTGCTTCTCCTGCAGGGAGGTGAAGTGTTCGGCCAGAGGGACTCCCTCGATCAGCTCCATCACGATGTAGAGCTTCTCGCCTGAAACACAGAGGAGCGTTGCGGCTTTTCCCGCTCTTTCATGAGGAGCTGCTGAAGCAACTACGCACCGTCTAAAAACGTCTTGTAATATTTGACGATATTTGGATGCATCATCTGGAGACGAGAAAGAACAAAAGTTCATTTATTTTAAAAAGTAAGGAGGAAGACTTTCGATTTATTCCAGATTCTGGAGAACCTGTACCTGTTCTTTGATGATGGTGAGCTCAGAGATGATCTTCTCCACATTACTGTCTCTGGACCTCTTGTCTTTACCAAACGCCGGGTTGTGCAGGTTCACTTCCTTCAAAGCCAGGAGGTTCTGACCACTCTGCTTCTGGACCTAACATTACAGTCACTGTTACTGAAACCCAACCTTTATTTAAATCTGTGATGTTTCTCCACCTTGAAGACGCTTCCAAAGGCCCCCGTGCCCAGATGCTCCAGAACCGAGTAACCGCTGATGACTTTGAGGGGAGCCCGGTTCTGATCCACGGACCGGATGCCGTCTCTGAGAGCCTCCAGCTTCTCCTCCTGCATCAAAATCCTCTCGGTTAATTCAGCGAATCCAAAAGAACGCAGTCATTTCAACCCCAAACCAAACATGTTCAGCAGCTGTTCTCTTACAGTGTAACGTGAAACCACAGTTTGCAGCTCCTCGTAGGCCGCGAGCTCCCGCACGTAATGTCCAACATCAATAAACAACTCAAAGAGCTCTGTGGGAAAGAGTCTGGAAGAGATTCCAGTGAGCAGAGGACGTCAACATTCAAAATCATAAAGTATTTATGCAAAGACAGCCCCCCCCGTATATATTCATGGGGGGGTCGCTTACCTTTTAAAGAGTGGTCTGTTTCGTTCAACGCTAAAGAGAAAACGCAGAGTCCGGAAAGCGTAGCACTGCCAAACAGAAAAGCAGCATCTCAGTTTCTGACTGGTTCTTCAGATTCCACATCCTGATGCAGGAAACTGCTCCTCTTTTAATGGCATTTCTTGCCACCTTTATGCTGATGATACTCCGCTTTATGTATCTTTCAAACCTCAGGATGTTTTTAAAACACAGGTGTCTGGATTCGGTTAAGAGTTAGATGAACGACAACTTTCTGCAACTAAATGAAGCTGAAATGGACGTCCCCGTTTATGCTCCTGACAAGCACCTCCCCCAGATAGTCCAATGGTTTGGTCCACTTGCCTCTTTCGTCAGACCTTCTGTTAGACACCTGGATGTAACTCTAGATCCAGTTTTATCTCATGACTTTCTTGTCGTTTCACTTGTTCGTTCTTGTTTTTATCATTTAAAAAACATTGCTAAACTGAGTCCAGTTGTTTCGTGTTCTGAGGTGGAGATGTATGGAGAGAAAATAGACTCACTCTGACCTGTGCGTGCGTATTCTTGATCTGTGCATAACTTTGGATTTGTGCGTGCGTATTCTTGATTTGTGCATGCATAATTCTTGATTTGTAACACATATAATACATTTTGTGCAAAAGTAAAAAATTACAAAAGAGAAAGTAATCAAAATACAATTTACATATACACAAATTAAAATGATAACAGCCTGAAACTAATTACATACACAAATTTAAAAATTATGCACAAATCACCTCTCACGCACTCACAACTTACGGTTGCGCACAAATATATTATTTCACATCTCACTGACTCATCCATGAGTACTATTAGAATGCTCGTTCACCATAGTTTTCTTGTCCGTTTTAAACTTTGATTGAATAATATTGTTAAAACTTGACATTTTCTCACTTTCTTAAAAGATATTCCTGTTAATTAATATAAAAAGAGTCTAAATAACCGTTTAAAAAAACACTTGTCCCTTTAAAAATACGAATATTTTCCAGATAAGAGTGGTTATATGTGCAGGAGCTCCTCTGGTCTGATTCCCCCCCTGCGGATCCTGGGCGGGGGAGAATGGCGGCAGAACGCAGCGATTGAGATCCTTCCTTGTGATCCCGTGATCTTAGCCGGCCCGTTGGCTGATCAAGCCCCTCTGCCCGGTTTAGAAGTGCCTCATTGTGCAATCGCCACGTTCTGCCGCCGGTCTCCACGCAAGTGAACTCTGCGAGTTTAGAAGGCTCCGGCATCGTGGCTGGTGACCAGCCCTCGTGTTTAATTTGTACATGTGTAAATTGTATTTTTTTTTTTTAATTTGTAATATTTTTAGTTTTGTACAAAATATATTCTATGAGTTACAAATCAAAAATTACGCATGCACAAATCAGAGTGAGTCTATTTTCTCTCCATATGTTTGGAACATATTTTGAGCTCTTTTAATGGCATTTCTTACCATTTTTCTGTTGATGATATTCCGCTTTATGTGTCTTTTAAACCTCAGGATGTTTTTGAAATACAGATTTTATGCAGGTGTCTGATTCGGTCATGAGTTAGATGAACGACAACTTTCTCCAACTAAATGAAGCTAAAATGAACGTCCCCGTTTATGCTCCTGACAAGCACCTCCCCCAGATAGTCCAATGGTTTGGTCCACTTGCCCCTTTCGTCGGGCCTTCTGTTAGAAACCTCGGGGTAACTCTAGACCCAGTTTTATCTCATGACTCTCATGTCGGTTCACTTGTTCATTCTTGTTTTTATCATTTTAAAAAACATTACTAAACTGAGTCCAGTTGTTTCACGTTCTGAGATGGAGATGCTCATTCATGCTTTTATTTCTTCTTCTTGATTATTGCAACTCCATCTTCACATGTCTCCAAAAATAATGTCTAGAACGGCTTCAGGTTGTTTAAAACGCTGCTGAAAGGCTTTTAACTAAATCCTCCTAGTACTCACATGTCTCCCTGTTGTTAATCCAGCTGCACTGGCTCCCCATTTGTTTTAGAGTCCAGTTTAAAATCCAGGTTTTAATTTATAAAGCTCTTAATAAACAAGCACCGCCCTGTATAAAGGACCTCGTGCAGCTGTCCACTCCCAGCAGGTCCCACAGATCATAAATAAAAAATTATTAGATTATTATTTATTTTTAAATTCGTGCACCTGTAGTGAAGCAGGCGCCGCTCCGCCCTCCTCTGGTAAAATCAACTTTGCAATGATGTAGACGCCATTTTCCTGTGGAAAGACAGAGTCATTCCTCAGAAGTTTTGTTTTATCACCAGAAACGACATTTACCTGAACGATGTGGAGAGCAGAGGAGTCGTCCAGACTCATCTCAGTCAGAGCCGTGCAGCAGGCTGGAAGAAGGTGTAGACCAGGGGGGGCAAACTCAGTCACACATGGGGCAAAATTCAAAACACACCACAGGTCACGGCCCGAACACGATGAACATTTATTGAACGCTCTAAAACTGTACTTTTAAAATGTTAAAACTGTAACTCTCTTAACATAATTATGCTGTAAGATGATTCAGCCGCTGAAGATGCTAGTGCTGATAGCTGAAGATGCTAAAAATGCTAACATATTAGTTAAATGCCAGATTAGCCTCAAAAAACTATTTAACAAAAACCTAGGTTAGCTAAATAGCTGAAGAAAAAGCTAAATGTCAAAATAGCCTAAAAATCCGAACAAAAAGCCTAAATTAACCAAGACTTCTAGCTTGTAGCTGAAATATTAGCTAAACTCCTACATAGCCTAAAAATCTAAATGGAAAAAATAGTCCAAAAAGCTAGTAGAATGAGAATTTTTAAAACTTTAAAACCACATTTTTTTTATTTATAATTATGAATAAAAACAAACAGGAATATAATTCCTTAATAAATCTGCTCAAACCTTAAATACATTTTAATATTTTATCTCCATAAAAATATATTTTGTCAGAATTATACAACTTAGAAATGAGCGCAAGATAACATCAGGCAATTAATAACAATAAAATAAAATGATCTGGAGGGCCGGATAGAATCACCCGGAGGGCCGGCTCCGGCCCCCGGGCCTTGACTTTGACGCGTGGTGTAGACCGTCATTAAACAGTCAGTTGACATCCTAAAGGTCACGCTGGAGGTCATCACAGGCTGATTTTCAGCGTTTGTCTTTAGATCTCATTATGTTTACTGCAGATTTATCGAACACAGGAAGTTTACGACCACTTTCCTTAAAACAAATCCAACGGCTTCACTTCAGGAAGGTTGTGTTTGCTCTCTGATAAGACTCTCCTGTGGGAGGAATTATCATCATTACAGCAACAAAACTACCAGTTTTCACTGTTTTGCCAAAGTTTTAAAGGGACCATAACATGAAAAATCTACTTTTTTAGTTTTTAAGCGTATTATAATGTTCATTTCTCATTGAGATGAATCCTAAACAGATCCGAGAATGGTGCCAGCAGACGGGGGATATTGGGAAGACGGCAGAAGAAAGGGAGCAGACTATTTCCTGGAGAAAAAGCGAGAAACGCATTGGGAGAACTGGTTTAAACGTGGATTATTGAGCAAGAAAGCGAAATGGATCTGCATTTCAATAAATCCTGAAATAAATCCTGAAATGTTCATCTGGTGTTGTCTACATTTTTTTGACCAAACTTCACCACAAATTGAACCCATCACCATCATGTCTGTGCCAAATTTGGGGGATAAACGTCCGACCTGCTCCGTATGTGGGCCTACATCGATTTTAAAAAATGATGATAAAAAGTTTCTCCTCATATTTTCGTGGGTGACACGGCGGCTCTAGGATGGCGTCGTGAAGTGGGTGGAGCCCTCAGGTAACGAAAGGCGGAGCCTCAGAGATCGAGTCGTTTTACTTCCAGGTATAAAAATAGTTCATATTTTATAAATAATTCATCTTTTAGTGTTCCAAATGTGATATAGGATAATTTACATGGATGTAGTTTACTCTGAAAGTATTTTTTAAAGTGAGGAACACCTCCTGTTAACAAATGGAATGATACTAAGGACAAAAAAGGAAAGCAGACTAATGTGTTCTGATGATTGAGAATCCTCACTGACAACACAACGGGATTGACGGTGCGTGTGCACACAGAGACCTGACTTCAGGGCGGCGCTGTTGTCCGACTCCTCCGGAGACCTCGGCTCCTCTTTCCGCTCCACGGCTCAGAAATGTGCGATCTGTCACTAAAAGAGAGTCAGTTAGTCCCCGTGTTGCAGTGTGAAAGACTCTGCTTTCAAAGACGGGACATTAATGATCACATGCTCTGATGTAGTGTTGCTAGGCAACCACCACGACATCAGTGGCTGTGTTAGTCCTTAAAATGCATCAAAAAGCAGCTTTAACCTTTAAAGTCCCACTCCGATCATCCTCGGATCTATTTTCAAGGCGTTCCCAGTGTTGATGTCGTTTCAGCCAAAATCAAAAAACCTGTGTCGTTTTCTGGGACATAGTTTCTGCAGAGCGGCAATAGTTCATTAGGTGTGTTTGAGATCGTGCAGGAGGACACAGCCTGGATTCTGGTGCATGTTGGGTAGTTTTTCCTCAATCATCATAAAATATGGCGAGAAAGGGGCGGGGGCAAGGCGCCTACCCAAGGAAGTGCAGCTAGAAATCTAGGCCTTGCTGACTACAAAACAGTGCATTGTGGGAAACAGTGTCCTATCAGTTCTTGTAGCTGATGCTGATCAGAAACGACTGTGGCTAAATGAAGGAAGTCTGTATATTGTATCTGGACAGTAGTGAATCATTGATGTAAAAATAAACAAGATTTTAAATAATTTCTAGATATATGAGTTATTGTTGCCTTTAAAAGTTAACTTTAATTCATTTAAATGTTATTTATTTCTCTGGGACAATGCCTTTCCCCGCCTCCGCCTGCAGCCGCCTGGTTTAGCCAACAATCCAACTCAAACACACCTATTTGAAAGTCACCACTGAGTTGTGGGCGGGACCCTTGGAATGGGGTAAGCCCGCCCCTATTCCCCTTCCCGTTGTTGAGCCCGACGCCAGAAAACTAAGACGCACATGGATCTCTTTGTCTGCAAGCGGATGCATCAGAATGGAGTGTAGCAGCGACTGGAAAACCTGTTTTTCAAATCGCATTTTTGTCATCTGCTCCTGATTTACAAAGATTTGAATAAAGAAATACTCAGAAATTTATTTTCTTTTAAATATGTCCTTCATCATCAGAAAAGTATGGAGCTATAAACCTGCCAACAGTGAGATCTGAACCCGGGTGAGTCCCAGACCTGTGTTTAAATTAGTGTTCTGTATAATAAGGGCGGCCCGCCACAGAGCCAGTTTATCCAAGCTTAAGGAGGTTTTCTACGCCTGTATTTAACACAATAAGATGACACTTTGAACGGGCTAGAACGGCGTTTTGGACTAAAACTGCTTATTCTCATGGGAAAATTTCAGACTATGATAATACAGACTAAACACCCATTATCTGACCATAAATAGTTCTCAGGGTCAGTGAACGCACCGCGACCGAAGCTACCACCCTCATCGATTTTGATTGGTCAGTCGTGTTAGCCCCGCCCCAACGCGCCACAACAGTGCCAAAAGTTTTGAAACTGAACTTTTCAGATTCAAAAACAACAAAAAAAGGAGTTAAACGTGAAAAAAAGTGGAAATTTTAAGTTTTGAAACCTAAAAAAACAAAACATTTGAAGCTGAAAATAATTAAGTTGATTTTAGAATAGCGAAAAGGTTTTGGACATTTTACTTTTTTTTTGGCCAAACACCAATATATTTTTCAATGTGTTCTATTTGAGTTTAAAAAATTATGGCCAAAAAAATAGCTCCAAAGAAAAATGAGTGGATCTTTAAATCTACTGACTTCCCTCTTTGGTGATATTAATCAGAAACACAAATTGTTAGAAGTGAAATAAATGTAATAAAAAGTTTATCCATGAATCTCTAAACCAAAATGTCACATAAAATTTGATTTTTCAACTCTAAAATAACTGCTTAGATCCGCTAGAGAGCAAACGGGTGACGGATGTGCTATGATGCTCTCCAATGAGCAAACATGAAGATCATTTGAATTCATGAAGCTGCTGTGCTTTTAGAAGGATCAACAACATTGCAACTACTTTGCAATGAAGAAAAATGTAAGAAAACTTTAATTGTGTCATCAGAAAAAGCAAAAACACTGTTGGATTTGGTGTAAGTAAAGTGTTTGTCAGCAGACTGATGACCTGCTGAGCAGCCGCAGCAGCTGCTGCACCCCGCCCCAGCTCCGGATCTCCACCCTGGCCTCGGGATCCTCGCAGAGCTGCACCAGAACCCAGCAGACGGTCCACAGCAGCTTGACGTGCGGGCCGTGCAGCAGGCTCAGCAGCACCGGCACCCCGCCCAGCTCCCTCACCTGGCTCCTCACCTGCGGCACCGGCGACAGGAGCCTCAGCAGCTCGCCGCTCATTCTGAAGGAAACGTTTTGAAATCTTTATTTTGATCATGTTCTCCCCAACAACTCAACGTAAAGCGCTCCTGACTTTTTTGACAGCAGGTCGTGCTCCTGCAGGATCACCAGGAGAGTCTCCACCACCGGCAGCTCCCCCAGCTCCTGCTTGCATTCTGGGCTGCAAAACGAATAAAAACTAAAGATCTACATCTGTACATCTGTACTAGGGCTGCCACAAATGATTATTTTAATAGTCGACTAATCACCAATTATTTTTTCCGATTAGTCGACTAATCTGTTCACGGCCAAAGTGGATGTAAAGATGCTGAAGTTGATAACCAGCTAAAATATTAGTTAAATGCCAAATTTACCAAAAAATAAAAAGAGCCAAAGTTAACCAAAATAGCTAGCATGCTGCTGAAATATTAGCTAAATTCCAAATTAGCCTTAAAAAAACGGAAAAATCCTATATTAGCAAAAACAGCTAGCCATAGCTGAAATATAAGCTAAACTCAAAATTTGCCTAAAAAACTTAAAAAAGCTTAAGTTAACCAAAATACCTAGCATGCTGCTGAAATATTAGCTAAATTCCAAATTAGCCTTAAAAAAACGGAAAAATCCTATATTAGCCAAAACAGCTAGCACATAGCTGAAATATAAGTTAAACTCAAAAGTTGCCTAAAAAACGTAAAAAAGCTAAAGTTAGCCAAAATAGCTAGCATGCTGCTGAAATATTAGCTAAACTCCAAAATAGCTTAAAAAACCTTAATAAATGCCAAAATATTCCAAAAAGCTAGCAGAATGCTATTATAACTTTCAACTTTACTAAAATCTGACTTCATACAATATAAAGTAACGACTAATCGACTATTAAATTAGTTATCGATTATTTTAATAGTCGATTAGTCATCGATTAGTCGACTAATCGTGGCAGCCCTAATCTGTACCTCCTCGGCTGAAACCTTGACTTACCTCTGAGCGACGGCAGTGAGCGCCAGCAGGGCTCCCTGCACCACGCCGCTGTCTCTGGCGTGGAGCAGCTTCACCAAACTCTGCAGAGCAAAGACCAACAAAACAGATCTGAAATTTATGAAAACAAGAGGAAAACATGAGTAAAGAATTCTGATTTTAAAAGTGACGGTCAGATTTGAGAGGAAGGGAGTGAATCGGGACAAAGAAGCTTAAACATTTTTAAAAAAATCTTTTTTGGTAAATGGGATTTTTTATCAGGAAGATCTGCTCTTGATGAGATGGTGGTGGAGTGGTTAGCACTCTTGCCTCACAGCAAATCAAATCCCAGCTGGGACCTTTCAGTTAAGAGTCTGTATGCCCTCCTGTCCTCGTGCATAAACATGCTTCATACGTTTTTGGAGACTAAGTTGCCCCAAAGTGAGGCTGTGAGTGTTTATGACCCTCCGTCACCCAGCAGTATCTGGGATAGGCTCCAGCAACCCAGTGACCCTGAAAAAGGTTCAGTGGGTTCAGAAGATTTTGGAAATCAAATTTTTTATATTTATAATAATACATTTTATTTATTTGGTGCCTTTCTGTGAACTCAAGGTCACCGAACGGATGACAGCACAAATTTAAAAAGCACATTTGTTAAGTTAAAAGTTTCAACAGACAAATGTATTGCAGTCAGGAAGTAAGTCTGAAAATGTGAGTTTTAAAGCTGATTATTTATTTGACAAAGTATGGACTTAGTGCCTACAAGTATAAGTTCTGTTTTATTTCTTTTTAGTCGGAGGAAATTAGACGGATTTTATTGAGAGAAGACAACTGGTAAGTGAGGCAGGTGGGGGGTGGAGTCTGGTTTGGTGGAAACGAATAGCTGGGTGTCATCTGCATCTTCATGAAAATGTATTTGACGGTGACGGAAGATTTGACCAAGGGGGAGAACGCAGATGTTAAACAGCAGGGGTCCCAGGAGAGAGCCCTGGGGTACGCCTGTGGTGATGGACAACCACACAAAAGTGTGACTCAAAAAGAGCAAAAAAGATTTGATTCTGTTATTTCTGTTGGAAACTAACCTGATCAAAGAGTATTTCTCATCAACTGCTGGTGTGTTTTACCGTTTTATCTTTGTTTTCATCTGTTGTTTTTAAGGTTTTTATGTGATGTATCTGTATTTTTACTTTTTAGCTGTGTTTTTATTGTACTTTGAGCTTTTAATATGCAGCGCCTTGTCCGATTAAGGTCATTTTTAAGGCGCCATATAAATCAAATAAACTTAAACTCAAACCTTCTCGAGCGAGAAAAATAACATTTTTGCAAAAAAAAATAATTAATTAATTTTAAAAAAGGTGTGTTGACATACAAGTGCTGAAATGTATATATAATATTGTGGTTAAATGTATATTTTGCATAGTTTCCTTCAAGCAAGCTTCACATGTGGAATTACAGATTAAAGTATAATGAATAAGAAAAAATCTCCTTTGAAACTGAAAATGCATGGTTCCCCATTCAAAAGTGTCCTCTTCTGCAGGCTTGAACTGTTTCAGCTCAGATTTGAACCCACACTAAACCACAGATCTGTACATGTAACGTGTACACCGCTGTAAAGCTGTTATCTCATTGGTCCGGAGCAGATCTCGAGGGTCATGTTTGCTGCACGGCAGGTTTCCCCTGAAGGATTTGAGCCGAACGACACCTTCAGAAGGATGAAAGGTTCAGATTGGAGTCCTTTCATGCAGCAAATAATGAGAGGGAGGATGCAGGCTGCTGAGGTGAGGAGAGGATTTTAAGTACAGGGGCGAGGGTTTAGAACATTTGTTGGAAAAAAAGGTGAAGACGAGATGATTGGAAAGCGTCTGGGAAGATTGGAGTCGGTTTGTCACGATTCTGTTCTTTAGTTCAGGTTGAAGAATCGTGTGTGAAATTTCCTAAGAGTGTCAGCAAGAAGGAGAGGAAGGATGGAGGAGATGAGGATGCTGAAGATCTCTTTGGGACAAACAAAAATGGATGGAGGGATATTTTTGGAGATAAAAGTGGGTTGATTTTGTTTGGAAAAACTCCAGAAGAAGAATAGTTGTTTGATAAAAGAGCTGCCAAGCAGGAGGTCTAAAAGAAAAAGAGCAGACTGATGTGGTAAAAAGAAAGAAAATAGGGTTGAATCAATACATTCACTGCTGCAACTCCTGATGGGAGCAGAAGACGGTTGTACCACTGAAAAACAAGAACGTGTCACAAATGGTCTCTCTGACTTGTTTTTCTTTAAACTGTTCCAGAAAAACTGGTTTCTCCTGAAGAAAATATGCTTCAGATTCAGGTGGAGTTTTACTTTTAAAAACTATTTATTATGGTGAAAGTCAAAAATTCATAACAAAAATTTTAAAAAGATGCTTTTCAATTCAAGGGGTTTCAGTTAAATCACATTCAAACAACTTATGAATTCTTTAATTGTGTGTGTTATTCTCAGCTGTTTTTGATGCTTTTATACTACAAGTGATTTAATGTGTACGTAGTTGTATATTTAACTTTAACTTTTTTATTTTTTGTATTCATGTAACGGGCAGAAAAATATCATTTTTTTTCACTCTGCTCCCTCTCATTTGTTGTTTTAAAATTTATGTTTTCTAGAGGAAATGAAATATTATAGAAAAAAAACAGTGAGATCAAAGAAAAACTAAAGTCCCGCTCTATTTTTAGCTGCTACTCTGGAATATTTTTATCACACAGTATTCATCCAGCAGGTGGATCTGAAGTACGGTGGCCCTGAAGTGCAAATCACATCAGCAAATCATTCGACACAAAAATATATCAACCCTTTAACACCTGAAGCATTTCCGGTTAAAACATAAAACATCTTGACATAGTGTAACTTTTCAACCGTTAACACGATTGACGGTTTTAATGCTTGAAATGTTACACAAAATGAAAGACAACATAAACCGTGGAGCTCTGATGTTAAAGAGTTTAACAACGGCAAGCAAAAAGCAAAACAACATATTTAAAAAATAAAAAATCCAAAAAAAACACAAAATAACTTCCAGAAATCAAAATAAAATGTAAATACAAATTAAACAGAATAAAGGTGGATATTATGGATTGGATGATGATGTTTGAGTTTGGAAGTGGGAAAACAGAAGGATGTAAAGTTCAGCTTGAGTTAATTGATCAATCACCAAACGTTGGCAGTGGTCGGATGAATTTATCTTTAATCAGAAGTGATCATCATGCTATCCCAGTTTGTCTTGGTTTTAAAAATGAAGTACTCAGGTGAAAATGTTCTTTAAAATAATAGAAATGACCTGAAGTCCATGTCTTATTTGAACTCTATTCTCATTTACTTCACCTCTCCTCTGGTCTGTATTACTTATTTTACTTCCTTCTCTGAGCTTCTGATTGGTGCAGTGCGATTCATGTGTTGTTCCTCTTTCCCTCTCCAGGGGAGCAGGAGAAATTTCAGATTCCTTGTGGATTGTCTGAGCTCCTGTTCTTGGCCGTGGACCTCGCCTCTGGCTCGTCTTTGCTGTGGACCTCGCCCTCATCTTTCCCTCAGTCCTATCTGCCTGAATTCTATTCAAATACGTAGTTATAGAGTCAGATAAGCTAATTCTTCATTAATAATCTCCCGTCCGTCCTCAGATAGGATCTCTCCTTCATCTGAACATCCCGGAGGTTTCTTCTTTTTTCCTGAATCAGGTTTTTTGGGAGTTTTTCCTTACTGGGAAGGAGGATCTAAGGGCAGGAATAACATTTAATTTAGTCTGTTTAGTTTTTAGCTATTGTTTATATTTTATGACAGACCTTCTGCTTCTGTACATTTATCAATATGAAGCCCAATGAGGGGATTTTGTTGTGATATCGGGTTATATGAATAAAATTGAACTGATTTGAACTGACGTCTTCAGATATATTTCTGAACAAGATAATGAATCTTATTTTCCCATTTATGTGCTATGAGAAAAATAATATTCCTTTTATTTTTTTCTCCTTGATTCTTGTTGAATGCAATGTTCTGTTAATATTTACAAATATGATGTGTTGTTGGAATTTTTTCACCCCAAAAAAAAAAAAAAATAGATACCGTTACGCCCAAT
Source organism: Oryzias javanicus (assembly GCA_003999625.1). Lineage (NCBI taxonomy): Eukaryota > Metazoa > Chordata > Actinopteri > Beloniformes > Adrianichthyidae > Oryzias > Oryzias javanicus. The sequence goes on along the minus strand of CM012452.1, from coordinate 33,561,072 downwards.
AACTTCCTGTTGAAAAGAACAAAAATCATCGTCCAATCAATGATGTCCCATTTCCAGTTTCTGATTCTGTTTCATCTTTTTAATATTTTATTTTGATTTCTGTGTATTTCCTTTTTAATTATTTTATTTTTTTAAATACCTTTTCATTTCTGCAATTTTGTTTTGATTTCCAAATTGAAGTTGTTTTTACTCTTTAAAATATCTTCAACATGTTCTTGTTTTAATGTGATTTGTACTTCAAGGCCACCGTAGTTTGAGAGTTTTTATCGCACAACCGTCCTCCTGCTTCTGTAAAGTTGTGTTTCTGTGAGAACGATCTTCCCACCATCAGTTTATTAGTGCTGAACAACATTAAATAAAATCCAGGCTGCGTTGGAGCCCGGCTCACCGTGTGAGCGCCGCTCTTCATCACCCACAGACGTTGATTCTCAGCAGAAGACAGTTTCTGGAAAATATCTGGACAATCCGCCACGTCTTGGTTTGATGTTGACGGATCCTTTCTGAATTACTGCTGCGGGTTACTTACAGGTCATCGTGACGAGACTCTGAGATTCCAACCCCTGCTCGCCACGAGACAAATACCGAGCAGCGACGGACTCCATGTGCTGAGGGAGGAAGAGGAGGATGAAGATATGAGGATGAGGAGGCTGCTTTAACCACAGGAATGAGATATCGTGGAGGGATTTACCCGGGCCAGTAAATCAACGCCATGGAGCTGATGAAGAATGAGCTGAAGAAAATCCAATAAAATGTCATTATTACTGAAGCAGATTTAATAGAAGAATCGTTTTTCTACCTGATAGTTTGGATCTCTGATCAACAACCGCAGACAGACGAGAACTCGAAACACGGACTCAGGCGGCGCTCGATCAATCCACTCACTGTTTCAGGGTTAAATAGAGTCACAAACGTGTGTTTTTGTCCCAGATTTCAGAAATCACGTCTGAATGTGTTCACCTGCAGAGTCGATTCTTGATCAGAGAAGTGAGAATGCCAGAGAAGAGTTTCTCCAGAGGATGGCTGCTGAAGCATCGCTGCTCTTTGTACGTTATGCTGGAAAAATGAACACAGAATCTGTCATCAGAAGAAAACAGAGAACACAAACGTACCAATCTGTCAGCAAAGTAACCCTTCTTTACCAACCGTTTAATTCCCCACACCATCAGACTACTTTAAAATCTCTTTTTATTTCTGTTCTTCGTCCTCAGCACACATTGGTTATTAGTTAAATAAAACAAAGAGCGAAGTATTTGGCTGTTAATATGCTGTAACTACAAATCTAAAATCAACCCTAAGTGTAAAAGGAACAGTAATTAAGCAGTTATTGATGATAAATTAACCTGGGAAAAACACATAGATGGCATAATAACTAAAATGGGTAAAGTAATTTCTATAATTAGCAGAAATGCAATTTGTTTAACACCACAAGCAAGAAAATGTATAATTCAATCCCTTATACTTTCAAATAAAGACTAGTTTGGTAATTTTGTCCACATCGACACTGCTAAGCTAAGTTTAAAAGTTACAAAACAGAGCAGCACGGGTGTAATTATACAACTAATATCAATCATCTGTATAAAAAATTACACTGGTTACAAGTAAAAGACAGATTAATTTATTTATTATTGTGTTTTATTAGCAATATTATTGTTACAAACACACAATTTACTATTTATAGGAACTAATTACATTAAAAAAGACTGTTCTGTACAGAGCATTTCATGTACATACAGTTAAAAAGCAAAGTTATTTTTAAATCCTCACTAAAAACTGAATTATCTAAAATGAAATGAACATTTATTGACCATTATACTGGGTTGTGTGTGGTGGGGAGGCAAGAATCACATTCATTTTTGTGAAGATCGATATTACTTTATTCTGAATATTTATATATATTTGAATACTTGTACGTATATCTATAAATGTAAAAAGGTTTGTAGAAATTTCTGGATCCCAGGAAGAATAGTTGGGGATCTGTACGTAATAATTAAATAAATAAAAGGACTAAAGATGTCTTCAGTCTTTGGGGTCGGGTCAAAACATAGTAACACTTTTTATTTCACTGAACTTCTGTATGAAAGTCAGATTCAAAACTTTGGTACGGTGGAGGCGTGCTGCACGGCGAGGACTGAGGACGCTATGGCTGCAAGGTACGCTAATATGTGTTTATGACACAGATTGTCAGGAAGACAGTGTGAGAACCAACGAGTATCACGTCAAAAGTTGTTTAATTGAGTCTTAATTCATCCAACCACATTTTAATCAGTTTGTTTGCTAATGACCGACTACGGTGGCCTCTTTAGTCCAGTTATTTTGCTCTCTGAGCGGATCGTATTCAGACTGAAGAATGAACCAAAATTCAGTCTGATTGGAAACGAACTGAGACCACCTCGAAAGATGGGTCAGAGAGGGGTTCCTGGTCCCGGATCAGGGTTTGGTTGGGTGCATTCAGACTGAAACTTTGAACCGGATTATCAATGGAAACAAACTCTAGTTAACTTTAAATATATCCAGCATGAGTTAATGAAGAGATTTCTTAAGGTGGCATGTGAGAAAGTAACTCTAATAAAAATAATAGTAATGAAAAATGATTCATTTGTTTTAATTTTTCAGTGTTAGCTTATCTCTGTGTGGTTGATCAAAGGTTTTAGTGGAAAATACTTTATTCCAGTGCAAGTAATATTTTTTTTTAAAATAATAATACATTTTATTTATAAAGCACCTTTCTAGCCACTCAAGGACACTGTTCAGTACAACGAGAACCAACATAAAACATAAATAAATACATCCTTTAAAAAAAAGGATTTATACGATATAGGATTTTGAAAGGATTTATACAATTGGATTTAAAAGAAAAAACAAAATTCCTTTATTTAGCTATATTGATATTCAATTTGTATTAATAAAGACAAAAGAATACAGTTTTTGTTTAGCAATTTTATTATTTTAGGGACATTTTTCCTTCACAAATGTCTTGTTTTGTTATTCAGAAATGATTTGAATGTTTATGTCAATCCCTTCATAGACTAGAAAATGAAAATGTGACAATCTAAAAAAAATAGGATAATTTTATTCAATCTAGTGCCTTTTTCCTTTGTATTGATTTATAATTTTAGGTTGTTTTAATACGTTACAATTGTATTATTTTATTTTATTTTATTTTATTCTTTTTTGGCTGCTCAGACTTTATTACTGTATGTTGCTTGTTGAATTGTACAGTTCACTTTGTTTAGTAATTTTCAGTGACATATAATGTTGAATTAGTTAATTTAAAATATAGACACTATTATTTTAGTTTTAAGTGCATTATATTGAAAACATGTTTAATGAATAATATCTCATATTTGGTGAGAATAACTTTATTTGAACTGACTTATTATGAAACAAAAGAAAGGAAATGTGTTTTTTAATCACCTTTATGAATCTTTAAGGGGGACAAACCTGAATCTTTCCAGTTCAGCTGCTTCGCTGCTGATGCTTCTCTCAGTCCGAAGTCTGCTGTGTTTTGGAGAAGGTGTGGATCTACCGTGACTCAGGTCTCCCACCTGCAACACAGGAAGTCCTCGTGCAACAGATGGACTGCTAGGTGTGAAGAAATGTAAGCTGGTGTGGTAGGCTGTCAAATCGTCTAGACGTGTGTTGCTCTTCACCTCCTGTCTGGGGCCGTCTTTTGCAAGCAGGGACTGGAGCCTCCTCAGATCGCTCGACGCCCTAGAAAACAGGCTTATCAACTGCATCGCTTAAAAATGTTATTTGAATTGTGCAAGAGCTGCTTATCAGATGAGGGCGAGCTCGCACACTTTACCTGCCGAGGGCTCCTGCAGGTTTGACAGGAAGTTTGTTTCCTGGTCTCACCTTTGGGCCTGGATTGGACATTTTTCAGAGTTCATTTGTGTTTCCATGAGGGATCTGTAGAAAAACAAAACACATTATTTTAATGTTCATTATCCCTAATTGTATATGGAAAAATATAACAAGCCTTTTTATTGAGATCCATAGAAACTCTGGAGAATTGCAATGTGTTGCCAAAGACCTGGAAGTCTTACCCTTATTTTTTTCCATTTGTGGTCAAAAGTAAAGTCATCTAAATGTGGATCCATTAATTATCGTCTTTGAGTCCAGAGTAAACGAGCTTGTCCTGCGCAATGCAAACGATTGGCAAATAAAAGGACGCAATCTTCATTTTCGTTCCTTTCCTAACCAATCCTGGAAAGTAGTGTTGTGCCACCTCTGTTGCTATGGTTACAACAAACGCTACTCGCTGTCAGTGACCTTGCCTTGACTAATAATGAACTAAACACTCGTTAAATATTTGTAAAATATACAGTAAATTCAACTAAACATCACATACACAAAACATTTTAGTCAAAGTTATGAGTAAAATGTAATTTATTAGTGTGTTGACACATTTCTGGTCATTTAAATTATGTAATGAAGGATATGCAAGTGATTTTTTAGCGTTTAAAAACTCAAAATTTATCAAATAAATGTATTTTTACATGTTTTTTCGGGGTAACGGCTTCTGCCTCCAACTATCGCGAGAACAAGCCGCCAATAAATTACATTTTGATGTATCGCGGGACTACATTGCTCGAGATTCACGTACGCGTTGCGTAAATTCTTCAGCGTAACGACGTCGAGTGTGGGTGACGTTGCGTGCCTCATTGTGAGTAAGTCGAGGAAAAGTAGCGAGAAGGGGGAATGTCGGTTTGTGAATGATCGGCGTCTGAGGCGGCGGGGAGAGTCATCGTGATGGGTGAGGTTGCCGCCGTTAGCCGTCCCTGCTGCCCCGCGCGCTCTTTTTCACCGGGTTTTAGCTAACGCGGACGGGGGGTTGTTTCCCCCCAGAACGTTTGGCGCTGATTAGCTTCAGCAGTTGTCGGAGCAACCAACGCCCAGTCCGCCTCCAGCTGGACGGCTAGCTAGCCGTTAGCTTGTGTTCGCTAGCGAACCTAACGGGAGTGTCATTTCCTGTCGTTAGCTCTTTAGCAAAGTATTTCACGTAACACTTCTGTCGGTTTTATGAGCGGTTTCTGTTAGCTGCAGTAAAACTCAACTTTGCTAACGCGCCTTTTTGTTGTTTTCCTTTGGGAACCAGACCCTAAAAAAGTGATCATTTGATAACTAGCTTAATTATTGCCGTATGTCGGATTAAAGTGTTGAAGATTCAAGCTGATTTTTGTGTTTGTGGTTGCGAGGAAATGGCAGGAAACGTTAATTTTTGAGAGTTAGCCCCAAAATAAGCAGCTACTCTGTGACGTTCTTTTGTCTCGTGTCGTTTCCAGTTTTTGGGGAGTTCTTCTAGCCTCTCGTGGCTGTAAAAATTTTGGCCAGGCAGTCAAAAGGCAGACTGCACAGGTTAGACATAAGGAGGCTGTCTAATCTGGATTAGATTGGATCTGGTTGCTCACAGATCGTGTTTTGACTCGGATTCAGATTGTGACCTCTAAATCTGAGCGTTAAACTATTCTCTTCCTGAACTAAGACGTTTTTTTTTTTTTTTTTTTTTTTGAATGTTTCAAATTTGCATAAAGTTTCTGGTAAAATCAATCTCCTGTTACCACTTCCTTTAGCAGATTTTTACAGTCAGTGGAAAGGAAACACACAACCGTGAGAGGAATGTGTTTTATTGGACACAATATAAAGTGTGTACATTTAGAAACAGGTCATAGTGGAAGTTTTTCATGAAGATCTGCACGCTCCTACTACAGTTAAACTGCATACCCTAAGGGAGAATCAGCGTATCTGGCATGTGGGCCGGTGTTGGCAGGCAGAAGATGCTGTGGCAAAACAAGCAGAAATACTCTTCCAGCCACAGGCTTTAAAAACTGCTCCAGCAGAGGATGAACTTTTGCTTTTTCTGATAATAAAAGTGAAGGAAAAGACCCACAACAGTGTCCTCTTGAAGATGCTGGATCGGTTTCTCAGGCTTTATTTCTTTTAAAAAAAAAAAGTCTTCTGGTGTTGATTTGAAATGATTGATTTCTGATTGTCTTTTCTGATTTTTTTTTTTTTTTTTGTGACCATGGGAATACTGGATCTCTGGATTTTGATCGACACAATACAGCAGTGAGTACTGTAATGATTCTAATAAGTGTTTGTTTTAGATAAATGTGTGTAAATTCATGAAAAAATGGGAAAGCATTACAGCTTTTGTGTCAAAGTCAAGGCTCGGGGGCCAGATCCGGCCCTCCGGGTAATTATAGTCGGCCCTCGTTATTAGGGCTGCCACGATTAGTCGACTGATCGACTATTAAAATAGTCAACAACTAATTTCATAGTCGATTAGTCGTTACTTTATAATATATGGAGTCAGACTGTAGTGAAGTTGAAAGTTATAATGACATTCTGCAGCTCTTTAGACTATTTTGGCATTTATTAAGGGTTTTCAGGCTATTTTTGAGTTTAGCTAATATTTTAGCTTCATGCTAGCTATTTTGGCTAATTTAGGCTTTTTCAGTTTTTTAGGCTAATTTGAAATTAAGATAATATTTCAGCTACATATTAGCTCTTTTGGCTAATTTAGGATTTTTTCAGTTTTGTAGGCAAATTTGGAGTTTAGCTAATATTTCATTTACATGTTAGCTAGCTAATTCTAAATGTTTACAGTTTTTTAGGCTAATTTGGAGTGTTTCTATTATTCCAGCTACATGCTACCTATTTTGGCTAATTTGGAATTTTTACAGTTTTTTAGACTAATTTGGAGTTTAGCTAATATTTCAGCTATATGTTAGCTATTTTAGCTTATTTAGGATTTTTTTGTTTTAAAGCTAATCATATTTCAGATTTTCTTTACATCCACTTTGTCCATGATCCGATTAGTCGACTAATCGGAAAAATTAATCGATGATTAGTCGACTATTAAAATAATCGTTTGTGGCAGCCCTACTCGTTATTAATGACCCGGTGTTATCTGGCCCTTATTTCTAAATTGTATATTTTGTTGAAATATATTTTAACGGAGAGTAAAATATTAAAAGTTTTTTGAGGTTTAAGTTGTTTTATTCTGGAATAATACTCCTGCCTGTTTTTATTCATAATTATGTTTAAAACTTAGTTTTTTCTATTTTGGAGTGTAGCTAATATTTACATGCTGGCTAGTTTCGGCTTTTTTCAGTTTTTTTGGGGGGTGTTTTGAAGTTTAGCTATTTTTTTTTAGCTTCATCCTAGCCGTCTTGGCTAATTTAGTTTTTTTTTCCCCCATAGTTTTTTTCGGCTAATTTGGCATTTAGCTACTATTTTAGCTGCATCAGCATCTTCAGCTATCAGCACTAGCATCAGCGGCCAAATTCAGCTTCCAGCATTCACACAAGCATTATCACATGTAATGCTAAATATCTAGTTCATAGTTATGTTAAAGAGTTATAGCTCTAAAGTTTAAAAATGTAGTTTTAGAGTGTTCAATAAATGTTTATCCTAAGGTGTGTTTTGGGTTTTGGTGTGATTGAGCTTGACAGCCCTGCCTTACAGAATAGATTTATTTGTAGTTTCTATTAAAAAAATCTTTTTTGCAGCAACAGAAGAACCTGGAAGGATATGTCGGCTTCGCAAGCCTGCCAAATCAAGTTTACAGGAAGTCTGTGAAGAGAGGCTTCGAGTTCACCCTGATGGTCGTGGGTAAGAGCTCCCGCCGCTCCGCTTTCCATGTGCCGTGTTTTGCTTGAATCCTTTCATTGTGTTCCCTGCGGTTGGCATTTAGAGATCTTCCGTGTGGTTTGTTTTTGTGCGAGTGTGTGTGCAAAAGCCATATTTACACACAGGGGACAAGCCCCCAGCTTTGTGGTGTTAATCGCTGACTCAGAGCTCTGCGTTGTCCCGCTTCTCCTCCACATTTTAGATCAGTGTCAGGCTCTGTGTGAAGGAAGAGAAACATTTGGTTTGGATCTGTGTCAGATTTTTTTAAGTGCTTGGGTTGTGACTGTTGACGGTGGGCCAGGATTCCTCTGGCTGGTCAGACCTTGTTTGGGGGGAAAGCGGTCCTTTCTATGGCGGATTCTACAAAAGTAACCCATTACCGTTTTTATTCCATATTATTACTCTTGAAAACCGTTTCCATCTGGCCTGACATGATGGAGACTAGGGCTGCCACAAATAATTATTTTAATACTCCACTAATCACTAGGGGTGTCGGAAAAAATCGATTCACATTCGAATCTAGATTCTCATTTTTAACGATTCAGAATCGATTCTAAATATCCAAGAATCGATTCGCCCCCTCCCGCCATATTCCTGCATTTATATGTTTTATTTAATGGCTCGAGCCTGCTAGCTTACTTGCAAGCCGTAATGTTTGTCCTGAAACGGCTACCGTAGTTTGTTTTCCCTGGAGGCGAGCGGAGCTTACTGAGCGCGCGCTACGCAACATGAGAGAAAAAGACTCCTCCTTTCCCGTTATAAATTGGCAAATGTATGGGCTCACTTCGGATTCCACAAATCCTGGGGTAAGGAGCTTGACATGACGTGCAGTGCGTAAAATCTGCTAAATCAGACACTTCGGGAACACTTCAAATACTCGCGCTCATATCTCGTCCATCACCGGAGCTTAAAGTTTGAAAACTCTTTCTCTGCCTTCATACTGTTGAAATCATTCGTCCCTCCAGGATTTCCTGATGTTTCGATAACAACTTTTAATGCAAATCCAATCAAACCCCGAGATTTGTTGCGCACCTTGCAGCTTTTTATTTTCACCGCAACTTTATTGAGATCAATCTACCGTGACAACAGTCATGGATGACCACGTGACCGTTTCCCTTCCGACTCGACCGTGCTCTCTTTAATTATCGTTCTATAGTCCTCTCACTTTTTTTCTCTTATAACGCGCGTGAACGGTCACCCCGCAGGTGAGCATGCGCTGCGTGCACGCGGGGGTGAAGGTGCGCTGTCCCCGGGCGCGCACGCGGCACGGGGGGCGCAGGTACAGACACCTGAGAGAAGCTTCTTTAAAACAGAGCAGATCAATAAAACCAGATCAACTCCTCAAAGTCTTTGTCTTCCTCTACCAGCAACTCAGCAGTGATGCTTTAGAAATAGATAAAGAGGAAGATTCTGAGAACATCTGAGGATTCATCTGTTTATCATGTTTTTAAGTTCATGATTTTTCACTGGAAATCTGGAAATATTTTATTCTAAAATATGTTTAAATCCTCACATATTTGGGTTATGTTAGCAGGAAAGACCAAAGTTCATTTTATGTTTGACAGTTCTATTCAAGTTAAATGACAGCTCAAGGGGATGATGCTGTGCTGTATTTACTTTGTGCATGTGTCATAATAAAAAGAATTGGAACATGAGAATATGATTTGTATTTCATAATTAAAATTTTTAGGCACTTTTAAAAATATGTATATATTCAAACACATTGCAACTTTTTACAAAAGCTGCTGCAACATCGGACATTTCGGGCCACAACAATCATAAAAATCTTCTGTGAAATCCTTGAGGGTCTGAATAATATAAGTTTGCACAGTATCATAAATAAATTCCCTTTTTTTATTAAAATTTTTCCTTTGTGTTTTAAATGTCTGAATCGAGAATCGTTTCAGAATCGAATCGGCACCCCAAGAATCGGAATCGAATCGAATCGTGACATGTTGTAAGATTCACATCCCTACTAATCACTGATTATTTTTACTGATTAGTCGACTAATCGGGTCATGTGTAAAGTTGATGTAAAGCACACAGCTTAACCATCATTAGCTTTAAACTAACTAAAAATAAAGACTATTAAAATAATAGTTTATTAAACGTTTAAAGCTTCATTAGCTTCTGGTATTAAAACAAGATTAAACTAAAAAGTTGCATAACCTGCGATAATGCTAGTGTGAATGCTTTGTGCTGATAATGGCAATGTAATTTACTTTATTGGTGAAGGGATTTGCTGAAAATGCGAAATGCTAAAAGACTGGAAATTTCAGAACTATGAAACAAAGTTGATCTTTACCTAAATTTCTTAAACTTTTGTAGTACAATTGCTTAAAAATCCATAAGTGCCAATTTTCCAAAAATATTTAGTGAATTACTTAAATATGAGCTAAACTCCATATTAGCTCAATATATCGTAGTAGATGCCAAATGAGCCAGAAAAGCTAGCTCATTGCTTAAATACTAGCTCAACTCCAAAATAGCCTAAAATTCCTCAGTAACTAAATTAGTCAAAAACTTTAGCATGTTGCTAAAATAGAAGCTAAGCTCTAAATTAGCCAATAAAAACCCCAGTAGATAATAAATTAGCCTCTAACGTTTGCATGTTGATAAAATATTAAGTCAACTCTTAATTTTTTTAAAATGACTATAACAGATGAAAACATAAGCCCATGAATATATTTAAAGGCTTCTTGCTTAATCTACTTAAAATTTTGAAATCTGATGCCTTTCTCCTACATTTTATATGGGGTATATTTTGCTCAATATTTCAAAAACTATCAAGTTTATGAATATCAAAAACAGAAGCAGTAATGTCCTGAATGAGCTGAACGTTCTGATATAAAGACTGCTGAAATCTCTGAAAGTGGGATTGAGTTTTTACGCACCAACAAACGTGTGGAAAGGAGCAGGAGAATCCCTACAGTGTGAATGTTTACTAGACGTTCACACAATGAAATGAGGTCAGCATCTGAAACAAGGAACTATTTTGAAGTTCTGGTCTCGCTGACTCAAATATGAAAAAGTGGGTTTTTTTTGGTGCTGAACGCTCATTGCTTCGTTCAACTTTCCAACACTCTGACTCCATATAACATAAAGTAACAACTATGATGTTAGTAACTGTGGCAGCCCTAATAGAGACTCTAAGTCCTTGAACCTTTTCTGCATTTTTAGAATTTTTGCTTTCAACTGGAGCTGCGGCGAGGACGGTGGAGAATCTCCTCTGAGGATTGTCTTTGTTTTCACATGCTCTCACATATATTCAGCTGTTCTTGGCTCTGATTAGCTGCAGGCCCACATGTCCCCGCGGCGCCCACATGCCGCGCGTTGTTCCCGTAGACGGAGGAAGCGAGGTTGGCGTCGCCGTCAGAGGCTGGCACGTCTATCCATAGAGTCCAGATCAACAACCTGTTCGCACGTTACGAAGCCGCTCTTTTCAGAGGCCTGCGTGGTGGGAGCAGGAAATAGCCGGAGGTCACACTTCCAAATAGGGCTGCCACAAACGATTATTTTAATAGTCGACTAATCGGATCATGGACTAAGTGGATGTAAAGAAAATCTGAAATATGATTTGCTTTAAAACTAAAAAATCCTAAATAAGCTAAAATCGCTAGCATATAGCTGAAATATTAGCTAAACTCCAAATTAGCCTAAAAAACTGTAAAAAAAAATCCCAAATTAGCTAAAATAGTGAAATATTAGCTAAATTCCAAATTAGCCCTAAAAAACTGTAAAAATTCCAAATTAGCCAAAATAGGTAGCATGTAGCTGGAATAATAGAAAAACTCCAAATTAGCCTAAAAAACTGTAAACATTTAGAATTAGCTAGCTAACATGTAAATGAAATATTAGCTAAACTCCAAATTTGCCTACAAAACTGAAAAAATCCTAAATTAGCCAAAAGAGCTAATATGTAGCTGAAATATTATCTTAATTCCAAATTAGCCTAAAAAACTGAAAAAGCCTAAATTAGCCAAAATAGCTAGCATGAAGCTAAAATATTAGCTAAACTCCAAAATAGCCTGAAAACTCTTAATAAATGCCAAAATAGTCTAAAAAGCTAGCAGAATGTCATTATAACTTTCAACTTCACTACAGCCTGACTCCATATATTATAAAGTAACGACTAATCGACTATTTGCCTACTTCCAAACCTCACGTTACACTACAGGAGTCACATTCTACCAGTCGACTGCAGCTCAGCTGGAATTGGTCGCCGGGTCAGTATTGACCGGTGGCTGCGGGCCAAGGCAGGCAGTGCCAGTGGTCATTTCCACTAATGATCCTTTTTACTGGAGCTTGGAAACAGGGCGCACAATGGGCATCCAAGCTTGAGAAGTGTCCCGGACCCCCAGCCAGTCAGCTGCACATAACAAGAGCCTTTGTCCGCATTGTTTCCGCAGCCTTTGAGCTGTTAAACACAAACCGATTGATTTCTCTCATCCCTGAAAAGACAACGCCGCCTTTGACCGGACAACTTTACAGCGTAAGAGCCGTGCACCGCTCCGGCTCCGGCTCCGAGACGTGCTAATCCATTTGTGATAACACTGGAATGCACTTTTACAAGGTTAAAATATTATCCTTGGATGAAAAATGCATAATAAAGCGGGTATGTGGGACGGATTTACGACCTGTGATGGAGGAAAGTCGAGAGAGAAGAGAGTGAAACGGCTCTGTGATGATGTAGATCCTAAAATGGAGCTTCTGACTGTGGTTTGGTTCTCAGGTCAGACAAACCACCGTATAAAAACACGCCGGGCAGCCGTCACAGCTAAATCTGTTTCATTGCTCGAAGCAAAAACGCAAGAGCAGAAGGTGGTTTCTGGTGACCGGAAACCCAGACTGAATCTGGACCCGGCCTACAAAGTCCTGAGAAAAAGAAGCCTTTGAGTGTGGATCCGGTCAAGCAGAACCACAGGCTGAAGGTTCGCCGTTAGAGCGCGGCATGTGGTTAGATTCTGTCTGTGGAGGAGCTCAGCAGACTGTGAGGCAAAGGTTAGTGCAGCGGGGAGCGCCCACTAACCTGTTTCTACATCTGCACATCAGTTCAGGCTGCAAACATGTGACGGGTCCGTCTGTGAGGGGAGAAACCGTTAGACTTCCTCCAGCAAAAAAAGAAAGCACATTGTTTTTGTCTCTTAATATTTCTAGATCTTCAAATGAAATAATTCCTCCTGAGACGCTGAGCTGACCTTCTCCTTCTCTGTTGGGTTTCTCAGGTGAATCCGGGCTGGGCAAGTCGACGCTCATAAACTCGCTGTTCCTAACGGACCTCTACTCAGCAGAGTATCCCGGACCCTCACATCGAATCAAAAAGACCGTACAGGTGCGTGAAGGAAAAGGTTCTGCTGGCCCGGTCTCTGTCTGCCCTCATGTCAGTTCTGGGTCGAAGAACCGACTCTTTCCCTTCTGTGTTTGGACCATCGACTGTATGCTGTAGGGCTGCCACAAACGATTATTTTAATAGTCGACTAATCATCGATTAATTTTTCCGATTAGTCGACTAATCGGATCATGGACAAAGTGGATGTACAGAAAATCTGAAATATGATTAGCTTTAAAACAAAAAAATCCTAAATAAGCTAAAATCGCTAGCATATAGCTGAAATATTAGCTAAACTCCAAATTAGCTTAAAAAACTGTAAAAAAAAATCCCAAATTAGCTAAAATAGGTAGCATGTAGCTGGAATAATAGAAACACTCCAAATTAGCCTAAAAAACTGTAAACATTTAGAATTAGCTAGCTAACATGTAAATGAAATATTAGCTAAACTCCAAATTAGCCCTAAAAAACTGTAAAAATTCCAAATTAGCCAAAATAGGTAGCATGTAGCTGGAATAATAGAAACACTCCAAATTAGCCTAAAAAACTGTAAACATTTAGAATTAGCTAGCTAACATGTAAATGAAATATTAGCTAAACTCCAAATTTGCCTACAAAACTGAAAAAATCCTAAATTAGCCAAAAGAGCTAACATATAGCTGAAATATTAGCTAAACTCCAAATTAGCCTAAAAAACTGTAAAAAAAATCCCAAATTAGCTAAAATAGTGAAATATTAGCTAAACTCCAATTTAGTCTAAAAAACTGTAAAAATTCCAAATTAGCCAAAATAGGTAGCATGTAGCTGGAATAATAGAAACACTCCAAATTAGCCTAAAAAACTGTAAACATTTAGAATTAACTAGCTAACATGTAAATGAAATATTAGCTAAACTCCAAATTTGCCTACAAAACTGAAAAAATCCTAAATTAGCCAAAAGAGCTAATATGTAGCTGAAATATTATCTTAATTCCAAATTAGCCTAAAAAACTGAAAAAGCCTAAATTAGCCAAAATAGCTAGCATGAAGCTAAAATATTAGCTAAACTCCAAAATAGCCTGAAAACCCTTAATAAATGCCAAAATAGTCTAAAAAGCTAGCAGAATGTCATTATAACTTTCAACTTTACTACAGCCTGACTCCATATATTATAAAGTAACGACTAATCGACTATTAAATTAGTTGTCGACTATTTTAATAGTCGACAACTAATAGTTGCCATCTGGAGTTGGACCTCGGTAAGCAGCGATTGGTCTGGATCAACGTTTCTATGGCAACCAATCAGGAGTGAGCTTGTTGGAAGGCCACACCCCTACGATGTGACAGCACGCTACATGAAATGTGTCAAACATTTTTAATGTTGGGCGTGCTAGGCTCCGCCTACTTTTTTATTGAGGCATCTGATTGGTCATTTTATTACCTTAAGTTGACCAGAAGGTCTGACCAATAGAATGACTGAATAGTATCTGTTTATTTCTCTCTAGTCTAAGGGAGTCACCCAGTCCAGTTCTCATATGCAGTCAATGTTTTTGGATGAAACGTTCATTCCTCAGTGAAATATCAGGCGGGAATCTCCCCGCCGAACCGCACAAATGAAAGGCAGCAGACGGGCGGCGTTCAGCTGCAGCTGTGAACGCCATTAACAGAAACGTGAAGAGTTAGAGACGCCAGGAGACCGCTGGAGGCGGAGCTCGGCTCCAAATTTCACGTCAAACACGGCCGGCCGTGATGAGGAGATTTGAGGAGTTTGTGGGGAGCTGGCCCAGTGTTTTTTTACGGTTGTGTCAGAAATGAGTCAGCTCCCATCTTCATGTTTCCAAATATGGCTGTGAAGCTAAAAGGCCTCCGTCTGCCGTTTGAGTGACAGCAGTCTGCCTCCAGTGCAGCGCGGCGGCGGCGTTTCAGGTGACATGTTTTGGCACGTTGAGCTCTCCAGTGTTTCCTTCTCTCTGGGATCTGTGGCTTTCACTGACAGCAGCTCTTCCTTCTTTCATTTTTAAGAAAAAGCGTCTTCTCCCTCCTTCCCTCTTCTCAGGTGGAGCAGTCCAAAGTGCTAATAAAAGAGGGCGGAGTCCAGCTGCTGCTAACGATAGTCGACACTCCAGGATTCGGAGATGCCGTTGACAACAGCAACTGGTGAGGAAGAGCGTGGACGGCGGCTGGATTCCAGCGGCGCGCGTGTCTGACGGCGTTGTTTGTGTCGTGCAGCTGGCAGCCGGTCATCGACCACATAGACAGCAAGTTTGAAGATTATCTGAACGCAGAGTCGCGCGTCAACCGACGACAGATGCCCGACAGCCGCATCCACTGCTGTCTGTACTTCATCGCTCCGTCGGGACACGGGTGAGTCAAGCGGTGGGTCAGCGCGGGGTCAGCTGGACCCACAGGATGTCTCTGCCGCGCTGCAGCGGCGTCTGCAGCTTCCAGCTGTTTACAAGAGTCTGAACTGCAGCGGCGGAGAGGCGGAGTCACGTCACCTCACACGGGTTAAACGCTGTGGAATGAGGGGAGTCGGGAGCTGGGAAAACGCTCGGCTCGCCACCCCGATCAGGAAAAGGGCTTCATAAAAACACGGCCGTGTGGAATTTTAATTACAACGTGGAGTTTTTCTGGAGCCGCCAGCTCTGCCCCCCCGAGCGTCGACGGGCTGATGCGGCCTTTCTCTCAGCAGCGTCGCTATTCTGGGAGCAGAAAGTGTTTAAACCGACAACCTTAATGCATTTTCTCTTTCCCTTATAAGGAAAGAAATGTTGAACCGAAACGATCTGTCATTCTACCATGAAATGAAGCCGCCTGTAACATTAACAAATGCCCAGCTGTGTGTGTGTGTGTGTAGCTGCACATATCTGTGGCGTGTTCACACGCCTCTTCTCCAGGATGTTGTCGTCTTCTGTCCTTGTGTTTGTCCCTGAGACCGTCTGCTCTAACGAAGCTCGGTTAGGATGCAGATCTGCGGTGATTTAATGATGGCGGTGCGTTAACGTCCGGTTCTGCGTGACGTGTTCATGGATCCGTGTTTTGACAAACTTCTAAAGCTGAACATTAGCATGTCTAACACTTACTGCTCCTGGAAAAGCTCCTAATTATCTACAGTTTGTTGAATTTAATGCTGTCATGGTTTAAGGTCGGGGTCTACAGAGACGTTCGGGTCGATTTCTCAAAGACCGCAAACCAGGAAGAGCTTCAGAATCTCACTTTACCCGCTAGAAAAATAAGAGACTGTTATGTTATTGTTACTATTATGATAAATGCTGTTTTTTTCTTGTTTTGTCATAAGTTAAACATCAAGAGAACATAGCATTTTTTTCAAAATATGAATCGGTTTATAACTTTTGACTGAGATTCACGGGGCATCCTTTCAAAATAAAAGACAGGCTGTACCACCGGAACCACTGCAAATGTTAATAATATCAGCAATGAGGTAAAAAAACTATATTTTAATTTTTGTGGTGCTTCTCAGTCAGAAATTTGTAAATATAACGAACAAAATCGTTAAATCAAATCTAAGTAAGTCGCCTTAAACCTTAAGGTGGACCTAAAATCTTTTCATTTGTTCAAAAGTCAGTTTAATTATCAGGAGCGCCTTAAATGTTGTTGTGCTGACTGACTTTCTGTGGTACACAACACAAAAACTCAGCTGAGATGCTTCAACTGTTTGTGAATGATTTAAATCCATTTTAAGTTGTTTCTTTACAGACTAAGTTAGAAACTTTATTTTTCTTTGACCAAAGAGCCTAAAAGAGCCTCATGTGTCTCCAGAGTCTAAAGGTTTTCAGAGTCCGTCTTTAAAGCTTAGTTTAAAAAAACAAGTTCAACCAAATGATTTTTTTAAGTTTAAATAAAGTTTAGTTTAAACCAAAAGTTTAGATTTTTGTTTTCGTAGCCGAACAAAAGGAGTTTTTAAACCAGTTTGTCATGAAATCATTAATCTGGTTGAAATCTAAACCATGTGGACTGAACTGTTTTTACAGTAAACAAAGCCTCACTGTTCCAGTTTGATGCAGAAACTTGTGATTAAATCAAAAACTTGATGTTCTGAAAGTCAGTCTGCAGAAAACTTGTTTTCACGTCTGTGTTGTTGAAGGCGGCTTCGTCTTGAGGCTCTCGGGTCTTTTTCCAGAAGGTTCCTGTTGTGATGAGGTCAGTGTTCTGTCTCCAGCGGACTGAAATGCTGCTTCAACGTCTGAAAGTTTCCTCTCGTTGAAGCCGTCTGGACTTTGTCTGTGCTAAGCTCCTCCCCCTGCTGCCACAACCAGAGCAGTTTCCTCCCCTAACCACACAGAGAACCGCTTCATGTTTAAACTTCAGGACTTCTGTCATGAATCAACCCCAAAAGTCTGCAGAAAACCAAAAAAGCAGCCGTGCAAACAGTGGCTCTGCAGCCACCGCTGTGTTCTACTTGTTGGATTGATCTGTGGATTGATTCAGTTCAGCTGTGGACGATCATTAGGCGCCATCGAACCGTGAACTGTGTGCTGGTTTTCCTCGTAAAATGCCGTCACATGACACGTTTTCACCTCAGAAGTGCTTTAGTCTAGATCAGGGCTGTCAAACTCGATCGCACAAGGGGCCAAAACACGCACGATGAACATTTATTAAACATTCTAAAACAGCATTTTTAAAACTATAACTATTTAACATAATTAACTAGATTTATAGCATTACTTGTGATTAAGCTAGTGTGAATGCTGGAAGCTGGATTTGGACGCTGAAGATGCTGAAATTGACAGCTGATAGGCAGCTAAAATATTAGCTAATTGCCAGATTAGCCTAAAAAATAGGGCTGCCACAAACGATTATTTTAACAGTCGACTAATCACCGATTATTTTTTACGATTAGTCGACTAATCGGGTCATGCGCAAACTGGATGTAAAGATGCTGAAGTTGATAACCAGCTGAAATATTAATTAAATGCCAAATTAGCCTAAAAAATAAAAAGAGCCAAAGTTAACCAAAATAGCTAGCATACTGCTGAAATATTAGCTAAACTCAAAATTAGCCTAAAAAAACAGAAAAATCCTAAATTAACCAAAATCGCTATGTCGCTGAAATATTAGTTAAACTTAAAAATAGCTTAAAAAACTAAAAAAAGAAACCTTAAGTTAGCTAAAACAGCTAGCATGTAGATTAAATATTAGCTAAACTCCATAAAAGGCCAAAGAAACTTATTAAATGCCAAAATAGTCCAAAAAGCTAACAGAATGCTATTATAACTTTTAACTTTACTACACTCTGACTTCATACAATATAAAGTAACGATTAATCGACTATTAAATTAGTTGTCGACTATTTTAATAGTCGATTAGTCATCGATTAGTCGACTAATCGTGGCAGCCCTACTAAAAAACAAAACCAAAAAAGGTACATTAGCCAAAACAGCTAGCTTGTAGCTGAAAAATAGCTAAACGTCAAAATAGTCTATAAAACTGAAGAAAAAAAAAACTAAATTAGCCAAAACAGCTAGCTATTAGCTGAACTATTAGCTAAACACCAAAATGCCAAAATAGTCCAAAAAGCTAGCAGAATACCAAGTTGTTAAAACTGCAACTTTTTAACATAATTATGAATAATAAAAAGGCAGGAATATTATTCCAGAATAAATCAATTTAAACCTTGAATAACTTAATATGTTTTAATCTTCATAAAAATATATTCTGTCAAAATTATACAGGTTAGAAATAAGTGCAAGATAACATCGGGCCATTAATAAAATAAAATTATCTGGAGGGCCGTATAGAATTACCCGGAGGGCCGGATCCGGCCCCCGGGCCTTGACTTTGACACATGTAATTTTGAGGATGTCTAAAACTGACAGATCTTCACCTGAATGAGTCTCTTAGCTGTTAATGGAAGCAGAATTTAAAGCGCTAACAGCAGATCTGGAGAAACGGGCAGGAAAAGATCTTTCTCATGACTCTGAGGTCATTTTCTTAGACATGACTAACATGTTTGAAGCGTCACGCATGTCTATGTTTAGCTCTGCTTATTTTATCCAGCGGCTGCGTGCGCGCAGAACAGCGCCGCGCCGCTCTAAACGTGCTGTGGTTGTCTGTCTGCAGCCTGAAGCCGCTGGACATCGAATTCATGAAAAGGCTGCATGAGAAAGTCAATGTCATCCCGCTGATCGCCAAAGCGGACACCCTCACCCCCGAGGAATGCCAGCAGTTCAAGAAGCAGGTCAGCGGTTTCCACAGCTGCAGCCAGAAGACTCCCACATTCCTGTGGTTATCGGCCAGCACAACATTATCTCTGTTGACATGAGCTCCATCTTCTTCTCATGAAGCTCATCTAAATGCAGACAGGAAGTAGCACACAGCTCACTTCCTGTTTGTGTGTTTACCTAATCTGTTTAGATCTGGACTTTTGTGTTAAACCTTCAGAAATGCATTTATGCACAAATATGATGCAATCACACAGTTTGGACTTTGATGTTTTCAGCTGTTCTTTGATCTGCATCCATTTAACGTCTCAAAACACCAAATTTGATTTCTGAATTCTTTTCCTTTACCCAAGAAAACAGTCTTTTTGTTGTTTTTTACGTGTTCTTGTGGCATTTTTCTGATGAAGGAAGACATGTATGAAGTAAATTAAGATTAAATCTGCATTTCTGATTATTTAAGTATTCAAATGAGGATCAGATGAAAGGATGGCGTCCTTCTCCCCGTTTGGTTCTGCTGTCGGACATTTACAACTCTTCTACTCTGTCCAGATCATGCGGGAAATCCAGGAGCACAAAATTAAGATTTACGAGTTTCCGGAGACGGACGACGAGGAGGAGAACAGGCTCGTGAAAAAAATCAAGGTTTGTCTCTTTTTTCTTCTATTTTGGCTGATGTTATTGGCTCATATTTACATGAAACCAGCAAAAAAGGTGATGGAAACGTTGGTCATTCAAAGAGGCTGCGTTCCCCGCTCGTATTTCAAGTACTTGTGCTACTTCTCTGAAAAAAAATATTACTTCTACAAAAGACATTTGTTCCTTTTGGCCACTAATTCTGTTTATGATGCACACAGTGACCCACTCTTTACAAAATTACAGTTAGAATATTTAAGATATCAATATTCATCAAATACTTTCAGTATTGATCATTCAGGGCAAATATTCAAACAGTTTCTAAAATTATTTCATCAACCAATCAAAATCACCATAAGCTTTCTTTCTGTTACCGCAGCAACAAATAATTAAATGAGCTTGATTCCTAATAACAAAATTTAATAAAAATGGCCAAAAAAAGATTTTGATCTGAAGGTATAAAAAATGGGGTTAGATTATATTAGAAAATAGGATATGTTCACTAATTTAATTTTCATGAAATCAATTTGATTTTGAATTATTATGTTTGTTTTATTGCTTTAGATTCTTCAATCTAGTTCTCTATTTACTTACTTTATTTTATTTTTCTGGAATAAACCCGGATGGGTTCCTGTAACACGCATCACATGATTTTACTTTTTGTATTTATGTCCTTCCTATGTAAGTAAATGAATAGACCTAATGTCCCATTAGCCTCCACTTGATGCATTTGATCGATCCCCGGAAGCTTGTTGAGCTCCAGAAACAGCCAAACTCTGGATCTTTCTGTGCGGCTAAGAAAAAAAGTTCAGCGCATTATAAAACTCTGTGCGAACAGACGCTTTCTTTTCCCTAAACTCTGGCGTGTTTATGAGGTTTCATGTAGAATCCTGATTCACAGGACAAGCTGCCGCTGGCTGTTGTTGGGAGTAACACCATCATTGAGGTGAACAGCAAGAGAGTCAGAGGCAGACAATACCCCTGGGGGGTGGCAGAAGGTACGGTTCGCCCGCAGACGCTCCTCTCCTTTAGAACCTCTGAGGTTTGTTTGGACTGACCCACGCCTTGTTCCGTCTCGCAGTGGAGAACAGTGACCATTGTGACTTCACCATCCTCAGGGACATGCTCATCAGGTACCCCCCCCCCCCCCCTGCTCCTCCTCCTCAGAGTCACAGTTCCCCCTCAACGATGCTCGTCTTCCCACAGAACTCACATGCAGGACCTGAAGGACGTGACCAACAACGTCCACTACGAGAACTACCGCAGCAGGAAGCTGGCCGCCGTCACCTACAACGGCCTGGACAACAACAAGGCCAAAGGACAGCTGTCCACCAAGTGAGTCCCGCCGGCGTTCTGTCTCTGCTAGAGTCCTCATGAAATCAGGTCCTCGATTGATTCACCAAAAAGATGATCGACTGCAGCCGGCGAACGCCGTTTCTGTCTGACTTAATCATCTGAATCAAAGCAGTTTAACCCAAACTGAGGCTAACTCACTAAACCAAGGGTCTGCAACCTGCGGCTCCAGAGCCTCATGTGGCTCCTTCATCCCTTCATGGTGGCTCTCTGGATGAAGAAAAATAAAATAATAATTTTCAAAAAAATTGGAGATTAACTATTATTTTAGCAACGTGCTAATTTTTTATCTACTGGGGTTTTTAGGCTAATTTAGAGTTTTAGCTTCTATTTTAGCAACATGCTAACATTTTACTGAAGAATTTTATGCTAATTTGGAGTTTAGCTAATATTTTAGTAACATGCTGATGTTTTCAGCATATTTGTTATCTACTTAATTTTTTATATTATTTTGAATTTAGCTTCTATTTTAGCATCATGCTAACATTTTTAGCTGATGTAATTTACAGAGAAATGTGATGCTAATTTGAAGTTCAGCTAGTAATTAAGCAATGAGCTAGATTTTCTGCTACTAAAAAAATTCCCTTTGAGAGATATTTTTTTTATATATTTTTTTACTTTTGTTCGTGCCAAAAATAGACATTATTCGTATTTATTTTAAAAAAAAACAAAAATGAAAAGAAGGTTGTAAATGCAAATCCAAATTTCTTAAAGGCTAACGTAAGTCAATGCGGCTCCTTCTAGGTTTAGATCAGTAGAAAATGACCCCAAATGCCTCTTTTACTGTTAAAGGTTGCCGACCCCTGCACTAAGCTAACAGAGAGACGTCAGCTAACGGTCGTCCGCTTCACAGATGTTCAGCTAAACATGTCACATGGTTGTATTTGAGTGCATGAGCTCACCATCGCATGCTGTGTGTGTGTCTGTGTTTGTGTGTCGCTCGTCTGTCTTTTAGACTTGACACAGTTGAAGGAAAGTAAGTGATCATTTTTTTATTTGTATTTTTTTCCACGTTCGCTCCTCTCCTCCTCCCCCTCCCCCTCCCCCTCCTCCTCCTCCGGGGCTTCCTCTCCTTTCGGGTGAATGCGGTTTTCACGTCTTTGGGATAAAAGCCCCGCCCGGTCCGCTTCCAGCCCCGCAGATTTACGAATCCTTTCCGCTCGTAACGCCGACTCCACCTGAGCAGAGACCGAGCATGAGCTGTTGGGAGCGGTCGCCGCGGCAACGCAAACGTAGACCACAGATGCTGGAAAAACAAACCGAGAGGCAGAATTTCTGCTGGAAACTAATATTTTTAGCAGATGATATTAGGAAGAACATGACGGAGGATCGTTCCAGTTCAGGAAAATGAAGCCTCAAACTTCCAGCTTCACTCTCTGAGGAGACAGTTTTGCTTTAGTGTGACGTTTCTGTCAGTGTTTCATGACTTCACTCCTCACACTTCATGATGGTGTCTGCTCTCTGCAACGTTTAACCCCCCCATCCTGCTAACATCCATCCATCTTCTCCTGTCGGTGTCTCGCTCTGACCCTCTGCTGTCTGCTCTGTCGTCCAATGAAATGTCTTTATTTTAGACCAGGAGAGAAGCGGTCACAAAGAGCAGCTGATTTCATTCAGATGAAAGATGCTCTTCCATTGTGCAGCAGCTGTGAGGAGGAGGAGGAGGATGAAGGCAGGAACGCAGATCCAGAGAAGCAGCAGATCTAGCAAAAGCTGCAGATGTGAGGGTGTAGATGGACAGGTGAACGTTCAGAGCAGAAGAGACGCATCAGGGAGTCTGTGCTGCCAGCAGAAGTTGTGCATCCGTGTTCTAAGCGTGTGGTTTGCTCCGGTTTCGGCGCGTGCCCCCCCTGCAGGAGCCCCCTGGCCCAGATGGAGGAGGAGCGGCGAGAGCACGTGGCTAAGATGAAGAAGATGGAGATGGAGATGGAGCAGGTGTTTGAGATGAAAGTCAAGGAGAAAGTGCAGAAGCTGAAAGACTCTGAAGCCGAGGTAACGCACACACACACACACACACACTGCAGAGGTGAAGAACTTCCTCCTGTTCTGATGCGTGTCTGTGGGGGGAAGCACCAGAGCCGGTTTGGTTTTGGTTCCTGCTTCTGTTGTTTCTCTGATCTCTGAATGATGTTGATGTTCTTCCTTCAGCGTTCATCTGACCCTAAATGACCCGTGAAAACCCAGAAACAAACTTTAAAGATTCCCTTAAGTATTTTCAGGAACATTTTATCTCGTCGATTCAGCTGCACGCTGATGGTTTTAGGGCCGCCACGATTAGTCGACTAATCGACTTAAAATAGTCGACGACTAATTTAATAGTCAATTAATCGTTACTTTATATTTTATTGAGTTAGAGTTCAGTTAAGTTGAACAAAGTAATGAGCGTTCGGCACCAAAAAATGCACTTTTTATATTTGAGCCATTGAGACCAGAAATTTACCTTTAGGGAAAAATATTTCTTTGTTTCAAACGCCAACTCCATTTGATTTAAATTAATTGATTTTAATGACAGAAACTAGTGAAGAACAGAGGCTGCACAATTCATTAAATGTTTAAATGAAAAAATCATCTTTATTGTCTTTATGATTGTTGAGATGTGTGCTTTACATCCACTCTACAAATGACCCGAGTAGTCTGAAAATCAGTTATTTAGCGTCCATGTGACTTTAATGGAGTTCCAACTTTTTAATTCTCAACTCAGAATCAGAAACAATAAAAAAGTGAAACTAGAGGTTTTTATGAATCAATAAATCAATCAGCTTTATTTATAAAGCACTTATAAAAGCCAAAGCAACCAAAGTGCTGGATAATTAAGTGAAATATAACCTTAAAAAATAGAATCACTGAATAAAATAAACTGATAGTAAAAGTTAACAGGCTGGTGTTAAAGTCTGAGTGAAAGATTTTAAATGTGGTCTAAAATCCCAGAGGCAGACCTCACAGACATTCCAACGTTTAGGAGCTGCAGCCCAAAACTGAGTCCTGGGAAATCCACAAAGATCAGAGGAGTCCAGGCCTCCTGGTGTCTAAGAGACGCGGCTGGACTTGCTGCTGATTACCTGGATCAGGTGTGTTTAGCCAATGAGAAGCTACAATGGCTGGTTAGTTGGAGAACATAAAGGAGAGCTGGAGTTTGATGAAGAGCGTCTGATCTTCAGGTCTCGACAGAGACCATGAATCTGCAGGAGTTCAGAAAGATAAAGAGGTGTCAAACCATAAAAACCTTTGACTCCAGAAGACTAAAGACTGTAGAGGAGAGCCACTGTCTGGCCCCGGTAGAATGCAGGCAGTTTGAGTTAGTTCCCTCATTTACAGCAGAAATCTCCTGTGAAATCCACAAAATTATCGTCTTTATTTATTTATTTTTTTGCAATAATCAAATGTTTTAGCTGTAAAACTCCTCACTGCACATTTCTCAGACAAACATGAATATTTTCAGACGTTTCTCTCTTTTTAAAACTCTCAAACCTCCATAGAAAAACACGTCCAGTACTACACAGGATGGGCCATAAGTATACATACAAGGGAAGAATAAACTCTATATTCAACAAGTCTGGCTCCACGACTTGGACTGGATCTGCTACAGTTCCAGTTTCCGGAAATTTGCAAATAAGATTTGCCCCAGTGTGGAGTGTGATGCTCCTTCCACATGTTATGCTAAATGTCCTGCAACCAAGCGACTGCTTCCGGATCCGGCGTCAGTATGATTTCAATGAGTTGCTCTTGAGTCAAACGTATCGTCTGTGATGTCTGAAATCTAACAAAAACATATCAATATACATTCTCCCATGTATGGAAACGTGTGGCCCACCCTGTGAAGGAATTCAGGAATCTGTATGTAAATTTGTGGAACTGCACGTGTGTGTACAGGAGATACGAGGAGGCTGATGAACTCTACAGCCAATCAGGAAGCAGGACTCATTATGCTTTAAAGCAGGGGTCACCAACGTGGCGCAACGTGGCACCAGGTAGCCCTCAAGGCCCCCACCAGGTGCCCTCAGGTCTCTTCTAAAAATAACACACTTGTGAGCAACATCTAAAATTAAATTCTGTTGATATTTTTTTTAATTACACTTGCATTTACTTAGATTTAAAAATTAAAATGTCTTACAAATATGTTGATGATACTTGAACTTTAGATAAGTTTAGGAGACCTCTGACCTACTCCTGTTCAAAGATCATTAATTTTGTTGAAAATGCTGCAGATTTGGTCTTTAGTTCAAAATGTGACACGATTTGTTTAAAAATGTGTAAGTGGATTTTTCTTTAACATTATATAATTGATTAACATGGTAAAACACAGGGAAAATGGGACATTTTTCCCATGAAATCTAAGTGAACATCTGAAAATGTAACAATTACTGAGCTTAATAAAGTCCTGAATATTGATATTTCTTTCCTAGCTTGTTGTCATTTTTGATAATTATAGTGAGAAATCTGTGTCTTTACATAGAGGAGTATCATTATTCATTATTAATAATGTTTAACTAACTATAACTAAACAAAATTTGTTATTTAAAAATGGTAGCCCTTTGTATAATTTAATACCCATGAAGTAGCCCTCAGGTTCAAAAAGGTTGGTGACCCCTGCTTTAAAGAATAAGTAAACTGAAACAAAATTGGACCACAAAACGACTTCTGACCCGTTTCAGTCTGAACGTGATCTTTGAGGCTCTGGAGATCCACAGAGAACATGAAGAACCTTCTCCAGCAGCACTCACTGACCAAAATCAGTCCATGAGTGCAAGGACGTTCCCTCAGAAGAAACTAAAACTCAGCTCAGGTCAAAGGTCACAATCCAACAGTCATGTTTTGAATAAACTTAGATCTATGCAGAAAGACATTGATGAGGAACTTCTACAAAACTCCAGAGAAACTTTTCAACATGCAGATTGGATGTTTGATGTGAAAACAGTCGTAGTTCAGACTCCGGTCGGTGAAACCGTCTCTCGTCTTCTCTGCACCTGCAGCTGCAGCGGCGCCACGAACAGATGAAGAAGAACCTGGAGGCTCAGCACAAAGAGCTGGAGGAGAAGAGACGCGTCTTTGAGGAGGAGAGGGCCAACTGGGAGGCTCTGCAGCGCCAGGAGCAGCTGAAGCAGGAGGCCTCCAAGTACGAGCAGCCCCCCCCACTCCGTCACGGGACAGGGGTCGACTTTGAGGCTCCGCGGTCGATGTTAAAATAAAGACGAGCGGCTTACGCTCACCACACTGAGACTAGAACAGTTTTTATCTTTAATGTGTCGCAGTGAGGATTTTTATCACCTGCACACAGAAAATTAGCTTTCATGACATTTTAATCAACTTTATTATTACTGTTAAGATAAAACAAACTAATGACGCTTAAAACTCTCAGAAATTCATCTGTTTCCTGGTTCTTGATGAGCAAAAAGTATTTCTCTAGAGGATTGAATAATCATCTGAAGATGTTCGTTTAGCCTCATTGGACTAAAACTCGTCTTCTGCTGATACCTGGATCGTTCATGATCACCTGAGTCGGCAACAGAACCGCAGAACCAGGATGGTGTTACATTTCTGTCATTAGTCTCCCACAAGCGTAGATCAAATTCCACAGACCGAGGAGCGTTCCACGGGCGCGGGACGGTCTTGTCTCCTAAACTAGTTCCACCCCCTTGTGAAGGATATGTACACCTGCACACCTGTGTGACACTCAACATTGAAGGGAAAATACAAGAACAAGAACCCCCTACAGTCTAAATCAGAGGTCTGCAACCTGCGGCTCTTTCATCTCTCCATAGCGGCTCTCTGGATGAAGAAAAATAAAATAATAGTAAATTTTAAAAAAAATAGAGATTAGTTATTATTTTAGCAACATACTAACATTGTTGGCTAATGTGTTACCTACTGGAGTTTTTAGGCTAATTTAGAATTTTAGCCTCTTTTTTTGCAACATGCTAACGTGTTTGGCTAAGTTTTCTGATAATTTTTATGCTAATTTGGAGTTTAGCTAATATTTTAGTAAAATGCTAATGTTTTCAGCTAATCTGTTATCTACTGATTTTTTTCTTTTTTTAATAATTTAGAATTTAGCTTCTATTTTAGCAACATGCTAACATGTTTTCTGAGGAATTTTAGGCATTTTGGAGTTCAGCTAGTAAATAAGAAACAAGCTAGCTTTTTTAGGCAGATTTGGCCTCTAATTAGTTTTTATTCTAATTTTGAGTTTAGCTAATATTTTAGCAATATGCTAACATTTTTTAGCTAATTTATTATCTACTGGGGGTTTTAGGCTAATTTTGAGTTTAGCTTTTATTTCAGCAACATGTAAAATGTTTTGGCTGATTTGATTTACAGAGAAATGTTTTGCTAATTTGAAGTTCAGCTAGTAATTAAGCAACAAGCTAGCTTTTTTGCTGCTAAAGTAAAAAATGACCAAAATCCCTTTTTGAGAGATTCTAGTTTCTTTTTATATATTTTTTTTGCTTTTGTTTGTGCCAAAAATAGACACTAATTACATTTATTGAAAAAAAAAAAAAATAATATGAATGCAAATCCAAATTTCTTAAAGGCTAACGTAAGTCAATGCAGCTCTTTTAGGTTCTGATCAGTAGAAAACAAGCCTAAATGGCTCTTTTACTCTTAAAGGTTGCCGACCTCTGATCTATGCTACAAAGGTGATTTGGTTCACATTATCCGAAGGTGTGACCGTATGTGAGAGGATGTGTGGTCCTTCAACAGGCTGGTGTCTCATCTGAGGTGTTTCCCGCCATCATTCAACACTATCCAGGTTTAGACTCCAGCCCCCCCCGTGAGATCAAACGGATAAGAAAATGGATGGACCCATTCTTTTTTAGCTTTTTATTGATAATCCTCTTTTTGGGGGGTAGTTCAAGTTCAATATCATATATTGACCTCACAGATTGACCGGTTGGGGACCACAGCTTTACATCACAGAAACAGAACCCTTTCCATCTGGAGCTGTAAAATAATCTGAGCCGCTTATCAACAACAGCTCAGAAATGATGAGTTCTCAGGACTTCTCCAAATCTTGCCTCTGAACTGTCTGTCTCTCCGTTTCAGGACTCTGGACAAGAACAAGAAGAAAGGCAAGATCTTCTAAACTGGGCCGGCAGAACCGGCTGGGCTCGGGTTCTGTGGCTTCGCCAACGTTTTCAGGAGACGAGCGCACGGCGCCAACACTGCACCCATCTCCTCCTCCTGGTCTCTCCTTCTTTTCCCCCTCTTCCTCCGCGCTCCTCCCGCCCCGTACCAGCAGAGGGAGCTCTGGACAGCGCTGTGGGGGGGGGGTCCGTGTGTACAGCCTGAATCCAGCGGGACTCCTCATCAACGAATGTGTTTACCCTAACGAAAGGAAAAGTAACCCACTTTTAGAAAAGCCAAACTTATATTTTAATTATTATTGATGTTATTATTATTATTATTGTTGTTGTTCTTGTCATAACTGAATACTGTCCTCACCCCTCCAGCTACTGCTGCTGCCCCCCCGCCCCTAAGCTTTGACTGGTGTGTGACGATTGGACAAACAACAAAACTATTGTACAATCAGTTTTTGGTGCAATTGAAATGTTTACAGGCAAACGGAAGCGTGAGCGTTTGGCGTGTCGGCGAGAAGGCCTTCAGTTTTCCCGCTCGCCCTCTAAAGACGAGTCCTGAACCCCCCCGCTCCCTTTTATAGAACCGATAAAACTTCTTCTCTTCTGAAACTTTCCTGTTTTTTTTAGCTCTCTCCACTAGCATTGGACCACCATTTATAATAAGTGTTATACTTCACTTTAGTTTATTTTTATATATATATATAAAACTATATTTACCAAACCGGCTGAAGTTCTGACTTCTTTTGTATGTTTGGAAACCCCTCAGAGACTCGGCAGCATCTTCATGTTTAGAAAAAAAAAAAAAAAAAATGGTCAAATCGTTTCTGAAAGTGTTTGGAAAAACAGTGAAAAAGAAGAATCAACAAGACAGTTTTGCTTTGGCTGTGTTACTCCATCTCTGTATTTTTAATTTTATTTTTCATTTGTAATGTACAAAGTCACTTAATAAACCTGTGATGGCATTCTGGAGTGAAGGTGGTCTGAAATCCAGCCGCTCGTTTCCTGGTTTCACCACTAGATGTCAGTGTTTACCAACAACTCTTCACAAGGGGGCGGAGCTTCACACAAAACAATTTTTAGGGATCTTTGTATACTATTGTCCAAAACATATAGAACAAGTATGCAGGAAAACTAGAACAATGAGAATACTTTAAAATAAAATTACAATAAATTAAAAATTTTCAAAAACTCAACTTTTATACAAACATGTTTACACTGTTACAGATAAGTAAATACGATTTTAATTATATAATTATTAGTTATAAGTAAAAGGCGAAAGATTTGTACGATCTGAAGAGAAACAAGAGTGTATGACTGTGGATGGATGGAATCTTGAGCAAATTCTGATATTTCTAAAAAGTTTTAT
This sequence comes from Oryzias javanicus, assembly GCA_003999625.1. Taxonomy (NCBI): domain Eukaryota; kingdom Metazoa; phylum Chordata; class Actinopteri; order Beloniformes; family Adrianichthyidae; genus Oryzias; species Oryzias javanicus. The sequence continues at coordinate 33,531,519 of CM012452.1, read as the reverse complement.
GGAACGTTACATTTCAAACATAACTAATTATTTCTTTATGTTCTTAACTGTTTCATTATATCTTAACATATATAGGAGTGATTATTGGGGTAAAATCTCTCCTTGTTATTGATGAATAGTTTCTGATGCTATTCCTGATCTTCAGAGCGTCCGCGAGGCTCCTGCAGGGATGACATCATCAGTTACCAGGTAGATTTCAGCCACAAAAAAAAAAAAAAAACATTGTTATACCTTAATCATCAGAGTTCCTTTTGCCCATCAAGCCCACAAAAGTTTGAAATGTATGCCCTGAAAGTAAAAAAATAAAAATAAATTTATTTTTAAAGATTCTATGATTTTATACATAAATAGAAATATTACCGATTCGTTTTCCAGCGATTTTGCCTGGTAGAGGAGAACAAACTCGTGAATTTACATATTAAAACAACTTTTATTTTCTATGAAGTCTTACTGGTCGGTTTCCTCCCGGTCTGTCCGGTAACACACCGGCACGGTTTGGGTTTTCTGGCCATTCTCACTAAAACCCGCTGAAGATCCTCCGAGTTCAGCCATTTCTTCTTCATGGAGTTAAAAATAATTTCGTCAGTGCTGTTTTGATCAGCATCATCTTGATATTTTTATTCATATGAATTGGTAATGCACTTCTTTAATTGCTATAAAAACACCTCACCACCTCCGGCTCCGTTTCTTGGCTGGAAAGCTCTGGCAGGAGCAGCAGCAGCAGCAGACCCACTTTGACCGTCTCCATCACTGAAAGGCGCGCAGATTTCTATCCAAACACAACTCCTGTCGTTTCTGCTCAAACTCCAGATGATGACGGAAACGGAGCAGGCTCTCCTCTCGTTGCTGTTTGAAGGAAAACTGTGCGCTCCGGGGACCAATTACGCACCGTCTGCGCGCTTTTACGCACAGCCAGTGTGGGCTGATGTTCTCATGCGGCCGCAAATCTGAGTTCAAGTTGGTGAGTAATTCATCAATTTGGAGATAATTTGTCCCTTTCTGTGCTGCTCCATCTACACGAACGTTTAGTTGAGAGATTTATCACAGTCTGCCACAAAAGACATTTTATATTTGTCTCTGATTTAACCAAAGATGGATGAAAAAAAGACTCTAGACATAAAATCCAAACAAGAAGTTTACTCAGGTAATCAAATGTGTCTAATAGGAAGAAGTTTTTGCTCAGTGGCCTTGTGGTAGAGTGTCCGCCCTGTAGGTTGAGGGTTCAATTCCTGGCCGAGTCATACCAAAGACTCTAAAAATGGGATCCAGTGCCTCCCTGCTTGACACTCAGCATTAAGGAGTTGGACTGGGGGGTTAAACCACCGAATGGTTCCCGAGCGCGGCTGTGTCTGCAGCTCACCGCTCCCCCAGGGGATGGGTCAAATGCGGAGAACAAATTTCACACACCTAGGTGCGTGACAAATAGTGGGACTTTAACTTTACCGGGTAACACAAATTAATTTTTTAAAGTGTAAAATCTATTAAATATCAATTTGTGAGGGAGGAGGAGGGAATCTTTGGCTTTTATAAGTTAACTTTTCTCTTCAGCAACAAAAATGCCTCACTGAATAAATACAAAGTGTGAACGTTTTATGCAAAAAAACAAAATAAAAAACTCATTTGATCTGTAATAAATATATTCACCCTTGTTTATTTACAATAACTCTTATCACACGTGTTGATGAAGATCTTCTGTCATCCAGGTGATGTCTGAGGAAGAATCGTGGCATCCAGACTTGGGTTTGGTCATTCTGGACTCTTCTCTGAGACTATAATGGGCACTGCCTGACCCCGTAGACGGGTTGCTTCTCTCAGTCCTCTTTCAAACTGTCAAAAAGCAGAAAATGTTTTTGTTATGGAGAGAAAATAGACTCACTGGATTTGTGTGTAATACTTGATTTGTAATTCATACAGTAAGTTTAGTAGGTATGACTGTGTATACTTGCAATTGTGATAAAAATTGTATTTTTCTCTCCAGATGCACATAAAACCACATTTAAACACAGAACAGTTACATGTGCACAAAGGGTTTTGAGACATTTGTGCGTTTTAATTTGGAGTGTCATATTATTGCGTTATCGCAACTAATTAATTACAGACAAATTTTTATATATTTTTTTTGTTAATTTCATTTTCAACTATCATCACTATTGTTGTGTTCTCAAATATTAAACAAAGGAAAAGCTGTTTACTTGTTTTATTTGAACTCAGGTGGAAATCTCTCTTCCATTGCAGGTTGTGTCCAAATTCTCTCCCTACTCACCATGTAGTGCCTTCGCCATGTTCTAGTGCTGTCTGAATCTACTAATTCCAAAAAATTAAGTGGACTAGAAATTTCCCAGAAGTCTTTGCGAAATACTAGCGTGCATCGATGGTCACTAGATTAGCAAATTTAGACCAGAACACAGAGGAGTCATAAATAAACATTGTTAAATGTTTGTATTTATTGGATTTTCAATCGGTGACATAGTTCTTTTTAGTGGGTCATGTGTACTGTTGTGTACGCATGACGTCGTCAATGTGCGACTTTGTAGATATTCACAGAATCATCGCAAACAAATCCCATAATGCCACAGCTATTATCTATAACGTAAGAGATAAAGCCTGAAAAGGTGTTTGTTATCATAAATCACTGAGGGGCTGATCGCATCAGATGGTAAACTGGGGAATGTCAACATGTAAGGAGGTTGTGGTCAACATTTTGATTGCATTACTTAGAAAAGTGTTCTCACTGTTTTCTGTGTTAAATGCTCTTGTGTTGTTTAGTTTTTCTTAATTATTTCAGATAAAAAAACTATCCCTTTTTGGTGTAAAATTTAAGGTTGGAAGTCTGTTATATATTAGGAAAACTTAAAGGAGCCAGTTTTTAAGTTGTAATTAGTTCTTTCACTGTCACAATGTCAGGAATTTATTACCTCAAAATGAGGCTTTTACAGCAATTATTTGGTTAAAAATAATTGCGATAAAATGAAATTATTAATTGCAGGTTACGATTAATTAATCACAAAAAAACTAATCCCATAACAGCGCTAGTTTTAATGCTGCTACAATACTTTGCTATTCAAATGTACACGTGAATACCCAATTGCAAGTACAAAACGTATGAGTTATAAATCGATTATTACACATAAGTTACGCACAAGTAGTCCAGGAATTACATCGTGGGTCCATTTTGTCTTTGTCATGTTTTAAAAGGACCTGAGGTGTTCCTTCTGTGTTGTGTAAAGCGATTATAGAAGGAGATACTTCACATTCCACTAGTTAGCCTAAATTAGGTCATTCAGTTGCAGGAAAGTGTTAAATGTGGGTTTTGAACTCACCACCACTGAAATGTTTTATGCAGAGAAGATATTAAATCCACGATAACTCTAGAAATATATATTAAAATAAATAAATAAACAGTTTCAACGTTTTTATTACATAACTATAGACAACTCGGACTGCTTATGAAAGCAAAACCTCAAACTTAGATTCCTTTTTATCTTATCTTATGATCTTGAGTGTTTTGACAAGCGGGACTTCTCTGTTTTGTTCTTTTTGACCCCTCGGGCTTGCCGTAGGCCGCCGTCCGGCCCGCCTCCGCCTTAAATGTTCGAGCTGTCAGATGAACATGAAGTTAGATCTTCTTTTTTCTGACAGTGAAACAGTTCTGTGTTGATTTGGGGACAAACTGCGCGGGAAAGCGGAACCTCGGCGGCCTGTGGTGCGTTCACGGCCCCCGGGAACATGGCTGCGCTGCGTTCACTGCTGCTGAGCTTTGCGGTTGTTATAACGGCTTCCGCGGGACGACCGAGACGGCGCGTGACCCTGAACCGGGAAGCGTCTCCGTGGGGTTCCCCTGACGACGCGGTCAGTTTGAGCAAGACCCCGACCTCGCAGCCCGGTCCAGAACCCGGGGACCCCGCCGATGCGTTCACGGTCCCGACTCTGGACGGCCGGTTCTCCTACAAGCCCGGCGCTCAGCGGGGAGCCGTGGTCATCCACGCCTTCACCAACAAGTCCGGGTTCCTGGAGGCTCTGTGGAGTTCCGAGGCGTCGCTGCGCCGCCTGGTGGACGGTCTGCCGCGGCGCACGCGCGTGCTGTTCGTGTCTCTGGACGACTCCGCGGTCACCGACGCGCTGTGGATGCGGGAGCAGCTGCGACGAGCCGCCGTCCGCAGGTCCGAGGACTTTTTTTGGATTAAACTTTATTTATAAACAACAATACAACAAAAGTGTGAATGTCAAGAGGAAAGAAAGAAAAATACTGATGCAGAATTTCTATTGAGCCAAAAGAACAAAAGTCTCACATAAAAAAAGTTTTAATTTGTTTAATTATATTACCACACTACTGGGGTTTCACAATCCAAAACACACCTTAGGTCGCGGGCCGAACAGGATAAACATGTATTGAACACTCTATAACTACTTTTTAAATCTTTAAAACCATAACTAAGTAATTATGAACTAGATAAATGGAATTAGCTGTTATAGTCTTGTGTGAATGATGTAAGCTGAATTTAGCTGCTAATGATGCTAGTGCTTATAGTAGCTGAAGATGCTGAAAATGATAGCTGAAAACGTTGAAGCTGATAGCTGAAAACGCTGAAGCTGATAGCTGAAAACACTGAAGCTGATAGTTGAAAACACTGAAGCTGATAGCTGAAAACGCTGAAGCTGATTGTTGAAAACGCTGAAGCTGATTGTTGAAAACGCTGAAGCTGATAGCTGAAAACACTGAAGCTGATAGCTGAAAACGCTGAAGCTGATAGCTGAAAACGCTGAAGCTGATAGTTGAAAACACTGAAGCTGATAGCTGAAAACGCTGAAGCTGATAGCTGAAAACACTGAAGCTGATAGCTGAAAACGCTGAAGCTGATTGTTGAAAACGCTGAAGCTGATTGTTGAAAACGCTGAAGCTGATAGCTGAAAACACTGAAGCTGATAGCTGAAAACGCTGAAGCTGATTGTTGAAAACGTTGAAGCTGATAGCTGAAAACACTGAAGCTGATAGCTGAAAACGTTGAAGCTGATAGCTGAAAACGCTGAAGTTGATAGCTGGAAACATTGAAGCTGATAGCTGAAAACACTGAAGTTGATAGCTGGAAACATTGAAGCTGATAGCTGAAAACGCTGAAGTTGATAGCTGGAAACATTGAAGCTGATAGCTGAAAACATTGAAGCTGATAGCTGAAAACATTGAAGCTGATGGCTGAAAACACTGAAGCTGATGGCTGAAAACACTGAAGCTGATAGCTGAAAACGCTGAAGTTGATAGCTGGAAACGCTGAAGTTGATAGCTGGAAACGCTGAAGTTGATAGCTGGAAACGCTGAAGTTGATAGCTGGAAACGCTGAAGTTGATAGCTGGAAACATTGAAGCTGATAGCTGAAAACACTGAAGCTGATAGCTGAAAACGCTGAAGCTGATAGCTGAAAACATTGAAGCTGATGGCTGAAAACACTGAAGCTGATAGCTGAAAACACTGAAGCTGATAGCTGAAAACGTTGAAGCTAATTGTTGAAAACGTTGAAGCTGATAGCTGAAAACACTGAAGCTGATAGCTGAAAACGTTGAAGCTAATTGTTGAAAACGTTGAAGCTGATAGCTGAAACCACTGAAGCTGATAGCTGAAAACACTGAAGCTGATAGCTGAAAACACTGAAGCTGATAGCTGAAAACGCTGAAGCTGATAGCTGAAAACGTTGAAGCTGAAAACACGAATGCTGATAGCTGAAAACGTTGAAGCTGATAGCTGAAAGCGCTGAAGCTGATAGTTGAAAACGCTGAAGCTGATAGTTGAAAACGCTGAAGCTGATAGCCAAAAATGCTGATAGCTGAAAATGCTGTAGCTGATAGCCAGCCAAAATATTAGCTAAATGCCAAATTAGCCTTAAAAACTAAAAGAAAAAAAAACGTTTTTAGCTGAAACAGCTAGCATGTAGTTGAAATATTAGCTAAACTCCAAATTAGCCTAAAGAAATCTTAGTAAATGCCAAATAAATTTAAAAAAAGCCGGCAATAAGCCAAATTTTAAAAACTGTAACTTTTAACATAATTATGAATAATTAAAATGCAGGAATATTATTCCAGAATAAATCAACTTAAGCCTTAAATAACTTCAAATTTTAGTTTCCATAAAAATATATATTTTTCTAAATTATATAAGTTAAAATTAAGAGCAGAATAACATCGGTCCAGTAATAACAATAAAATAAAATGACCTGGAGGGCCGGACATAAATACATGCAGGGCCGGATCCGGCCCCCGGGCCTTGACTTTGACACATGGGCCATATTACATTAATTCCTGCAAAAAACATTTAAAATTAGTTTTTGAGCTCGGTCCCGGTGACCTCCTAAACCCCTCCAAATCACCACCATCAGCCTATGTTTTTACCAAAATAAAACACTCAATCTAAATCTGATGTTTCCATCTATTTTCAAAACGTTCCTGTTGCCTTTAATTACAAAAATGCTGCTTTTAGCCAAAATCTTTGTCATTTTCTTGGACTATAAGAAATTAAAATACTCTGAGTTGTGGGCGGTACCATTGGAGGAACCCCTTCCCCTTTTCCCATCACCCAGTACTGAGAGCTCTCTGTTTACATGTCTTCCACTGGCTTACAGCTCCTCTCACCCCCAACCTAACTTAACAAAAATATTGGATAATATAAATTCTATCCAGCTGTTCAAAGCAGTTCTTTTTTTTTTTTTTTTTAAATTAAAATGAATCTTCAAGAACGATGTTTCAAATTAAAGAAAAACTTCCTAGAATAGATTCTTTATTCATCATAAGAGGGAAATTGAAATGTTGTATCGTTAATAATCGTTCAATTCTAATTCAATTAAGTCTGATAAAACTGAAGGAATCCTTTGTCTCAGTCTAAATTCCAGCTGCAGACTAAATGGAAAATATGATTAAAATATTAATAAATCTGTTTGTTTCCAGGAACTTCCCAGAGTAGAAAAACAAAAACAGATTTCCTGTTTTTTCTGCACAAAGAAACTGAAAAGAGGAAGATTGGAGGAGGTGATCAGCAGTTTTTGGTTTGTGAATCCGTCTTTCCCCTCTTCAGGAAGGAGGTTCTGACCCGGCTGCACTTCTCCCCGGTGCCGGTCTTCGCTCTGGGTAACTGGATCCCCAACGTCCTGTATTACTGGGGCTGCTCGGGGCACAACTGTGGTCTGGATCAGGCCGTCTTCACCTCTCAGGGTAACAACACGTTTCTGTTCTTCTGCCTGAAGATGGAAAACCGTCTTTAAAACCGCGCTCTCACGTCAGGATGGAGGATGCCCATCGTCGTCAAGAGGCTGGACGCCAGGTACGATTGGCTGATGGGACGCTGGCGCTCACGGCCCTACAGGCTGGTTGATGCGGGAGACGCGTGCCGACCTTCGCCTTCGATAGCGGGGGCTGTAGCCTGGGTGTCCCAGGGCAACTGCTCCTACTTCACAAAGGTGTGAACGTCGGAGTTTGGGATGTTTCTCGGATTAGATTCCCTCCTGGAGTTTCTGCAGAGAACCAGAATCTGCTGCTCCTCCCGCAGGTCCAGAACATGGCCAAAGCCGGCGCCGCAGGCGTCCTCGTCTATTCCCTCCCGGGTAATCCCATCCAGGACATGAACTGCGTCGGGGAGGAATGTTTCCAGGAGATCCCCATCCCGGCTTCCATGGTGCACCTGGAGGTCGGGGTCGCTCAGGCTTTGAGGTAAATCCAAATCAGCTAAAGGAAACGAAAAAAAGACATTTTACTTTAAACTAGAGCACGAAAGCTGTAAAGATGCACCATTACTTTGTTTTGTTTTTACCCAATATTAAAAGTTTTTGCAAAAAAAAAAAAAAGATCAAAATATGACAACCCAGGATAAATTAAATTTGTTTTCTTTGGCTTTCAACGGTGGTTTATGTAACAAAAGAGAAAATAAAAACGTAGGAAGATCCTAAAATTATGCTTAAAAAGAACAATTCCTTTAAAAACAATAATACTGGAGACTTGACCTTTGGTTCACCCATTCCTGACACACGTGGGACTTTAATCATGGACACTGAGAAAAATGCAACATATTGAAAATAATTTAAATACTTTTGTTTGGGTGAAAATGACATGTGGCACATGTGTTAAAGACGAGGCCCGGGGGCCAGATCCGGCCCTCCAGGTAATTCTATCCGGCCCTACAGATCATCTTATTGTTATTAATGGACTTAATGTTATCTGGCGCTCATTTCTAACTTATAAAATTTTGACAAAATACATTATTATTATTTTTATTAATTATTGAATTAATTAAATTTTATTATTTAATTAAATTAAATAATTAATTACTTATTTATTATTTTATTATTTATTTTTTTTTTTTAATTGAAACTTATTTAAAGTTTAAGTTGATTTATTCTGGAATAATATTCCTGCCTTATAATTATTCTTAAGATGGTAAAAAGTTACGGTTTAAAGTTTTAAAATTGGCATTCTGCTGGCTTTTTATACTTTTTTGGCATTTACTAAGATTTTTTAGGCTTTTTTGGAGTTTTGCTAAAATTTCTGTGACATGCTAGCTGTTTTGGCTAACCTAAGTTTTTTTTTTTTTTACTTTTCTTAGGCTAATTTGGCATTTTGAAGCTATCAGCTTTAACTTTTTCAGCTATTTAGGTATCAATTTCAGCATCTTCAGCGGCCAAATTTAGCTCACAGCATTCACACTAGCATTATCTGAGGTAATGCTATATATATGTTGAGATCCACTGAGATCTACTGATCTTTTTTTCAAAGGAGTCCTGGTCAAGAGGCAAAAATCACACACACCTAAGACATGTCAGAGAATTAAAAAAGTTAAAACAGTTTTAAGGTTGAAAACATTTAGTTTTAGAGATTTCCATAAATGTTTATCCTGTTTGCGACCTAAAGGCGTTTTTTGGATTTTTGTGCGATTGAGTTTGACCCTCCGGTTCTAGAGTTAGGTATGTATTTGCAGTGGCGTTCAAAAGGTTTCCAGGGCCCCGAGCCAGCCCAGACCCCCACTCAAAAAAGAAAATATTACAACAGAGTATCAGGTCTAAAAAAAAAAAAAAAAAAAAGTTATATTACAAGCTGAAAAATCGTACGTTTACAACTTTTCATCTCTTACATTTACACAGTTTTTCCTTGTAAATTTATGAGAAAAAATGTCCTAAATGTAACCTATGACTCTTGAAGTCATAAAGATACAAACTTTATTTGTCATTCAACAGTTACAACTTTTTCTCTTAAATTTACAAGAAAAATTTATTAAAATAATTAGTAATAATTAATTAATTAATAATTAATTAATATTTATTTTGTTTATAAACTGTCCCTAATACTCGTTGTAAATTATGGATATTTTTGTGCAGCAAAAACTTTCAAGCTGAATTTTTTCCGCTCTGTTTTAAACATTGTCGCTCTTTTTGTTTTTCTCTCTTGTTGCTCATCCCATGAAAAACTACATTTCCCAGCAGGCTCTGAATTCTTCTAAAACGTTAGTTTTTTCGGTTTAACGCGACCTCCGAACTCTCTGCAGACTGGGACGGGCCGTGAACGTCTCCTTCCAGAACACCCCCTCCCCCAACTTCTTCGTGGGCATCGACCAGCAGGGGGCGCTGGCCGAGGTGGGCTGGTTCCTGTACCCGTCCTTCGGATTCGTCAGCTGGCAGGCTCAGTGGTGACGACGGGATCATTTGGAGGGAATCGGCCGACCCCCCGCGCCGTGTCGTTCACGAGTCTCCGTTTGCGTCTCCAGGTTCGATTTCTTCGCCGACCTGCAGGTCAAACTTCAAAGTCCGGCTGAAGTGGTTTCTGTTTTCGACAAAGTGCTGATGCAGGGAGACAGAGGAGCCGTGGCCACGGTTGACCTGCCGCCAGGTAAACCAATCAACTCTATCGCAGTGATTGAATCAGCTGTTATCTGGAATGCGGACGTCTGATTGGACGATGCTCTGCTGGAAATGTTGATAGTTTAAGTCTGTAAATGTTTAGAAAAAAGTAAAACGCCTGAACTTAATCCAAGGGGAAAATGTTTTGAAAAAAAACAAAAAATAGCATGGAGTCAAACTCAATCACACGGGGGCAAAAATCCACATCACACCTGAAGTCGAGGGCCGAACACGACAGGAAAATATTTAAATACATAGATATGAATAAAAAACCTTAAATAACTTCTAATATTTTGCTCCCCATAAAAATATATTCAGTCAAAATTAAACAAGATAGAAATAAGGTTAACGTTAAAAGGAGAAAACATAATTCTTCACTTTTATGTCATTTTATATTAAAAAATGAACTCATAAATATCCCAAAAGATGTTGCTCTCAATAAAGTGTATCCTGTAAAATTATTCAAACATGAAAATGCTGCATAAGAAAACCTGGAAATAAAAATAAAATTTGAGCTTTTCGCAAAAACAAATTTTTTTGAACGTTTTACTCCTGGTATCATTTCTATTTGCTGAGGTTCTGTGTTTTTGTGAAACGGATCTGATTTTTAAAAACCTGTAATTATGAAGATCATTTTTTGGTGCTTACAGAACAAATTAAATCAAAAAAACGTATCACTTGAGATTACTCCAAAAACAATTTGGTGTTTTCTTATTTTGTTCAAAACATCTATACATTCATAAATAAATAAATGGTCTTTTGTTTATTTATCAATGAAAAAATAAACCTGTTTTACTGCCGTCATCACCGTCTTTCAGTTCAGCTTTATGTCAGATACAAACAGTAAAGAAACCAAAAATATAAAATAGATTTTAAATGGAAAATTAAGTCTAAAATGCATAAATAAGTAATAAAAGAAGAACTACCTCTCAGCCTGCGCCGTCAGTGTGAAGGAAACGGCGATTTAGAGGCTAAAAATGAGACATTGCTTCATTCCAAAGCTATTTTTTTCCTCACATTTAGAATCTAAACTCTCCAAACGCCCATTCTGGAAACACTGGGGTTCCATAAGGCAGCACTGCATGATGGGATCTGTAGTTAATATATGACCAGTGCCACACATCAGTGATTTTAACACGTTACTTGAAGCCGGTTTGAAGCCGGTTCCTGGGTTCTGCTGCAGTGGGGGGGCTTCTAAGGTGGGATGAAGAAGTGCAAATGTTGGAGGATGCTCGGGGTTGGGGGCGGGGCTTGTTTGGAGCCAAGGATCCACCCACCAGTTTAAAGTCTGAAGATCACACCTTTGTCTGTGAGAGATTTACACTTCAACCAGAAGATTAAATTAAATTAAATTAAATTAAATTAAATTAAATTAAATTAAATTAAATTAAATTAAATTAAATTAAATTAAATTAAATTAAATTAAATTAAATTAAATTAAATTAAATTAAATTAATAAATTAGAATCAGAGTTTTTAAACCCCCCAGTGGTGACTTCATGAACTGCACCCTATTCTGGGTTTGAATCAGCTTCAACCTGGAAGTGAAAGTTGGATTTTTCCAAAGCAAAAAGACAAGAAGCATAAAGATTATTTGTAGAAATGTTTGAGGAAAACTTCTTCCCTGACTGCAGTCGCTTTCCTCATCTTTTCTCCGCAGACGTCGGGGAGTTCAGGACGCTGGAGCTGGACGCCTCGCTGTCGTGTCCCGGCCGGAGAGACTCGTCCTGCCCCCCCTGGGATCACACGGTGCAGCTGCTGGTGTGCTGCGACCCCCTCAGTCCGTTCTGCAACACGGAGCTGGGCCGCTGGATCACGGCGTTCCGCAGGTTCTGCTTCTGGTTTTGACCATTTATTTTCAGTAAAAAGAGAATTTTTTCTGCCGCTTATTATTGTTGTACGAAGTCCCCTAAAGGGACGTTAAAGTTAAAAAAATTGAAGAAAAAAATGTTGTTTTTTTTCTAAAAATACATAAGTGAAAGATTAAATTTAAAAGAAAAAATTTGGTTTGTAAATGTATTCTTTTTTTTTACTTCTATTTTAAAAAAAAGAATGTTCTGGTTAGTAACTGGTGCACACCAATAGTAACTAAAATTTAAGTTAAAAGAAAATTCTAGCTACTATTTGGTGCCCATCAATTACTATCCAGATTAAAAAAATAAATAAATAAAAATGTTCTGATAAATAACTGTTGTGCACCAGATGGTAAATTTAAAAAAAAAAATCTAAAAATTAAAGTTAGAAAAAAAGATTACTATTTAGTAACTGTTGCATACCAGTTACTATCATTTTTATTATTTTTGTAACCTTTTAAAAAAATAAATGTTCTGATAATTAATTGTTGTGAACCAGAAACTATCTGAAAACAGGTTTTTTCCAAAAAATTAAAGTAAAAAAAATTTTTTACTCCAGCATTTTGTTTTCTTTAAGGTGTATTACTCACAAAGGACTCAGTACCTTTATGAGTAATACACACAATCAACATTTTTAAAAACATGTTTTCTAATTTGGTTGAGCAGTTAAAGGGTTAAGATTGATGAAAATGATGGATGGAATCTGCTCCTAATGTGACCTTCAGTGTTCGTCTCAAAACATCCAGACTTCCTTTAAATTGTTGCTAAAATGCAATAAAAGTGATTTTTAAAGGTTATTTTATTTTTTCTAAAACAACTTTTATTAACTTTTTAAAAAAATATATATTTTTATGATTTTCATTTAGAAAAAAGAAGAATTGAAGTTAGAGAAACAAAGTGAAGAAAAAACTTAACAGAGAGAAAACATTTTCATTTTTCTTTGTTGTTGTCGTTACGGAGATTCCATGTTTTATTAAAGCAGGTGACGGTCAGGTGAGCGGCGTAAGCCCCGCCTCCGCACCATCCCCGTGACCTCGGATGGACGCGGTTGTGCGTTTGCATCCATCACGTCTCTCTCTGCAGAGGCAGCGGCCGCTGGCTGACGGACGTCTCTCCGCTGCTCCCCCTGCTGGACAGCAGCAGCAGCTGCACCTTCACCATGAAGACGGTGCCGTGGGCCAAACCCTGGATCGCCTCCCTCAACCTCAGATTCAGCGACGGCAATCAGACCGGTGAGCTCTGAGGCAGGAAGGACGGATTTATCCGTCTGCAAGAATGGGGCGGAGCAGTGAGCTTGTGGCCCCGCCCACCGTCGGATTTTTCCTGATTTACAAGGATTTGAATAAAGAAATATCATATTTTCTGGAGTAGATAATATATAAGTTGCGCTTTTAGGAGAAAAGTCTGACGTTTCAGAACAAATCCGCCCAAAAAATAAAGATCGAAATAAAAGAACTCAATTATTTTTAACTGTATAAGAAAAATGTAAAAATGTCAGAAAAAAACAATCAGATTTTCTGGCTCATTTCGGAAAACATATCTTCTGCTGCGGTCAGTAGCGCCCTCTAGCAGTTGTTAGAGGAAACAACCACTAAAAGACAGCTGGTGTTTACAGGGAAAATAAGAAGTATTTGAGCCGATTGATGTCTAAAAAACACAAATAAGTCGCTCCTGAGTATAAGTCGCACCCCTGGCTAAACTATGAAAAAACTGTGACTTAAACTCCAGAAAGAAGAAAAGCAATTTTGAGCTTAAATCTACTTAATAAATTTCATTTCTGCCCCTTAAAAACAAACAAACAAACAGTCTTAGACGGCTTTTCTAACTACTCATGACATATTACTCTAGTTTCTTCTTTACAAATATATGTTTTGAATAATATTTGGTTGTTCAAAATTCTCTCTTGAGCATTCCAAACTTTTATCCCGACAAAATAAAACGTGTCTGCTTTAAACAAGCAACTTAGCTTTAAGCGTCCACATTGACTCCACAAATAAAACATTTGTTTGTTCTCTGCATCCAACTTGGAAGAATTATTTGGTGTTAAATAAGTTTTATATGCATTTTAAACACAGTACATGAAATAAGACAGAACTATTGAACAATATAACATTGTTAGGACATTACAAGATTAATAGTTATTCAGAAACAAATACAATTTTAAACACTTTACTTTTAATATATGATATATGCGGCTTCCAAGACAATTTCTTTTGTCTAAAATTAACCCAAGAAATCAAAATCAATCGATAGTTTTTCTTCTTCCTGTTAAACGTCTTTTCTAAATTCAATAAAAGCTTAATATTATTAAACCAATATTTAACTATGACAATTTAAAATTCTTGTTTTAAATGTCTTTTTTATCCTGAACAATAAACTGTTGTGTCATCAGCAAATAGAACAAACTTCACAAATGTCATTTATGAAAAATAAAAGGACCCAGTGTTGATCCTGGTGGGATACCACACTCCATATTCATGCAATTATAAGAATGACTGTACAAAACTGTACATATTGTTGCCTTTTATGCAAACAGCTTTAATTTTACTTTTGTTTTATTAATTTTAATTAAATTAGATCAGCTGGTGTGAGACAGACGGAAAGGAGCAGCTTCACAAGATCAAATATTTCAATTCATTTAAGAAGAAACGAAACTGAGAAAAGTTTTCCGTTGGTCTTCAGGAGAGGCGGGGGAGAAGCTCCGCCCCTTCACGGTCCAGTCTCTGTACGGCGGAGGAACGTTTGACCGAAACTACAACAAGAGGTTCCAGCCCATGAGGTTCTCGGTGCCCCCGTCAACCAGAAAGGTACCAGGAGGCGCGAGGGGGTGGGGGAGGGGTCACGGGGGTCGACCAGACGTTCACGGCGCTTCACTCTCTCTCTCTCTCAGGTGGAGCTGCTCGCCACCATCACGGGACACGGCAGCGACGAGAACGGCTGCGGGGAGTTCTGCGTCACCTCGCATCACTTCCTGATCAACGGCGTTCACAACAACAGCCTGGTGTTCGATTCCGCAGGTGAGGCTCCGCCTCCAGCATCCAGCCCAGCTTATATCCTTACAAACATGAGTCTAAACTGACTATAAGTGTGAATGACTAACTATCTATCCAGGTAGCTCCGCCCCCTCACCCAACATAAGGCTCCAGCCGTATTAAAATGCTGATTAGACAGTTGGTTATTGCACAGGTGTGAGAGAGAATAGGAATAAACTCTCTAGTGCTGTCATGCGATTCATTTTTAGTGCGATTAATTAATCGTTACCTGTAGTTAATTAATCAATTTGAATTGGAATTTTTGAACCTTATTATTGCTGTTAAAAGCTTCCTTTTATAGATTTTTACTTTGTGACATTGTGGTTCAGGAAAAGATTAAAAAAAACTAAAAAGGTGACTTTATTATCTTTATTTATTTTTATTATCAGTTTATTTATCCAGTTTATTTAGTCTGTTTAGTCTTTAGATATTTTTTTCATGTTTCTATTTTTTGCATCTGTAAAATTACCTGCATGAAGCCCAATGAGGCAAAATTCTTTGTGATTTTGGGCTATAGAAATAAAATTGAATTGAATTGAATTATTATTATAAGTTTTCCAACCTTGGACTAATTTTTTTTAGTCTTGAACAAATAGGAAAATTAAAAAAAATAAAAACAAGAAAACCTTCGGTCCACATATAAAAACTCAGGAATATTTTTCTGAGCATAATTCAAATGAAACCATAATTCAAATGTTGATATTCCTTATTCCACGGTTGATCTCAGCAGTGAGACAGTATAAGACATGAGAGGGATTTTATAGCTTCCTTTAACCTACGTGGGCGATCATTTTAAAGACTTTTTAAAGACCCCGTTGGTGGTAGAATCATGGTATGGGCAGGTGGAAGTTATGCATCTTATTGAACGAAATAAAATGAAAGTTTCTGTTTTAAGGCTTTTATTTTCTGTTTTTCGAGTGCAGAAGGAGAAACAATGAAAGTCTTTTTTTGAAAATCAACATAACAGTGTTCCTGCAGAGTCTTAAAAAGACTTAAAATCATTGAGTTTATGAATTTGGAAATAATACGTTAAAAAGCCTTAAAAATGTCTTGAATTTGGAATATTTGAACTTTAAAAAATTGGGCTGCTGGAAATTCCTCGTTTCACATTTCATGTCAAACATAAAAATGTTTCAACTAAGATTATTTTGATCAAATGATGTAAAATAAACCAGCAGTTATGGACTAATAGACAGAATACCTGAAGAGCTCTAAACCGTTCATAACAAGATGAAGAAGCTACAGTTTTGGTCCAAAAGTTAGATTCTTTTTTCTAATATTGTAATTTTTTAAAAATAAGAATGAATTAATAAATCAGGAAATAGTTTAAGAAATTGTTCTTAATTTTTGATATGCATGGCCTTAAAAAGTCGTAAATTTAACTTTTAGAAACTTGTAGAAAGCCTGTAATTCGATTAATTGTATTTATTGTTGTTTGTTTATTTTTCTCATGCTCTCATAGGTTCTCAGTGTAGAATATTTAATCTCAGCTTTAAAATGATCATTAAAAAAGTTCAGTAGCCAGACAGAAACGTGTGACCGGAACCTTTTCGTCGTCTTTTCGGGCCCACAGGGTCGGCGCTGGGCTGCGCCCTGCGGGTCGGAGAGGGGGCGGTACCGAACGAGCACGGCACGTGGCTGTACGGGCGAGGCGGCTGGTGCGACGGCCTGCAGGTCGACCCCTGGAGGACGGACGTCACCGGGCAGGTCAGTGCGTGGAGTCTCAAAATCTCAAAGGCTTCGGCTCAGAAGTTCAGGAACGTTCGTCGCGATCACGTGTTCACACCCTTCACGTTCTGTCACGGCGTGAAAAGGTCGTCGCCGTGGCAACCGCAGGCTGCATCCGTGCCACCTGACAAACATTTTTTTTGTTTCACTTCTCCTAAAAATGACAAGTCCATGACCTTTGACCTTTACACGTCCCTTCAGAAGTTGAGGTTGCGTGATCTGACATCACGCCGCAGATCCGATCCTCCAGAGGTTCTGAAGGAGCGCTCACTGTAATTGTCCTGAAGTGGCGTGTTGACCCTCAGACCGCCGTTTTCCTCGCGAGCGCTCTCGTGTTCCCCAGCCGCTCGCAGGAAGCCCAGGCAGACTTCCTCTGGGAGTTGTGAAGGTCAGAAGGTCACCGCTTCACGTTCGTCACTCATCTCTCTAAACGTCCGATTACGTGGAGCCACAGAGTCAAGTTACTTTTATTTTGAAAGGTGATCTTCTGCTGAAAGTTGGTTTTGTCACATCAGTCAGTCGTCACAGGAAAAGACTTTGGTTATGAGGGGAAAAAAAACGGTTTTATTTTCACAATCGATTCACGAGTTTTAAAATCAGAAACTGAATTTATTTTCTCTGTTAAACGTTTGAGCTGCTTTAATTAGAAATATCTAAACGGTTTTGTTTTGATTTTAGCAGAAACGTTTCACCTTAAAGATAAAACTTGTTCTGATGATGGAGGACGTGTAGAAAGAAAATCAAGCCCAAAATTCAAGGAACAGTTGAAAGATTGTGTTTTGAAAAAGATTGTATTTGTGACGTGGAAAATACGCTGGGCGCGGTCACAAGCTCCGCCCCTTTCCGATGCATCTATAGATCCATGAACGTCTTCTTTTTCCTCATCTGGACCAGATCTGATATTCTTCTCCATTGGTTGAGGATGTGAGGAGCTGTCAGCTAGAGGGAGAGCTCGTAAACAGAAAGCTGTCAGTTCTGTGTGACGGGAAGGGCGGTCGGGGTTGCCCTGCAGCAATAGTTCCGCCCACAAATTAGTGGCCAATTTCTGCTCCTTCCACTGCAGAAACTATGTCCTAGAAAACAACAGATTTTTTTATTTTGGCTAAAACGACATCTTTAGAATTAAAAAAAAAACACTGGAAGGATTATATATTGACCTCAAGAGCCACTTTGGTGCTGCTTCATTAGTGTTTGTGGTATTGATTCTGTTTTTACTTTATTTTAATTCTAATTTACAGTTTACTGAATAAATTATTCAGAAAGATCCAAGTTAAGTTCTTGGCTGCTTCGTTTTTCACCACCAGAGGGCAGCAACAACGGGCAGGAATGACGTTTTTTATTTTCACACCTCCAGGTGTGGATGTTCTGATGTTTAGTTTCCATGGAAACAAAGTTCTGCTTCCTCCAGTAACGAATATCAGCCATCAGGAACGTTTAATTCATGGTCTGGTGATAGAAATGTTTGTATTAATTGTGTTGAATCCCTCCAGGTGGACCTGAGCGGACGGGAGTCCAACAGCATCATCTACTTCGGTTTGTTTGAAGGGAAGGATCCCGATCCCGCTCAGGAGCCCGGATACATCATCATGTCTTCATTTCTTATCTTCTACAAGTGATGCTGCTTAAAAAAGGACCAATGAATCATCCATGATTGTTGCACTGAATGTAAATGAAACATTAAATTTCAGTTTTTTTATCTTTATTCAGACTGTTTGTGATGAACTTTTATCTGCAGCTGCGGTCGCTACAAGAACCAGAACCTTCCTCTGGGTTTCTGGGTCCGTTTCTGATAATGACCCGCTCTTGAAGCTGATGACGGAGCTCTTCAGAGCGTTCTCTCCCTCGTGGGATTCAGTCAGAGAGGAAGCAGCATCTGCATTCTGAAGAGGAACCACTTTATTCGCTAAATACGTCTAACTGCTCGTTAAATTTCTAATCAGCCAATCACAGGGGGGCTAATCAATACATTTAGGCTCGTAGATGATCTGTCAAGATGAAACCGAGCTTCAGAATGGAGAAGAAAGGTTGTTGAAGTGACTGAAGTGATTTCAGAAACTCCTCCAACCCGACCTCTGGTTAATAACAAAGTACACGTATACTTTATACATGTACTGGCTGTATATGCTGACAGAGGAATATTTACAGACGTGAATATGTTTTCTATAAATGTCAAATGAAGCTAGAATTGATAATTAACAAATAATTCAAACTCTACAAAACAAATTCAAACTAATTTAACTCATTCTGATCCAGATCTGATCCCATCAATCCTCCCTGTGATTATTTCTAGGATTAAATGAATTAATTTCAGGTTGGCTTCTTAAAAGTGAATAAATATAAAAAGAACCAGATTCTGAACAGATGAACTGAAAGATTCCCTCTAAAGAGTCATAAATCATATCTGGAAGAACGCTGGACTTCAGAGACATTATTTTTTTTATTTTATTTTGGACATGAGAAGGTTTGACATTAGTCTGTGGGGGAACAAAGTTGATCAAGTATCAGGTTAAAAGGTTTGAAAAAAGAGGCTTGACTCTGTCATTTGCTATTCGTTCATAAGTTTAGTTTTACTTAAATGAGGATGAATCATTTATGGATATTTTTTATTCGATGCAGCTTTTTTTACTGAAGTTTTTCTAATCTCTACTAATTATCTTTTTTCTTATTTAAGAATCAATTTTGCCGCAAATATATGAAACAAATTTACATTATAAATAAATGTTAATGTATTCAGACTGCTCAGTTTTCCCCATACTGTACATGTCAGATGTTATAGTGAAAAATACCATCATAATTTTAAACTTATTTTAGAGTAAAACAGTTCATTTGCATGTGACTGTCCTAAATTAATAAATATAATTAAAGTAAAATTAAGTTTTGGAGGCAACAATAACAGATGTAACCACAGATTATTTGAAAAAAATGATTAGAATTGATCCAAGCTTAGTAGATCCATAATCCATCCATAAAAATAGAGATTGATTTAGCACATAAAGCTAAAGTCCGCTAGCTTGATGCTAACGGTTCATGCTAACGCTCGGTTGACCTAAACATACGTTGCTGAATAAATCAAGATTGTTAGATGAATTTTCCAAACTCTTAAGAAAAGATTTTTTAAAATGTAAAATTCAATTTTTTTGCTCATACTTTCTTCTTCTTCTGTAATTAAGTGTAATGCTGCAGTGTGATCGCCACCTGGTGGCCAAACTGAAACGTCTTCCAGGAGAAGCAGAACAATCGTTGGAGCTTCTCTATTTGTGAATCCATGTAAATATGCTGTTAACAATCTCATTATAATTTCACAAATACATTATGTGAACTGTATCAGATTCATATAACTATATACTTTATGTATATTTAAAAACATATACTAGATTATTAATGTATTTCTAAACAATTCTCTAAATGTATAAACTCAAAATTGAATCAATTCTGGAAATGATTATTGATAGTCAGCTTTAATATGGACCAAACTCTCTGAGGAATGTTTCCAGGACTTCATTATCATTAAATATCATTAAGGCGGTTCTGAAGACAAAAGAGGTCCAACCCGGTACTAGTGAGGTTCTGGTCCTTAGGAACTCTGTCGCTTTTAGATGAATATATTTATCAGAAAACCAAAAAATGAAAACATCTTTTTGCTTTTTTAAATAATAAAATGTGTAAAAAAAAAAAAAAAAGTCAGATTTCTTCTAATTAGAAGCTGAAACATCTGGACTTCCAAACGGTGGCTGGAGTTCTTGTTCAACAGGATGAAATCAGCAGAAATGTGGAAGCTCATCTGCACATTTATCATCAGAAATATCTCCTCTTTTCCTGCTTGTTCCAACATTTTCCTGATCATCGGCGTGGAGCTCCGTCTCCAGCTCATGTGTGCAGAGGCTCGCTATCATCCACAATTACAGACGGAGGCGTCATTTATATGAAAGGGAGGCATTAAATACCTTTATTGGAGGTGGGATCATAGAAATCAGTCCAGATCTGCTCTGAAACAAGGAGCGTGGAAGTAAAAACCGGGAGGTAATGTTGCTTCTGCAGGCTTCATCGATGCTTCAAAAAATAAAAAACTGCTTCAAGTAATATCATCTGCAGCATGGATCGTTGTCATGACGACAAACTTGCATTGCTTTACATTTATTTAGAAGAACTACAATGACAGCATTTCTTTAAAATGCCCCTGAAATGCTGGATTCAACGACATAAAAATGCTTTTGTCCAAAATACAAAACAAGATTTAAAAAAAAAACACATTTTATAAAAACTAACTCAGTTTGAATCCTAGATCTGCTTTTTGGTTTGATGCTTTTCTAACCTTTTAGGTTCATTTTCATCTAAACAAAGAGAGAAACTAAAAGACAGGAGATAAAGCGGCGTTTTCCATCCTCCTTTCCGATGGCGTTTGTTTTCAGAACTTCACGCAGGTTTCTCGGCAGCTCCGCTCGCTGTCGAAGCGGTTCTCGTTTCCGAGGCAACCTCCGAACCAGAACTGAGCGCAGGAGTTGGCTATGGCGTCGTAGTACCACTTCACCACGTAGTCCCGGCACGGGCCCGGGTCCAGGGTCTGGTAGCAGCCGTCTGACGGAGCAGGAGGGAAACGGTAGAAATGATGCTGAGAGATGGATGGCATCAGCAGGAATCTGTTCGGTCTTAAACCTCCATTTATTCTAAATACACACATTTAAATTGAATTTTATTGCTGAAATTAACATTTCTCAGATATAAAACACTTTTTTTTTTATATCAGTAGAAAAAATGATCTGTGGTCTCTGTTAAATAAAACAACCGTTATTGTAAAAAAAAAAATAATATATTTTAGGGGCAGGAATCAATTAAAAAAATCAACTAATTAATCGCAAATATGTAAAAAATTAGTCGCAATGAATCCCCTTTTTTTTTTTTTTTTTTTTTAGTTGGAGTATTTGGAGTACCTTATTATCTGCAAATAATCCTGATATGAAATCACATGCAGAATTCTACATTTATAACATGTATTTTTAACCCTTTAGAACTTACGATCAAACTCGTTTTTCTTTTTTTATTTACCTCTGTATTTTCAATTAGAAAGACTACCTTCTTGCTCATTTGGTATCATTTTAATCAGCGCAACCTCTGCTATGCGACACTACTGTTATTTTTGTCATTCTTCCATGTTATATTCACACACTCGACAAAAAAATCGTGGAAAAGCAGAAAATTTCGTCTGTAAAATGGGATTCAATTTTCTGTGGAAAAAACGGCTTTTACAGCATAGAATGAAGGCTTTTGTTGTAGTTCTATAAAAACAACAAAAATAAAATTTACAACAAACAAACCAACATTTTTTTTTTTAAATTAAAATAAAAAAAAATCCAGGCTAAAGTCACTGCAGGAAGCCCAAAAAATAGGAATTTCTAACTGCTGTCTATCTGTAAATTCTGCTTTTTTTTTCCAATTTTTCTCTTTTTTCTCATGCATTTTCTGTATTGTGTTTGTGAAAAATAATAAAACAATTTTTTTGGGTACTTAACTTACTTAATCGTGGTAAAAAAAAAAAAAATAATCAAAACTTTAGACCAGAAAAGTCATACAGATAAAATTTAAAACTGCAAAATTATTGCGACAAATATATCAAAATTGAAGACTTTTTTGGATTATTTCCACATTTTCAAATTCAAGGCTTTTTAAAACCCCCACAGGAACCCTGTTTATATGTTTGATATATTGAAACTCTTCAACTGTTTCTGCAATCAATGCGACTGATTTGGACATGGAAAGAAAAAGCTGATTTTGAATCGGTTTTGCACCGTTATGTACCGTATTTTCTGGACTATAAGTCGCGTCTTTTTCATAGATTGAATGTCCCTGCGACTTATACTCCAGTGCGACTTATGTACGCATTTTTAATGAGATAAGATATGGACCGTAAGTCTAGAGTGCCCTCTTATGGTGATCTATGCAATTACTGTATATTTGTGGAGAAAAAAAAAATATCCGGTAATTTCACAGACAGCCACAAGAGGGCACTCTAGGCTTACGCTGCGATATCTGATCCTCCTTAACAATTAAACAGTTAAACTGTTACTGTTATTATTTTGTTGTTAAAACTGTTGTTACTGTTAACAACTGTTATATAAATGCTACACCTGTTCGTTTTTTTCATGACGCTAATATGTGGACATGTGTTGACACATATTCATCCTGTTCTCTATTCTCTTATGAATGTTATAACTTACCTTCCAGGATGATGTAATGTCGTTTTTTCAACCAGTTTGTAAAATAAATTACTTGAAAAAAATGCGACTTATACTCCAGTGCGACTTATGTATGGTTTTTTTTCATTATTATGTATTTTTTGGCCTC
Organism: Oryzias javanicus; assembly: GCA_003999625.1. Classification (NCBI taxonomy): domain Eukaryota; kingdom Metazoa; phylum Chordata; class Actinopteri; order Beloniformes; family Adrianichthyidae; genus Oryzias; species Oryzias javanicus. Next base: position 33,508,702 of record CM012452.1, on the reverse strand, counting down.
TGCGACTTATACTCCGGTGCGACTTATAGTCCGAAAAATACGGTAATACATTACTAACAAAAACTGTTGCTTATTAACATTGATGACGTGAACACTTCACATCTGAAAAGTGTAGCGGAACACTGCTGGTAAATATATAGATTACATAAACGGTTAAAGGGTTAGACAAATAATGTAAACAAAGGCGGTAAAGCTTAAAACTCTTGTTCAGCCTCTTCGGTTCTCAGGTTACCTGATATGTGGGTCTCTGAGGACAGCAGCGCGGAGGTCGACGGAGACGGCTCCGGGATCTCCTCATCGGGTCGGGCCCTCAGCGTGGGGCCGACGGCCTCCAACAGGCCGTTCATGTGGTTTGGCGGTTTGTTTATCTCAAACTGGGGGAGGAACTCCGTGACCGGTCTGAAGGGCTCTCTGTCGAACGACGGCAGCCTCTGGGTTTTCGAGGAGCTCCTGCCGTTCTCCGTCTTCGGTCTCTGCAGAGTTACAGACTTCCTGTCGGGTCGGGACGCTACGACGTCGGGCTGGGAGAGGAAAGGAACGTTTTCATTTTCTTAATTTATGCTAAAAAAATGTCTAAAAGTTATGAATAATCTCATCCCACTAAAGAATGATATTTGTGTCTCTCAGCCTGAAGAACCTCAACAACCTTCTCACCACGGTCTGAATAGTCCCGAAGTCTTCAGTGAAGGTGGGAGTTTCTATCCTGAAGGGATGATTTCGAACGACATCAGAGAACTCCTGGAACAGGATGGGGCTGAACAAGTGGTTCTGTCCGGGTTCCAGGATGCAGCGCATCAGATTTTTCTCCAAGACTGAAAGAAACGGAATCACAAACGTTGATCAGTTTCTACTGGAGAAGATAAGAGGCGAGGGTGATCCGAGGCTTTCTGTGGGGCTGGAATCATTCCCAGAATCCCTTAGGGTCAGGGGTCTTCAACCTGCAGCTCCAGATCCTCATGTCTCTTTTATTTCTCCATTGTGGCTCCTTGGCCATACATAAAATAAGTCATGGAGTCTGCTGATCCAGACATGTCGACCGTCTGAGTCATGATAATGTCTGCTTAACTAAAACTACCTAAAGAAAACAAATAAACAAAGCCTGTAAACTAAGACTACCAAGATCCAACCCCAAACTAAAATAACAAAATCCAGAAGGATAAGACTGTTGAAGACAAAGAGGGGGAAAAAGTTAAAAGAAAATTTGAATATTTTTTAAAGTGTTGCTTAATTAGCATTTATTTCATTTAGATTAGTTACATTTATAAATTAATGGTTGAGGTGCAAATAGATGATAAACTATTGAGCTTCTGTCAAACGTAAAAAAACAAAATCACATTTTGAGAGATCATAGTTTCTTTTTATATTTTTTCTTTTGTTCATGCCAAAAAAAAGACATAATTCATATTTATTGTTAAAAAAAAAGAAGGTTGTGAATTCCAAATCTCCTAAAGACTAAAGTAAAACTATTTGCTCCTTCTAGGTTTTGATCAGGATAAAATGAGCCCAAATGGCTCTTTTACTGTCAAGAGTTGCCGACCCCTGCCCTCGGTATCCTAGCTCTCTGAGCAGAAACCCCTCCCAACCCACGAGTGGGTTCTCACGAGCTGACATCACAAAGTGAGGGCAGAGTCTGCCCTGCTAGCTCCGCCCCCTGGCCAAGACACACACACGATTTCTCAGCTTAGCCAGCGGTGCTCATGGCTTGGCTTCGCGAACGAAGATCACAAGGGTGGCTGTCCACGTCGTTTGCAGGCGCGCTCATGGCTGAGTAGACCAATCCTTGACAGACAGGTCCGCCGGCAGCGACTGCAAGGGAAGGTTTGGTCAGGGTTGGGTGCTGTGGTGTTGCGGTTCTTCCTCCTGAGCCTCTTGTCCTTCAGGTTGGCGATACGGGAGCCTTCAAAGGAGGAGACAGCTGTGTGGATGGTGGAGTGCCAGGCATTACGATCAGCAGCAAGGGTGGACCACCGGCGGTCATCAATGTGACAGGCATTCAGGTTCCATTTTAGGCGATCTTTGTACCGCTTCTTGGTGCCCCTCTGTCCCGATGACCACTGGCTAGCTCACCATACATGGTGACTTTGGGTAGGCGAGTGTCCTCCATCCTGTAGACATGTCCTGCCCAGCGAAGTTGTGTCTTTAGCAGCATGGCCTCGATACCAATGACCCCTGCCCGCTCCAGGACCTCAAACATTTGAGACGTAGTCACTCCAGTGGATGCAAGGATGGTACGGAGGCAGCGCTGTGGAAGCGTTCAAGGAGTCGTACGTGACTTCTGTAGGTGACCCACGACTCCGAGCCAACAGAAGAGTGGTAAGGACGATGGCTTTATAGACACTTATCTTGGTGTCTTGCTTCAGGTGCTTGTTGTTCCACACCCGCTTGCTCAGTCGGCCAAATGCGCTGCTTGCCTTTGCTAGCCTGCTGTCGATGTCCTTGTCAATTAGCGTCTGATGTGATGGTGCACCCCAGGTAGGTGAACTGATGGACTGTCTTCAGTTCCGTATCACCAATCTTGATGTGAGGGAGATGGTATTCGTCCTTGGTGCTGGCTGGTAGAGGACCTCCGTCTTTTTGAGGCTGACTCAAGTCCAAAAGCTGGGCAGCATCTGCAAAGCAGGATGTTATGCGCTGCAGTGCTCCTTCTGAGTGGGCAACAAGTGCAGCATCGTCAGCGAAGAGGAGCTCCCTGATCATTTGTTTGTGTGTCTTTGTGTGGGCCTGCAGCCGTCTGAGGTTGAACAGGCTGCCATCGAGACGGTACCGGATATAGACGCTATCATCTTCATCAAGATCTTCAGTGGCCTGCTTCAGCATCATACTAAAGAAGATGCTAAAGAGAGTCGGCGCTAGGACACATCCCTGCTTCACTCCGTTGAGGATGGGAAAGGGTTCTGAGAGGTCACTGTTGACTCTGACCTGGCCTCGCTGGCCCCAAGACACACACACGATTTCTCAGCTTAGCCAGCGGTGCTAGCGGTGCTGCTAAAGGCAGACAAACATGGGGCTGGGTTGATAAAATTGAACTTAATGGATCAATAATTGATTCATAGAAATATAGATCGATTTAGCACATGAAGCTAAATTCTACAATCTTTGATGGAATTTCCCACAGGACGGCTAATGCTAACGCTCGGTCGACGTAAACATATATTACTGACTAAACAAACATATCTATAAACTCACAGACATGAATTTTCCAAACTCTTAAGGAAAAATGAAATAAAAACATTTGTGGTCTAAAACACAGTTTTTTGCTTATTCTTCTTGTAAAAAGTTTACTGCTATAGCACCATCGCCACCTGGTGGTGGAGGCTCAGAAATACTTCCTTGTAGGAAAAAAAAAACGAATGAAAGTAACTTATATTTCATAAATCATATTTTCTTTAGTTGTTCAAACCTAATATATGATCATATGTATGGATATAGTTTATTCTGAAAGGCTAAATAATAGCATGGTATAGGCCCTTTAACTGTTTAAGATGAACCAAACTAAATTAAGATAAACTAAACAAAACAAAACTCATAATTAACATCTTAGCACTGAGTTAATTCTGGCAGAACTCTAAAACTATTGTTTATGGTCTAAAATAGAGATGTTTCAATCTGAAACTTCTCAACTCCATCTAAAAATGAGCTATTTCTTGTTCTTGCAGAAACATTTTTCTCGCTTAAATTTGACCTTTTTTTTTCCACTAACTGACTTTCTTTCCTTCAACTTTAATTTCTTAATGTCTACATTTTTTTTTTTGCTTTTTTGATTCCAAAGTCTTTAGAAGATGTTGAAGGAGGTTATTTTTATTTTGAAACTATAACTCAAAATACTCTGTTTCATATTTAACCTGCACTTTTCATGGTATTTTTAATCAATTTTCTTACATGAGTTTATAAAGTTTAGACTTTCATTCTGATAGCATTAGTAGTTCATATTTTTTTTCACTCTGTTTATACATTTTTTATGTTTTTTGGGAAAAATTGAAACAACTTTTTGAACCTTTTTAATCTTTCCTCTCCATAAATAACACTCATTTTCCATAATAACTTTTAACTTTTTTTTACTCTCCAACTAAACCTTAAAAAGGCTCTAAATTATATAAAGGAAGATCTTGAAATCATTTTCAGGTTTATTGCCAAAAGTCTTGTTAATTCTTTTATAAAGTATTTTTCAAAACACTAAGAGTATAATTAATCCTCATTTTATTCCTGTTGGTTTTAACCAGTATCTAGCGTTGGCGTGTTCATCGCAGCCTCTCAGAGGTCGGGGTCGTCACCTTGCATTGTTTTGAAGTCACTGATCAGGAAGACGTGCTCGTTGTCCGGATCCGAGGCGATGAAGTTGAGCTCCTTCTTGAACTCCTCCGACTGGGGGTCGCTCTCGTTCACCACCCCGACACAAAACCTCTCGATGTTGTCTCTCTGCGGCTTCGGCCATGGCGCTCTCCAGACTCACGGAGTCCCTTCTGTCCGCCTGTCCGTCACTGATGATGATGGCCACCTTCCTCACGGCCCGCGCGCGCCGCTTTGAACATCTGGTTGGCCTCCCGGATGGCGCTGCCCCGTGTAGGTGCCCCCCCACGGTAGCTCATGGAGCGCACGGCGGACTTGACCTGGTCCTTCGTGGCCTCCTGCACGAGGCTGAGCACCGGCACGTTGATGTGGCTGTACAGAACCACGCCGATGCGCGTGCTGTTGCGCCCACGGAACGTGCGGGTCCACCACGGCGTTCACAAAAGTCTTTGATCAGGTTGAAGTTTCCGGGCCGACGCTCTCGGAGCTGTCGATCACAAAGATGAGCTCCAGCGGAGTGGAGATGCATTCCCCACAGCCTGGAGGAGAGGATGGATGACAGTCAGTCCTCAGAGAGAATAACTCACCGAATCTCCAGACGGAAAACTTACGGCAAACGTTCCGGACGATTTCAATGATCTCCTCCCGCTGAGAAATACAGTAAAACTTTAGTTAGAATTTTAACCCCAAAAATCTGAACCATCCAGCTGTAGATTTGCTTATGGTTGGGGGCTCGTCCGGGATCTCCACACTCATGATGCCCCTATTGACCCTTTTTTTTTTTTTTTTAACTTGTCCTGTCCAACAGTAAAATTTTAGATTTCCTTGGCAACTGAGGTTTTTTGCTAACCACGCTCACATTCCTGATATGCTCATGTCTGAAGTTATATCGCTCATTAATTAAATTTTCACAACATTCTGGTAAAACCATGTTAGCAATTTAGTAGGGTAATATTTTCTTACTTTCTGTCCAGGTAATCCGAAACCATCTTGTCCGGTCTCTCCAGGCAGGCCTGGGGGCCCAGGAAGTCCCTGAGGCGAGTTTTACTCTTTTAAAAGTGATGTAGTTAAGCTGGGATGAAGGAGGATTCTGTGTTTTTGTGTACTCACTGGAGGCCCGGAGAAGCCTTCACCTTTCAGTCCAGGACGCGCCGACGGGCCCGGAGCCCTCTGTCGCCACAACCAGAAATGGATTTACTTCAATCCGTTCACTCTGAAAGGAAGTTCCTGCAACTTGAACTGAGATCACCTTGGGTCCCATCAACCGATCCCGGCTCTCCCATGGGTCCAGGAGGACCGGCAGACCCGCATCACCCTAAAGGAAAACCCGTTAGAGCCAGGAAGCGCAAACAGAAGCTCCACTATCAGGGTTACCTTGGCACCGGGGATGCTCTCCCCGGGGTCCGGTTAATCCGGCGGCCCGATATTTCTAATACCCTAGGACAAAGAACATACATTAACTTTTTATTCAAAACTTCTCTGTCGAGAAAAGTCAAGGACGTGTAGTCTGATTATAAAGATTTATCAACAATTTAAAAACATCTACAAGTCAGCATTTTGATGGAGAATAATATAAAACAGAAACAGAACTTTCTAGAACTAATAATCACATAGAAGAAACGGCAGGTTGAGTATCTAAAAATGGTACTCCGCATATAGTATATTTCCTTAAAAAAATAAAACTACTTTATACTATAAACAAGTATAATACATGCATTATAGTATAAATTACTATTATGTAGTATACAATTAGAAAGTCATCATTCCAAATAGCTACTTAAACGATAGTAAAAACTGGTGAGGAAAAGTACTCAATACTTGTTTTTAAATCCCCCATGACTATTTTTTATGTAAAAGATACATTCCCAATAGCGTTTTAATTATGATTATGACGTTTTTAACCAAAATCCAGAAACCTAAATATCTTTAAAAACATATTTTATGTTTATCTGAAGCCTTGATCTTCAAAATCTCCTCTGAGGGGGCGGGGCTTCTGGAGCTACCGTCTGATAGCGTAAATCATCACCGCTGCTACACAAAAATGTCATTTTGAGCTGGATGTAAGCTCCTGCGAGGAAGTGAAGAGCTTCACAGACAGAACTTTAACTGATTTAGAAACTTCTGCAACTGCTGTCAAATGAGCCGCCGTTTGCATCGAGAAGCTCCGTGGAGATTTTCCAGCGCTCTCAGCCGGGCCAGATGAGGGGTTTGGCAAATGTGCTGAAGCTCTCGTGACGTATTAACAGTTCATTAATTCAAACAGAGCATTTCTGCAACAGTTTGATTGACAGCGATTTAAAAGGAGAAATATACAAAAATGCAAAACTGAAATAATTTCTTAATCATTTGTTCTCTTTCATATGAAAAAAGCTACATGTACATGTTAAAAACTAAAAAAAAAAAAACTGGATTTTCATTGCAGGAATTTCAAAATCATCCATGTGGTTTCACCTTGTTGGTTTAGTCCTTTGTGTGCAGCTTTGTTAACTTTTGCCCCATCGGCCCTTGTGGCCCCGTTGCCCCTGGCAGTCCTCGGTTCCCCCTGTCTCCTCTGTCTCCCTGCCAACGTAAGGCAGCTGTCCAATATAGAGCGACGTTTTGGAGTCACTCGACTGCCAAATATGTCAAAGAATGAAAGCAGACAACTGTAAACCAACCAGATTAATGCAGACCACCTCAGTGAAATATTGGGGATTAACACTATGGGACCGTTTCCTAGAAGTAAGACATCCAACAGTGGTGTTAGTGGACTACTACTCAAAGTGGGTTGAGATGTTTCCACTGAAAGACAGCTCTACTGCACGTCTGGTTAGAATCTCGAAGGAGGACATTTTCACTCGCTGGGGCGTTCCCAAGTATTTAGTCTCTGATTGGGGTCCCCAATTTACCAGTCACCTTATCAAGGAACTTTGTAATGCATGGGGGGTCATTCATAAGATGACTACAGTTATCACCCACAGACAAATCTCACAGAGATTTATTAGAACCATCAAAGTCATGATAGCTTCGTTTGTCGACCAGTACCACAACGCATGGGATCAATGACTTCCTGAATTCCGTTTCGCCGTTAACAAAGTTGGTTGGGACAACCCACAGAAAGTTGATGTGGTACACGTCATGAACTTAAAGAAGTATCATGTGGCAATTCCTGAGTAGCCAGTGGCTGGAGGGGGGGCCTGTGTGGCATTGCCACATAAATGTTTAAATTTAAGTTTGAACAGGAATCTCTTTTTACTGAAGAAAAAACTAGAATTCAGTAATGTAATAATTATGTTTGAATGAACGGTGGTGGACTTTTTACCTACATCATAAAAGGAGCTTTTAACTACAAACATGGCTACCGGGGGACTTCCTGTCACACAGGTGTGTTTGTGGAAGATGGTAGAAGTCTATCTACTATTGGGAGAGACCTTCACATGCTTCATCACTGGACAGATCTGGTAAGCCACGTGTTTGCATCCTGCAGACGGAACGTTGTTGACCTGCGATCTACTTTAACTGCTTTCACCTGAATGGAGGAGGACGCCAAAGGGACGCGGTGGTGGTGTAAGTAGGAACTACCTATAAAGACTTGGGTGCATCTGGATGAAGGACTGGGAAGGACTTGTAGAGTTTAAGGAGAAATTGAGAAAGAAAAAAATACATATTCTTGAGTTGTTCTTGGAGTTTTGTGGGTGTGCATAAAAAGAAAGAAAACAAACTATAACTCTCTTCTTTTGTCTGTAAGACATTTATGTCTGTCTTTTGTTTGTAATACTTTGCTGTTTTGTAGAGTGTTACAACACTCCTCAGCCTCCCTGGAAAGTCTATGCCAGGAAACTGGAGGGGAGTCTGTCAAATAGCTTTGCTACTCCACCTTCCCCCAACTGTAGCCGGGACAGTCTCCGGCCCCCGAGCGGCCCCAGCGGGTTAAGGCAATGGATGGAAGTTCAGGACGAGAACCCTCGCATCAATCAACCATACTGGATTGTTTTTCTGCCTGCTGACAGAATCACTGGAAACGTCACATTCCCAAAGCTGAGTCCCGTTACCCTTGTGCACAAATCGTGTCACAACTTTTCCAGATCTCCCTGATCCTTGCTGCTGATTGGTTTCCACCTCCTGGTTGGCTGAACCCCCTGGTTGAGGTAGTCAGCATAAAGCTGTCCAGGGAGAGCTGGAAAACAGGCAGGGTTGTGGCTCTGATGGACCGGGGTTGGCCGGCCCTCCTGTAGGTCAAGGGCACCAGTGGTGGTTATTAACCCGGGCCTCAGCCGATCCTGGATGAAGGATCTGATGGTGATTCACAGGATTGGATTAGATTGATGTTTGGTTTTACTGATGGTGCTTTTTCTGACAGAACCCCTCTGCATTTATCCGGACTTGGGACCGGCACGAGGGAGCACTAGTTTGAGCTCCGTCGTGGTTGCATTAGTTTTTTTTTTTTTTTTTTTAGAAAAATTGTCAATACATATATTTTCTATTTTTTTTTTTTTTTTTAGAAAGAAAGAAAAACTAAACAATAAAAAAAAATAACTGAATTGGAGTGAGAAGAAAAAATCCTTCCAAGTTCTCCCCCCATGTCCTACAACAAACTAATGACTACAGCCAGTACCTACTACCTACTATAATAGGTAGTAGGTACTGGCTGTAGTCCCTCTCTAATGAAAAGACTTCTAGATAACAATTACACATCTAAATAAATATACTCCTAGAAATCCTACTCTCTAACACACAAGTACAAGTTAAAGCAAGTGGTAGAAGCTTGCTTTGATCCTACTGTTTTCTAAAGGATTTTCTAAACTACTTTCAAGGCCGTCTTGAGTTTCAGGAACTCGTGTGTTTCATCCTACTGTGACTAAATGACCTTGAATTATGGCCTTCCTTATTTTATTGCGTCAGACCCTCTTGTTGACTTTTCTTTTGAGCGTCCATCTCTTCAATTTTCTTTTGGAGATCATGGTGGATGTTCTCTAAACGGCATCTTACCTCCATCATGGTGCGGTACGTCTTTTTGGTTTTCTCGTGTTCCTGACAACGTTTCTGCATGTCCTCGACCTCCTGAGAAAGAGCCGCATTTTGCTGCTGGAATGTATCCTTCATAGCTGTGAAATATTCCCTTCTCTGCTCCAGAAACTTACTTTCATTACTGGCAGCAGAATTTTCTTCTTTTGCAGCCAAAAGTCTTTTCTCCACATCCTCTAAAACCCTGATCTCCTCCTGCAGTTTGTTAACTTCCAGGAAGAGATCCGAATTATTTTGACGGATTTTCTGGGTCTCTTCTTCTACATTCCGGCATGCGGATTCCTGATCCTTCAGGTTTTGGAGAGACTCGGTCAAAGCCGTCTTCGTTTCTCGAAGGTTCTTCGTTTCCTCCTTCAGTAAATCTGCTTCTGCTTCGTCTTTGTTATATTTGTTGAGGAGCAACTGGGCTTCTGTCTCCAGAAACTTCAGATCTGAGATGTCATTTTCCAGATCCTCCTTGCTTTGCTCCAATTGACATCGTTCCATATTCAGTATGGTCACCTTCTCTTTGAGTCGGTCTATTTCCTGAACCTGTTTCTGCAGCTCTTCAAGTTCCAGACTATAAGCTGATGTTTCCTGCTGCAGATTCTGGACCTGATGACTCAAGTCTTTGTGTTTTTGCTGAAGGAATTCAGTTTGATTCCTTGCAGCAAAGTTCTCCTCTTTTAAAACATCCAATCTGTCTTTAACGTCCTCCAGATCTCGGATCTCCTCCTGCAGTCCTTCAACTTCCAGGAAGAGATCCGAATTGGTTTGACAGATTTTCTGGGTCTCTTCTTCTACATTCCGGCATGCAGATTCCTGATCCTTCAGGTTTTGGAGAGACTCGGTCAAAGCCATCTTCGTTTCTCGAAGGTTCTTCGTTTCCTCCTTCAGTAAATCTGCTTCTGCTTTGTCTTTGTTATATTTGTTGAGGAGCAACTGGGCTTCTTTCTCCAGAAACTTCAGATCTGAGATGTCATTTTCCATATCCGCCTTGCTTTGCTCCAATTGACATCGTTCCATATTCAGTATGGTCACCTTCTCTTTGAGTCGGTCTATTTCCTGAACCTGTTTCTGCAGCTCTTCAAGTTCCAGACTATAAGCTGATGTTTCCTGCTGCAGATTCTGGACCTGATGACTCAAGTCTTTGTGTTTTTGCTGAAGGAATTCAGTTTGATTCCTTGCAGCAAAGTTCTCCTCTTTTAAAACATCCAATCTGTCTTTAACGTCCTCCAGATCTCGGATCTCCTCCTGCAGTCCTTCAACTTCCAGGGAGAGATCTGAGTTTGTCTCCAGAGTTTTCTGCCTTTCTGCTTGGATCTTCTGCACTTCAGATTCCTGATCCTTCAGGTTTTGGAGAGACTCGGTCAAAGCCTTCTTTGTTTCTTGAAGGTTCTTTGTTTTCTCCTTCAGTAAACTGGATTCTTCCTTTTCTTGGTTGTTTTGGAGGAATCGCTCTTTAGCATTTGCGTTCTGGACCTTCAAGTCCGCAATTGTACTCTCCAGATCTTTGTGGAGTTTCTCCAAGCTGCATTTGTCCTCCGACAGTTTGGAAAAGTCTTCCTTCATTTGGTTTTGTTGCTGCAGACGTTTCTCCAAGTTTTTGCGCTCCTGGTTAGACGCTGCGGTGAGCTGCTGCAGATTCAGGACTTGACGTCTTAAAGTGACGATGTTCTTCTGAAGAAGAAGGGTTTCTTCCTGCACTGCCACCTTTTCTGTTTTCAGAGAATCAAGTCTTTCTTCTTCTCCACTCAAACGTTGGATTTCCTGCTGCAGTTCTTCAATCTCCTGTGAGAGTTTTTCCTTTGTTCTCCTCTGCTTCTGGGTTTCTGCGTGGACTTGGTCCCGATCAGAATCCACAGCTTGAAGGCGTTTGAGAGACTCTATCAAAGCCTGCTTTGTCTCCTGGAGCTTGTTGGTTTCCTCTATCAGGAGATCCAGCTCATGCTTGTCTGGATGCTCTTCTGCATTGGCCATCTCCTCTCTTAAATATTTCAGCTCCTCTTCCAAGTCTTCTTTCACATCTGCAAAGCGCTGTTTTCTCTCCATCATTGCGGGAAGAATATTGTCCGTATCCTGTGTTTGTAGGATCTGCAGTCGCAGCATCCCAACTTGATGCTGGAGATCTGAAGTTTCCCGCTCTAACTGCCGACACTGAGCAGACTTCTTCTGATGATAGAGCTCAATTTCTGTCTGGACTACTTACTTTCACTGAAGGTCCTTCAGTTCAGCCAGCTGAGCAGCTTTTTTCTTTTTCAGAACTCGTTTCTGCAGCTTGATTATTTTCGTTCTCTGTTTCAGCTCCTTTGGGGGCCGAAGTTTAGCTGTGAGAGAGTCCACTTCTTCTTGGAGACTCTCCGTGATTTCAGAAAGCTCGGCAACTTTCTGTCTTCTTTCTTCACAGCGCTCCTCTTTCTCCGTCTGCAGCTGAAAAAGTTTCTTCAGCTGTTTCAGCCTCTTCTTGGCTGATTTGTCGTCCTTGGACGTCGGTTCCTCCTGGCTTTTCCGTTGGCTCATTTCTCCGTTAAACATTTTTCTTTTCTGCTCCGAATGTTCAATCTTGAATTTGGACTTTGGTCTTTAAGATGCTTTCCTGTAAACTCTCCTGCTAGGAATGATCATCCTGACAGTCAGAGCTCTGTATTTAAAAACTCTGTGATGACGTCATGACGTCATCAGTGTGATAGAGATGACGTCATCTTACGTTCGAGTTAACGGAGTAGCACGGCGCGATCCAGATGACGTCATGTTACGTTCTTTAGCGCGACGTCGTCTTTCAGTGAGATTTGAGGAAAAAACAACAACAAAACTGTCCATATCAATAACAACAGTAACAATTTTGTACCTCGACAGCCGCCGTCAGGCCCGCAGCGGCTTTTCGGCGGGTTCTGGAGGGTCCACGCCGTTCCTTCGGTTTGTTCCTCCTTCAACAGAACGGAGCCCCGCCCTTCCGGCGTACGCCAGCAGTGAAATGGAGCCGAGCCGGTTCCGGTCCGGCGCTCTCTGAGCAAAAACGGCCTGAGTGGATCCCGCCGGCGGAGGAGAAGCTTCCCTCGGCAACCTCCTTCAAAATAAAGTCCCTCTGAGAGGATAAAAGGCAGGAAAAACGTTAACGGGGATCAAGCGGCGGCGAGGTCACCGCCGGTAAAAGAAGACACGAAATGAGCTCGTTAACAGCCACTGAAACAGTGACGGTGAGTGGAAGATTGTCCGTCTCTGTTCTAAAACAGCCGGGGACATTTTATTTTGAAAGGTCAGTCCTAGTTTCCGGGTAAAGGGAGAAACCATCAGAAACGTTCTCAGCTTTTCTCCGTCGTTTCCTCAATAATTCATAGTTCTTTGGTTGTTGACTTTTCAAAGGGTTTTTTTTTTTTTTTTTGCAACTTTTTATTTTTTGTTATTATCACAAATGATATGCAAAGAGGACAAAACATATATCATAGAATAAAAAATAAAAAACAGAAGAAGCAGAAAAAAAACAAGATAAACAAAGGGACTCTACCCACTCTAACGTTTTTTACCACTAGAGGGCAGCAACAACGGGCAGGAATTAAGTTTTTTATTTTCACACCTCCAGCTGTGGATGTTCTGATGTTAGTTTCCATGGAAACAAAGCCCTGCTTCCTCCAGTAACGAATATCAGCCATCAGGAACGTTTAATTCATGGTCCGGTGATTGAAACGTTTGTATTAATTGTGTTGAATCCCTCCAGGTGGACCTGAGCGGACGGGAGTCCAACAGCATCATCTACTTCGGTCTGTTTGAAGGGAAGGATCCCGATCCCGCTCAGGAGCCCGGATACATCATCATGTCTTCATTTCTTATCTTCTACAAGTGATGCTGCTTTAAAAAAAGGACCAATGAATCATCCATGATTGTTGCACTGAATGTAAATGAAACATTAAATTTCAGTTTTTTTATCTTTATTCAGACTGTTTGTGATGAACTTTTATCTGCAGCTGCGGTCGCTACAAGAACCAGAACCTTCCTCTGGGTCCGTTTTCTGATAATGACCCGCTCTTGAAGCTGATGACGGAGCTCTTCAGAGCGTTCTCTCCCTCGTGGGATTCAGTCAGAGAGGAAGCAGCATCTGCATTCTGAAGATGAACCACTTTATTCGCTAAATACGTCTAACTGCTCGTTAAATTTCTAATCAGCCAATCACAGGGGGGCTAATCAATACATTTAGGCTCGTAGATGATCTGTCAAGATGAAACCGAGCTTCAGAATGGAGAAGAAAGGTTGTTGAAGTGACTGAAGTGATTTCAGAAACTCCTCCAACCCGACCTCTGGTTAATAACAAAGTACACGTATACTTTATATACATGTACTGGCTGTATATGCTGACAGAAGAATATTTATTTACAGACTTTAATATGTTTTCTATAAATCTCAAATGAAGCTATAAATTATATTTTACAAATATTTCAAACTCTACAAAACAAATTCAAACTAATTTAACTCATTCTGATCCAGATCTGATCCCATCAATCCTCCCTGTAATTATTTCTAGGATTAAATGAATAAACTTCAGGTTGGTTTCTTAAAAGTGAATAAATATAAAAAGAACCAGATTCTGAACAGATGAACTGAAAGATTCCCTCTAAAGAGTCATAAATCATATCTGGAAGAACGCTGGACCTCAGAGACATTATTGGTGATTTTGGATATGAGAAGGTTTGACATTAGTCTGTGGGGGAACAAAGTTGATCAAGTATCAGGTTAAAAGGTTGAAAAAAAGAGGCTTGACTCTCTCATTTGCTATTCGTTCATAAGTTTAGTTTTACTTAAATGAGGATGAATCATTTATGGATATTTTTTTATTCGATGCAGCTTTTTTTACTGAAGTTTTTCTAATCTCTACTAATTATCTTTTTTCTTATTTAAGAATCAATTTTGCCGCAAATATATGAAACAAATTTACATTATAAATAAATGTTAATGTATTCAGACTGCTCAGTTTTCCCCATACTGTACATGTCAGATGTTATAGTGAAAAATACCATCATAATTTTAAACTTATTTTAGAGTAAAACAGTTTATTTGCATGTGACTGTCCTAAGTAAATAAATATAATTAAAGTAAAATTAAGTTTTGGAGGCAACAATAACAGATGTAACCACAGATTATTTGAAAAAATGATTAGAATCGATCCAAGCTTAGTAGATCCATAATCCATCCATAAAAATAGAGATGGATTTAGCACATAAAGCTAAAGTCCGCTAGCTTGATGCTAACGGTTCATGCTAACGCTCGGTTGACCTAAACATACATTGCTGAATAAATGAAGATTGTTTGATGATATTTCCAAACTCTTAAGAAAAGATTTTTTTAAAATGTAAAATTCTATTTTTTTGCTCATACTTTCTTCTTCTTCTGTAATTAAGTGTAATGCTGCAGTGTGATCGCCACCTAGTGGCCAAACTGAAACGTCCTCCAGGAGAAGCAGAACAATCGTTGGAGCTTCTCTATTTGTGAATCCATGTAAATATGCTGTTAACAATCTCATTATAATTTCACAAATACATTATTTGAACTGCATCAGATTCATATAACTATATACTTTATGTATATTTAAAAACATATACGAGATTATTAATGTATTTCTAAACAATTGACTAAATGTATAAACTCAAAATTGAATCAATTCTGGAAATGATTATTGATAGTCAGCCTTAATATGGACCAAACTCTCTGAGGAAGGTTTCCAGTACTTCATTATCATTAATTATCATTAAGGCGGTTCTGAAGACAAAAGAGGTCCAACCCGGTACTAGTAAGGTTCTGATCCTTAGGAACTCTGTCGCTTTTAGATGAATATATTTATCAGAAACCAAAAAATGAAAACATCTTTTTGCTTTTTTAAATAATAAAATGTGTAAAAAAAAAAAAAATTCAGATTTCTTCTAATTAGAAGCTGAAACATCTGGACTTCCTGACTGGATGGAGTTCTTGTTCAACAGGATAAAATCAGCAGAAATGTGGAAGCTCATCTGCACATTTATCATCAGAAATATCTCCTCTTTTCCTGCTTGTTCCAACATTTTCCTGATCATCGGCGTGGAGCTCCGTCTCCAGCTCATGTGTGCAGAGGCTCGCTATCATCCACAATTACAGACGGAGGCGTCATTTATATGAAAGGGAGGCATTAAATACCTTTATTGGAGGTGGGATCATAGAAATCAGTCCAGATCTGCTCTGAAACAAGGAGCGTGGAAGTAAAAACCGGGAGGTAATGTTGCTTCTGCAGGCTTCATCGATGCTTCAAAAAATAAAAAACTGCTTCAAGTAATATCATCTGCAGCATGGATCGTTGTCATGACGACAAACTTGCATTGCTTTACATTTATTTAGAAGAACTACAATGACAGCATTTCTTTAAAATGCCCCTGAAATGCTGGATTCAACGACATAAAAATGCTTTTGTCCAAAATACAAAACAAGATTTAAAAAAAAAAACCACATTTTATAAAAACTAACTCAGTTTGAATCCTAGATCTGCTTTTTGGTTTGATGCTTTTCTAACCTTTTAGGTTCATTTTCATCTAAACAAAGAGAGAAACTAAAAGACAGGAGATAAAGCGGCGTTTTCCATCCTCCTTTCCGATGGCGTTTGTTTTCAGAACTTCACGCAGGTTTCTCGGCAGCTCCGCTCGCTGTCGAAGCGGTTCTCGTTTCCGAGGCAACCTCCGAACCAGAACTGAGCGCAGGAGTTGGCTATGGCGTCGTAGTACCACTTCACCACGTAGTCCCGGCACGGGCCCGGGTCCAGGGTCTGGTAGCAGCCGTCTGACGGAGCAGGAGGGAAACGGTAGAAATGATGCTGAGAGATGGATGGCATCAGCAGGAATCTGTTCGGTCTCAAACCTCCATTTTCATTTTAAATACACACATTTAAATTGAATTTTATTGCTGAAATTAACATTTCTCAGATATAAAACACTTTTTTTTTATATCAGTAGAAAAAATGATCTGTGGTCTCTGTTAAATAAAACAACCGTTATTGTAAAAAAAAAAATAATATATTTTAGGGCAGGAATCAATAAAAAAATCAACTAATTAATCGCAAATATGTAAAAAATTAGTCGCAATGAATCCCTTTTTTTTTGTTTTTTTTTTTAGTTGGAGTATTTGGAGTACCTTATTATCTGCAAATAATCCTGATATGAAATCACATGCAGAATTATACATTTATAACATGTATTTTTAACCCTTTAGAACTTATGATCAAACTCGTTTTTCTTTTTTTATTTACCTCTGTATTTTCAATTAGAAAGACTACCTTCTTGCTTATTTGGTATAATTTTAATCAGCACAACCTCTCCTATGCGACACTACTGTTATTTTTGTCATTTTTCCATGTTATATTCACACACTGGACAAAAAAATTATGAAAAAGCAGAAAAATTTCGTCTGTAAAAATGGGATTCAAAAAGCTGCTTTTACAACATAGAATGAAGGCTTTCGTTGTAATTCTATAAAAACAGCAAAAATAAAATTTACAACAAACTGACCAACTTTTTTTAAATCAAAATACAAAAAAATCCAGGCTAAAGTCACTGCAGGAAGCCCAAAAGATAGGAATTTCTAACTGCTGTCTATCTGTAAATTCTGCTTTTTTTTTTCCAATTTTTCTTCTTTTCTCATGCATTTTCTGTATTGTGTTTGTGAAAAATAATAAAACAATTTTTTTTTGGGTACTTAACTTACTTAATCGTGGTAAAAAAAAAAAAAATAATCAAAACTTTAGACCAGAAAAGTCATACAGATAAAATTTAAAACTGCAAAATTATTGCGACAAATATATCAAAATTGAAGACTTTTTTGGATTATTTCCACATTTTCAAATTCAAGGCTTTTTAAAACCCCCACAGGAACCCTGTTTATATGTTTGATATATTGAAACTCTTCAACTGTTTCTGCAATCAATGCGACTGATTTGGACATGGAAAGAAAAAGCTGATTTTGAATCGGTTTTGCACCGTTATGTACCGTATTTTCTGGACTATAAGTCGCGTCTTTTTTCATAGATTGAATGTCCCTGCGACTTATACTCCAGTGCGACTTATGTACGCATTTTTAATGAGATAAGATATGGGCCGTAAGTCTAGAGTGCCCTCTTATGGTGATCTATGCAGTTACTGTATATTTGTGGGGAAAAAAAATATCCGGTAATTTCACAGACAGCCACAAGAGGGCACTCTAGGCTTACGCTGCGATATCTGATCCTCCTTAACAATTAAACAGTTAAACTGTTATTATTTTGTTGTTAAAACTGTTGATACTGTTAACAACTGTTATATAAATGCTACACCTGTTCGCTTTTTTCATGACGCTAATATGTGAATATGCGTTGACACATATTCAGCCTGTTCTCTATTCTCTTATGAATGTTATAACTTACCTTCCAGGATGATGTAATGTTGTTTTTTCAACCAGTTTGTAAAATAAATTACTTGAAAAAAATGCGACTTATACTCCAGTGCGACTTCTGTATGGTTTTTTTCATTATTATGTATTTTTTGGCCCCTGCGACTTATACTCCGGTGCGACTTATAGTCCGAAAAATACGGTAATACATTACTAACGTAAACTGTTGCTTATTAACGTTGATGACGTGAACACTTCACTTCTGAAAAGTGTAGCGGAACACTGCTGGTAAATATATAGATTACATAAACGGTTAAAGGGTTAGACAAGAGAATGTAAACAAAGGCGGTAAAGCTTAAAACTCGTGTTCAGCCTCTTCGGTTCTCAGGTTACCTGATATGTGGGTCTCTGAGGACAGCAGCGCGGAGGTCGACGGAGACGGCTCCGGGATCTCCTCATCGGGTCGGGCCCTCAGCGTGGGGCCGACGGCCTCCAACAGGCCGTTCATGTGGTTTGGCGGTTTGTTTATCTCAAACTGGGGGAGGAACTCCGTGACCGGTCTGAAGGGCTCTCTGTCGAACGACGGCAGCCTCTGGGTTTTCGAGGAGCTCCTGCCGTTCTCCGTCTTCGGTCTCTGCAGAGTTACAGACTTCCTGTCGGGTCGGGACGCTACGACGTCAGGCTGGGAGAGGAAAGGAACATTTTCATTTTCTTAATTTACGCTAAAAAAATGTCTAAAAGTTATGAATAATCTCATCCCACTAAAGAATGATATTTGTGTCTCTCAGCCTGAAGAACCTCAACAACCTTCTCACCACGGTCTGAATAGTCCCGAAGTCTTCAGTGAAGGTGGGAGTTTCTATCCTGAAGGGAGGATTTCGAACGACATCAGAGAACTCCTGGAACAGGATGGGGCTGAACAAGTGGTTCTGTCCGGGTTCCAGGATGCAGCGCATCAGATTTTTCTCCAAGACTGAAAGAAACAGAATCACAAACGTTGATCAGTTTCTACTGGAGAAGATGAGAGGCGAGGGTGATCCGAGGCTTTCTGTGGGGCTGGAATCATTCCCAGAATCCCTTAGGGTCAGGGGTCTTTAACCTGCAGCTCCAGATCCTCATGTCTCTTTTATTTCTCCATTGTGGCTCCTTGGCCATACATAAAATAAGTCATGGAGTCTGCTGATCCAGACATGTCGACCGTCTGAGTCAGCAGCTCTCTGCTAATGGCTGCTTAACTAAAACTACCTAAAGAAAACAAATAAACAAAGCCTGTAAACTAAGACTACCAAGATCCAACCCCAAACTAAAATAAAAAAAAATCCAGCAAGATAAGACTGCTGAAGACAAAGATGGGGAAAAAAGAAAATTTGAATATTTTTTTAAAGTGTTACTTAATTAGCATTTATTTCATTTAGATTAGTTACATTTATAAATTAATGGTTGAGGTGCAAATAGATGATAAACTATTGAGCTTCTGTCAAACGTAAAAAAACAAAATCACATTTTGAGAGATCATAGTTTCTTTTTATATTTTTTTCTTTTGTTCATGCCAAAAAAAAGACATAATTCATATTTATTGTTAAAAAAAAGAAGGTTGTGAATTCCAAATCTCCTAAAGACTAAAGTAAAACTATTTGCTCCTTCTAGGTTTTGATCAGGAGAAAACAAGCCCAAATTGCTCTTTTACTGTCAAGAGTTGCCGACCCCTGCCCTCGGTATCCTAGCTCTCTGAGCAGAAGCCCCTCCCAACCCACGAGTGGGTTCTCACGAGCTGACATCACCAAGTGAGGGCAGAGTCTGCCCTGCAAGCTCCGCCCCCTGGCCAAGACACACAAACAATTTCTCAGCTTAGCCAGCGATGCTAGCGGGGCTGCTAAAGGCAGACAAACATGGGGCTGGGTTGATAAAATTGAACTTAATGGATCAATAATTGATTCATAGAAATATAAATCGATTTAGCACATGAAGCTAAATTCTGCAATCTTTGATGGAATTTCCCACAGGACGGCTAATGCTAACGCTCGGTCGACGTAAACATACATTACTGACTAAACGAACATATTTATAAACACAGACGTGAATTTTCCAAACTCTTAAGGAAAAATGAAATAAAAACATTTGTGGTCTAAAACACAGTTTTTTGCTTATTCTTCTTGTAAAAAGTTTACTGCTATAGCACCATCGCCACCTGGTGGCCACATTTAACACCCTCTTTGAGAAGCAGAACAATGTTTCCAATGTTAATGATCTGAACCTTTTGTTAGAACTTCTCCTTTAGAGAATCCATGTAACACTGGATAATATTAATCTCATTATTTCACTAATAATTTTACAGTATCTGAACTGGATCAGATTAATATAGATATATTCAAAACATATATATTGATAATTAATGTATTTCTAAACAAATGCATAATAAATTTAATTGAATTGAATTGATTCAAGTGGATTGAATAATCCCAAAGAATTGGAGATTGGCTCCTTGAGAATCAAATCAAATCGTGTCTGAAATTATTATCGATACCCAGCCCTAGATATACAGTATTCATAACCATCTTGCAAAAAGTTCGGATGACAGAGATACTTCCTGGCAGGAAAAAAAAACTAATGAAAGTAACTTATATTTCATAAATAATTTTTTCTTTAATGTTCCAAATGTAATATATGATCATATGTATGGATATAGTTTATTCTGAAAGGCTAAATAATAGCATGGTATAAGCCCTTTAACTGTTTTTATGCGCTAAGATAAGATAAACCAAACTAAATTAAGATAAACTATACAAAACAAAACTCATAATTAACATCATAGCACTGACTCAATTCTGGCAGAACTCTAAAACTATTGTTTATGGTCTAAAATAGAGATGTTTCAATCTGAAACCTCTCAACTCCATCTAAAAATGAGCTATTACTTGTTCTTGCAGAAACATTTTTCTCGCTTAAATTTGACTTTTTTTTTCCACTAACCGACTTTCTTTCCTTCAACTTTAATTTCTTAATGTCTACATTTTTTTTTTTAGCTTTTTTGATTCCAAAGTCTTTAGAAGATGTTGAAGGAGGATATTTTTATTTTGAAACTATAACACAAAATACTCTGTTTTCATTGTATTTTTAATCAATTTTCTTACATGAGTTTATAAAGTTTAGACTTTCATTCTGATAGCATTAGTAGTTCATATTTTTTTTCACTCTGTTTATAAATTTTTTAGGTTTTTTTTTTTTTTAGAAAAATTTAAACAGCTTTTTGAATCTTTTTATTTTTAATCTTTCCTCTCCATAATAACACTCATTTTCCATTATAACTTTTTATAAAATGGATAAAATCTCCAACTGAACCTTAAAAGGCTCTTGTATTATTTCCTAAATTATATAAAGGAAGTTCTTGAAATTAATTTCAGGTTTACTGCAAAAGTGTTGTTAATTCTTTTATAAAGTATTTTTCAAACCACTAACAGTATAATTAATCCTCATTTTATTCCTGTTGGCTTTAACCAGTATCTAACGTTGGCGTGTTCATCGCAGCCTCTCAGAGGTCGGGGTCGTCACCTTGCATTGTTTTGAAGTCACTGATCAGGAAGACGTGCTCGTTGTCCGGATCCGAGGCGATGAAGTTGAGCTCCTTCTTGAACTCCTCCGACTGGGGGTCGCTCTCGTTCACCACCCCGATCACAAACCTCTCGATGTTGTCTCTCTGCGCTTCGGCCATGGCGCTCTCCAGACTCACGGAGTCCCTTCTGTCCGCCTGTCCGTCACTGATGATGATGGCCACCTTCCTCACGCCCGCGCGCGCCGCTTTGAACATCAGGTTGGCCTCCCGGATGGCGCTGCCCGTGTAGGTGCCCTCCCCCAGGTAGCTCATGGAGCGCACGGCGGACTTGACCTGGTCCTTCGTGGCCTCCTGCACGAGGCTGAGCACCGCCACGTTGATGTGGCTGTACAGAACCACGCCGATGCGCGTGCTGTTGCGCCCCACGGACGTGCGGTCCACCACGGCGTTCACAAAGTCTTTGATCAGGTTGAAGTTTTCCGGGCCGACGCTCTCGGAGCTGTCGATCACAAAGATGAGCTCCAGCGGAGTGGAGATGCATTCCCCACAGCCTGGAGGAGAGGATGGATGACAGTCAGTCCTCAGAGAAAACAACTCACCGAATCTCCAGACGGAAAACTTACGGCAAACGTTCCGGACGATTTCGATGATCTCCTCCCGCTGAGAAATACAGTAAAACTTTAGTTAGAATTTTAACCCCAAAAATCTGAACCATCCAGCTGTAGATTTGCTTATGGTTGGGGGCTCGTCCGGGATCTCCAATCACTCATTGCCCCCTATTGACCCTTTTTTTTTTTTTTTTTAACTGAGCGAACAGCTGAGCAAACAGATGTGGGCTGAGAGCCTCTTATGTTTGACAGACTTTAATGTCACAGCAGAGGTTTATTGAGTATAAACCCCTGTTATAAACTTTATTTATATTGATTATGTTTTGGTTTTGTTGGACCGGACGGAAAAGAAAAAGAGGGAGGGGGGGGTAAAAGAGGGGGGCTTAGAGAAAAAACAAGATGGTAACAGAGGAAGACAACATCCTAAAACAACCAGGTCTAAATTAAACTAGAATGGGCGGGGCCTGTCTACACTAGGGTTGGGCACTGAAGTTCGGTTCCAAGTAGGAACCGTTATGATTTGCGCGGTTCTACCGAAACCGAAAGATGCGGCTGCAAACGGTGCCGGATTTCGGTTCCAAATTTCATTGAAGTTTCATTTGTCTGTGGACATGTCAATCACTTGTAGTACTCCCTTCTGATTTTTTACGATTCAGCCTATCTATTTACTTTCTTGTGTTCGTGGGCGGGCTCATATAAGACCGCCAACAGCGCAAGCGTGCGCGTCTAAAATGCAGAAGCTAAAGCGCTCAAAGGTCTGGCTGTATTTTACAGCAAAAACGGAAAATTCAGCCACGTGCAACCGATGCAGCAACAAGTGGGGGAGTGTCACTTTGAGATGGTCGGCTTCCGCAACGTCGGTGGGCGGGACTTTCGCTGTGACTAGTGGAGTTTCCGCAATTTTTAAACAACGCTGGAGCCCCATCCCAAAATGAAACAATGAATCGTTTCCTCCTTGTTGGGCTGCTAATAGCAGAAAGCTCGGCTCGGCTCCGCCCACCACCACAGCGGGTCGTCATCTGCAGCCGTGTGATTGACATTTATCTTCCGCCTTATTTTATTGAAATAAAATATTGCTTTTGCCCAAAAACAACTGCAAATAAATGGCACATTCCTGATTTAATGTAATAAAATGTCAGGCTAAAATTTCAAGGACGTTTAAGTTTATTTAAGTCGGAGTTTTATATTATGCTTTATATTACGTGCGCACAGCTGCACGGCAGGAGGGAGTCTGCGCTTGTTTGAAGCCGTTCTGCTTTGGATTTAGGAAGATAAAGGCATTATTTTTTATTACTGAAGTACCGCAATAAGCACCGAAAGGGAACCGAAACCAAAGAACCGCGGTAGCACCGGAACCCCATCAGATCCCATCGGTGCCCAACCCTAGTCTACACACACTCTGTAATTACACACATACCTTTTGGTTGAAATAGTCTCCACATTTAAACTAGTAAAAATATACACAATACAACTGCAGCTGCAACAAACAGACTTAATCATACAAACAGACACACATAAAGTCTTTCATTCTGTCACGCATACTATTAGTGCAAAGGTGAGCTGACACCTGTGCTCAGGTGAGTGTTTATGTTTTTGCTAACATGGATAATGATGGAATGTACAAAGGGGGAGAGCACCCGGCTATCCCTACGCCAAGACCCCCCCGCCGGGACCGCCCAGTAGCCAGGTCCCGCCACGGAGCCGCGAAGAGAATCCGCCCGCCGGGCAATCCCGCCAAACACCCAGACCAAGAGGTCCAACGCAAGGCCCCACCCCCGGAGAGCCCCCCAACCTCAGAAGAGCAACCCACCACCACCCAGCAGCCCCGAGCATCCCCCCGCCCCACCCCAGGTACGAGTCAGAGCCCCCCAAGGGAGACCCAGTCCCTTGCTCTAGACAACCGCCCACCCCCACCGCGAGAAGTCCAGGGGATAGCAAGGAACGGGCTATCCACCCCCGCCGAGGAGGGGCGCACCTACGAGAAGCAGAGATCCCAAGGGAGCTATTGACCCATTCTTACTGGCTGGGCTATTTCTTTCATTTTCCACCTTGCTCTCCTGGTCAGCGCAGTATGTGACACACCCTTTTTTCAAAATTTCCACTTTTCATTGAATTTGTCTCCATAGCAACCATTTAACTTTTTGGTCGCCCAGGGACGACGTGCAGATCTGTGTCATTTTTTGTAGAATCGGCAAAAGTAAAATTTTAGATTTCCTTGGCAACGGAGGTTTTTTGTTGACCTCGCCCACTTTCTCATCATGTTCATGATAACGGCCCACAACAGATGCTGCCCAGGTTTTGGAAACATTTTCAATCTTCTCTGAGATGATTTTCTACTCACTGTTAGTCCAGGCTCTCCTTTCTGTCCCACTCTGCCCTGGATTGTCCGAAAAAGAAACGCAGATTAACGTTAACTGAAAGAGTTAAACATCAAGCAGCGGCACAATAAACTTTCTTCAATTTTAATACTAATAATGAAATAAAAACTATTTTTTGAACTCATATTTTCTAAAAATTGTAATTTCAAATTTTTAATTGTTTTCTATGAATATTTTTACTACTTTAGCTACTTTTTATGAGCTATTCCATGTTCTACTTTGACAGCAGAGCCGATAAATTCATAAATGCAGAAGTACCGCAGGTCCGACGGGTCCCAGCAGCCCCGGTTCCCCTCTGTCGCCTTTCTTTCCCGTCTCCCCCCTCAATCCTCGGTCCCCCTGCAGCAGAGAGGGGAGAGTTTTCCTTTCAGCTCTGACTTCATTTTGAAAAAACCCCGGATACGTTTTAAAGTGACATCACCTTGTCTCCCTGCAGACCCTGACCCGGAAAACCTCTGGGTCCTGGAAGCCCCTGAAATCCAGGATCTCCCTGGAGATGTTTAGCAGAAACCAAGTCAGAAGATGAAGTTACTGTTTTTAATGTAATCTTGAGTTTTTTTTTTCCAATAAGGGAGGACATACAGTATGTAAAGAAATGTCAGAGTCTTTCTTTTAAGAGAAATTGTTGTGAATCAGGAGTAGATGAAACTTTTGCAGAAACTAGGTCCTAGAAATGACTTTTTTCTTGAAGATGGCATAATCACAATTAAAAGATCACAAAAAATGCTTTGAAAATAGATCAAAAGATGAATGGAATGGTGAAAATTATGGAGAGAAAATAGTCTCACTCTGATTTGTGCACGCGTGATTCTTGATTTGTGCATAAATTTGGATTTATGCACACATAATTTTAGATTTGTAACTCCTATATTACATTTTGTGCAAATGTAAAAAATACAATTTACACATGCACAAATTAAATTTACAACAGCTTGAAACCAATTACACACAAAAATCTTTTAAAATTACGCACAAATCACCTCTTAAGCATGCAGTCTAAGTTGCGCACAGATCTACCGTGAGACTCTTTTCACGTCTCACAAATTCGTCTGCGAGTGCTTTGTTCAAGTACTACCAGAATGCTCGTTCACCATAGTTTTCTTGTCAGCTGTTTTAAACTTTGATTGTGATTAATATCCGGAAAAACTTTTCCAACTTTCTTAAAAACATATTCCCGATGGTTAATGTATAAAAAAGTCCAAATAAGCCTTTTTTAAAACATTTATCCCTTTAAAAATAAGAATATATCCTGAAAAGAGGCTTCAAGCTGCAGCGGCGAATCAAGACAGATCCTAACTTACTCTCTAATCAGAGTGAGTCTATTTTCTCTCCATAGAATAAGCTGAATAAGCAAGCGAGGGTACCTTCTGCCCCTGGATACCCTCTCCCGGTAACCCTGGAGGACCTGCAGGTCCCATCTGACCCATCGCACCCTGTAGAGCAAGAACATTTAAGATAAACAACTTTGTTTTCCAGCCAGTTCAACACAAAAGCACAAGATTTTTTTCTTTGATGACCTTCGAGCCAATCAACCCGATCCCAGGAGGCCCGGCAGGTCCCAAAGGTCCAGGATTTCCTCGATCTCCCTGTCAGACATATGGATAAACTACATGTTAAAAGTCAACCCTTGTTTGTTTTATTCTACGGAACCATCCAGCTCCAGATCTGCTTATCTGTGGACACAACCGAGTTGGGGGCTCGTCCGGGAACTCATATCACTGCCCCCTCCCGCATCGCCCCCTATTTACCCATTCTCACTGGCTGGGCAATTTCTACACACTCCCTCTTACCCCTTCTACCTTTGCTATCCTGGTCAGTGCTGTATGTGAAAAATTAATAAAAATACTTTTTCAAAATGGCGGCTTTCCGCTCGTCATTGAATTTGTCTCCATAGCAACCATTTACATTTTTGGTCGCCTGGGGGCGACAAACAAGTCTTTGTCATTTTTAGTAGAATTGGCAAAAGTAAAATTTTGGATTTCCTTGGCAACTGAGGTTTTTTGCTAACCATGCTCACATTCCTGATATGCTCACGCCTTAAGTTATATCGCTCATTAATTAAATTTTCACAATATTCTGGTAAAACCATGTTAGCATAAAGGTAAATTTAGTAGGCTAATATTTTCTTACTTTCTGTCCAGGTAATCCGAAACCATCTTGTCCGGTCTCTCCAGGCAGGCCTGGGGGCCCAGGAAGTCCCTGAGGCGAGTTTTACTCTTTTAAAGTGATGTAGTTAAGCTGGGATGAAGGAGGATTCTGTGTTTTTGTGTACTCACTGGAGGCCCGGAGAAGCCTTCACCTTTCAGTCCAGGACGCCCGATGGGCCCCGGCAGCCCTCTGTCGCCCTACCAACCAGAAATGGATTTACTTCAATCCGTTCACTCTGAAAGGAAGTTCCTGCAAACTTGAACTGAGATCACCTTGGGTCCCATCAAACCGATCCCCGGCTCTCCCATGGGTCCAGGAGGACCCGGCAGACCCGCATCACCCTAAAGGAAAACCCGTTAGAGCCAGGAAGCGCAAACACAAGCTCCACTATCAGGGCTTACCTTGGCACCGGGGATGCCTCTCCCCGGGGGTCCGGTTAATCCCGGCGGCCCGATATTTCCTAATACCCCCTAGGACAAAGAACATACATTTTACTTTTTATTCAAACTTCTCTGTCGAGAAAAGTCAAGGACGTGTACAGTTTGATTAATAAAAAATGTATCAACAAATTAAAAACATCTACAAGTCAGACATTTTGATGGAGAATAATATAAAACAGAACTTTCTAGAACTAATAATCACACAGAAGAAACGGCAGGTTGAGTATCTAAAAATGGTACTCCAGTATAAGTAATTTTACTTAAAAAAATAAAACTACTTTATACTATAAACCAAGTATAATACATGCATTAATTAAGTATAAATTACTATAGTAGTACAAGTAGAAAGTCATCATTCCAAATAGCTACTTAAACAATAGGTGGGGAAAAGTACTCAAGTACTTGTTTTAAAGTCCCCCATGACAATTTTCTTTATGTAAAAGATACATTCTCAATAGTGTTTTAATTATGATTATTATTATTATTATTTTTATTTATTTATTTATTTTTAAATAGGTTAATATGTGTATATAAAATTATTGTATAGTATTATATTGTATAGTATATTATTGTATAGTTTTGTAATGTATTGTATTGTATTGTACTGTATTGTATTGTAGTGTATTGTATAGTATTGTGTTGTATAGTTTTGCATAGTATTGTATAGTATATAGTTATTGTAGATAGGTGTGTATTACTCATATGTATATTTATGTTCGTAGGAATATGTGTGTTTTGCAAAAATGTTTTAGATATATGGTGCCATGACAGATAAATTTATCCCTTGGGATATTAATAAAGTTCAGTTCAATTCAATTAAGTTTTTAAATGTCTTTTTGTGTTGATCTGAAGCCTTGATCTTCAAAATCTCCTCTGAGGGGGCGGGGCTTCTGGAGCTACCGTCTGATAGCGTAAATCATCACCGCTGCTACACAAAAATGTCATTTTGAGCTGGATGTAAGCTCCTACGAAGTGAAGAGCTTCGCAGTCCGAGCTTTAACTGATTTACAAACTTCT
The DNA here is from genome assembly GCA_003999625.1 of Oryzias javanicus. Classification (NCBI taxonomy): domain Eukaryota; kingdom Metazoa; phylum Chordata; class Actinopteri; order Beloniformes; family Adrianichthyidae; genus Oryzias; species Oryzias javanicus. The sequence continues at coordinate 33,480,918 of CM012452.1, read as the reverse complement.
GCAACTGCTGTCAAATGAGCCGCCGTTCGCATCGAGAAGCTCCGTGGAGATTTTCCAGCGCTCTCAGCTGGGTTTAGCAAATGTGCAGAAGCTCTCGTGATGTATTAACAGTTCATTAATTCAAACAGAGCATTTCTGCAACAGTTTGATTTAAAAGGAGAAATACACGGAAATGCAAAAATGAAATAATTTCTTCTACATTTGTTCTCTTTCATATGAAAAAAGCTACACGTACATGTTAAAAACTCAAAAAAACTGGATTTTCATCTGAGGAATTTCAAAATCATCCATGTGGTTTCACCTTGTTGGTTTATTCCTTTGTGTGCAGCTTTGTTACCTTTTGCCCCATCGGCCCTTGTGGCCCCGTTGCCCCTGGCAGTCCTCGGCTCCCCCTGTCTCCTCTGTCTCCCTGCCAACGTAAGGCAGCTGTCCAATATAGAGCGACGTTTTATGGTAGAATAAAACTGAATAAACGTGACAGGAACTCTTACCTTCTGTCCAGGGGCCCCTTTCCCAGGAGCCCCGTCGGGTCCCCTGGGCCCCGGTAGCCCGATGTCCCCCTGTGGTTTTTAAAGAAGTGGTCAGAGAAGGATAATACGGACAAACGTGAACGTTTAATGACACCTTTTGTCCCGGGATTCCATCCTCTCCTGGTTGACCTGGCAGACCGGTCAAGCCTGGAGCTCCGGGATCCCCCTAAAAGAGAAGATTGAGCTGAAAGTCGGATTATGAAGGCAGAGGAGAAGGAGCTCTCAGAGGACTCACTTTAGGTCCGGCTTCTCCTTTTCCTCTTTCACCTGGCAGACCCGGCTCACCTGGAGGGCCCTGATCCCCCTGAGAAAGACACGACCGCCGTCTTAGACTAAACTTCACACAAAAATGATTCGATCAGAAGAAGAATTATTGGTTTGTTAAAAGAAAAAAATATTCAAGACTTTTCTGGGAAGATTTCCAAAATGATAATAAGTTTCTGTAACATTTAGAATTGATTTATTTTCATTTATCTGTGTTTTGATCTTTCAAAATCAACATGTTGATAAAAATTGAAGCTCTTGATTTAACTTAATTGATTTTAAAAATGTCAATTTGCAACCATGACTGTATATAAGAAGTGGACTAAGTGTCCATGTCCTTTTGGTATCTGCTGGTTCCAAGAAGATAATCTTAAATCGATAAATAAATTGTTGATAATCCTCTTTTTTTTCTTGACCAATCAGTAAAAGTAGGTGGAGCCTGCTGGCCTCTACGCCCAACATTCAAAATATTTGATTGACAGATTTCCTGTAGATTGCTTTGAGTGGTAGGGGTGTGGCCTTCCAACAAGCTCATTCCTGATTGGCCGGACTGGTCAATCACCAATCACTGCTCACTGGTGACACCTGGCTACAAAATGGCGACTGTATTGGCTTAGTTTGGTTGTATTGGCTTAGTTTTCCAGAAGAAAACAATTTTCTTAGTGGCCTTGTGGTGGAGTGTCCACCCTGAGACTGGAGGGTTGTGGGTTCAAATCCCAGCCGTGGCATACCAAGGACTCTAAAAAGTTCTTGTTAAATGTTAATGTTCCTAACCACGGTTCTCTCGTTCCACCACGCAGAAAAAGAAACGTCTCCAAGTCATGTCAAAGATTTGACTTATTTCAAATCTTATTTCAAGCACATATGGATCAATGGATTGTCATACATGTAACATACTAGTAATGCTCTGACTGAAAGGTTTTTTTTGCTTTAGTCTCTTTAGTAAACAAACAAAAAGCAACAGTGAAGGGATCTAAGACAAACACAGAAACACATCTAAACCTTTGGTGGGGCTGCAGGTTTTTGGGTTGTTCACCCTGTAGAGGGTCATAAATCCTCCCCCCATTTGAAGGGGTATTTTCAGTGCGAGTGTGACCAGAATATTTTTTTTTAAAACCGACCCTCCAAGCGTAGGGATACAAAGTCCCCCATCGCGAGGTTGGGGTGACAGACTGGTGATTATTGGTGACGTCATCGAACAAAAGTGAGGTCGGCATTATGAGACATCTTATTTTCATGTCTCTCCATTTGGAGGGCCAAATGAAGCCCTAAAAGATACATATTTGTACTAATTGTTTAAAATGTAAGGGTACAATTTATGGGTGGGGCAGTTCTGTGTTTGGGTGGACAGGGGTGGGGGTGAAAAATAATAACTCAGGACTTTTTGGAGATTTACAAATGAGTTATTCATTCAGTGTTTGGCTATTTTAACATATCACGTTGGAGTTTCACACAAATTACACTCTGATCGTCTAATTTTTTCTTATTACTAAGAGTCAGGCTACACCCAAGCAGTGTTTGTGTAACACATGAACAGCACTAATGGGAGTGTTGAATGGAAAACAGGATGTAGACATCACGTCTAATATGGAGAGAAAATAGACTCACTCTGATTTGTGCGTGCGTAATTCTTGATTTGTAACTCATATAATATGTTTTGTGCAAAAGTAAAAAAATTACAAAACGGTAAAAAATACAATTTACACATACACAAATTAAAACTAGATTTGCAATTCCTTGAAGAAATTGCGTCTGATTGCTGAAAGCAATACCGATCTGAAACATCCTGCAGCCGCAAGCGTTCAAGACCTTCCATTCGACGAGCATGGCGAGTTTCGTCCGCGTAGGTCAAGCACTTTTGGAGATATTAGAAGAAACGTCAGGAATTGGCTGTAGCGCCACCTACGGGAGCACCGTCGTGAAAGTTGTTGCGCTTGTTCATCTTACACAGTGAAATAAGTTTTGAAAGTTTGGTGAAGTTATGTGAAACTTTCAAGGAGCTGCAGCGTTGCAAACATTACAATCTCAGACTGTCTAATTTGCATAACGTGTTATGCAAAAACCGTACGGAACTATGCAAAACGGATATTACATTGGATTTGTGGTAGTCCAAATATGGTATGTGCAGAATACTGTAAAAGATTCATAAAAGTATGTGACACTGGGAGTCAAAAAACTGTTTTGCGAAAAATCGTGAATTGCGAAAAAGTCTTACATAATAGAGATCGCTGATGAATACAGGCTATTATTTTACTATCCAATGAATCACAAAGCAGTAAAAGGTAGTGCTTAAGACTAATGCACTTGGAGAATAATGCCTATAAACTTCAGTTTTAAAACTGACCACCTGGTGGCGCAATAGGGCCAAAATTGATTGAGCATTTAAAGATGGTCTGAAGTATCTACTTACAAAGTTTCGTACCAGTTGAACAACTACTTTTCAAGATAATAGGGGTTTAAGGTTTGTACCATGTATTTTGATAGGGGGATTTTTTTTTTAAATTCATATAAAATCAACCATAAACCCAAATGGTACGAAATTTTAAACCAAATACCTCCTTTATCAACCTAACAAAATACAAGTGGTTGCAAGTTGAAACCTGCAACTAGTTGGAAGATAACAGGACCCATCTAAGGTTAGCTTATTCTTCTTAAGTCACCACTAGGTGGCGCAGCAGAGTCCTTTTTCTAGTATGTATACAAGTCCCCTCCTGCAACCTATGCGTGAATTTTATATAGCTAGGTTGAGTAGTTTTGAGATAGAGGCTTCAACGCAATTTCCTATATTATAGCGCCACCTATTGGAATATTTTCATAAAACTTTTCATATACTTCTTTATCACTGTAGGATGAAGTATATTACAAAACTTGTGAAAGTTTTGGCTATCTTTGTAGGATTTAGAGCATGTTAAAAATCAGTGACCACACCCACCTCATTAGCATTACGATTATTTTGAAAAACGGTAAGGAATTTCGCAAATTGAGTGGTACCATTGAATTTGGGGTAGTCTAAATAGGTATGTACCATTTTTTGTCGAGTTTGGTCAAACTATGTTGAATAGGGAGCCAAAAACGTGTTTTACGAAAAATCGCAAATTGCGAAAAATCTAGTTAGAGACGGAAGTCTATGGACCCAATTTGAAAAACGTTCATTAGCATCCAAGAACACACAGAAAAAGAAAGCACAAAATTCCGACTTACGGTATTCGAGATAGAGGCTAAAAACGAATTGCTTACTAAAATGACCACCTGGTGGCGCTATAGAGCAGCATTGGGCCACAATTTTAATAGAACGTGTAGTTTACCATACTCTATGATATTGGAAAGTTTCATTAAAATATCTTTAGTATTTTTCAAGATATGAACATTTAAAGGTGCTCACAATGCAAAGTCTATGGGAAAAATAATTCATAAAAATATTCATATAAAATCATTCATAATTCTGACACATACCAAAAGTAATGCCACACTTCTCAGAGTCAAGCTTTATAAACTACTATTGAAAGCATTTAAATATCTTTAATACTGTAGGAGGAGTGACGATCCAAAAAGTGACGGAATAAAATATAATAATAAGAAGAAGGAAGAAGAAGAATAATAATAAAATATAATAAAGAATTAGGATAACATACTCTGATTGCTTTCAGCAATCAGACAATTACAACAGCTTGAAACTAATTACACACAAAAATCTTTTAAAAATACGCACGGATCACCTCTTACGGACGCACGCCGCCTAAGTTACGCACAAATCTACTGTGAGACTCTTTTCACGTCTCACAAATTCGTCCGTGAGGGATGCGTTCAAGTACTACCAGAATGCTCGTTCACCATAGTTTTCTTGTCAGCCATTTTAAACTTCGATTGTGAAAAACATCCAGAAAAACTTGACATTTTCCCGCTTTCTTAAAAACATATTCCCGATAGTTAATATTAGAAAAAAGTCTAAATACGCGTAAAGTGTGTGCGTCGTCGCTCCCACAAAGACGCACTGGACTTTTGGCGGGAATTTAACACCATACACTCTGTTTCTCTTTTCCTCCGGTGGCACGGGGAATCTTTCTTTTAAAGCCTCGAGGGACCTCGTGCAGCGTGATCACACTCTATTAAGCAGGGCTGCATTCGCACGCAGTCACCAAACATATTGGAAAAACTCGCGCGTAAAGTTTGGTTGGATTTCTGCGCGGCGCACAGCTGTGCACGGAGAACCGCAGACTTTCAGGAGCGGAACACAGCCTGTGGTGTATCATGGTATGACATCTCCATGCATGAGCCAAACATTCCTCGTGGATAATTCAGACATCCGCGTGCGCTTCTCTGCTCCTGCGCGTGTGTTTAATCCTCCCCGCCAGCAGAAAAAGTCATCGCGGGAGAGAGACCGTCTACATCCGCGTGCGTGAGCTGGTCCTCGTGCACGATTGATGCATGTGCTAATTCAGCAGTGTTGAATCTGAGCGACTGTTGTGTATGGAGAGAAAATAGAATCTGTGCGTGCGTATTTTTGATTTGTGCATGCATAATTCTTGATTCGTGCATAACTTTAGATTCGTGCGTGCGTGACTCTTGATTTGTGCGTGCATAATTCTTAATTTGTAACTCATATAATACGTTTTGTGCCAAAGTAAAAAAATTACAAAAATTAAAAAAATACAAAATACAATTTACACATGCACAAATTAAAATTACAGCAGCTTGAAACTAATTACACACAAAAATCTTTTTAAAAAACGCACGAATCACCTCTTACACACACAGCCTAAGTTACGCACAAATTTACCATGAGACTCTTTTCACGCTCTTTACATGCCTCACAAATTCGTCCATGAGTGATGCGTTCAAGTACTACTAGAATGCTCGTTCACCATAGTTTTCTTGTCGGCTGTTTTAGACTTCGATGTTTTGTATTTTCTTAATTTTTGTAATTTTTTTACTTTGGCAGAAAACGTATTATATGAGTTACAAATTAAGAATTATGCACGCACAAATCCTAATTTACGCACAAATCAAGAATTGCGCACGCACAAATCAGAGTGAGTCTATTTTCTCTCCAGAGTTGTGCAGTCACACGCAGGCAGCAAACATACTGGGAAAACACGTGCGTAAAATCTGGATGTCAAGGGTATCACAAACAAAACTAATGCCCCTCCATGTCGCCAGTTTGTCATGACAAACTGGCTGAAATTTCAGTGTTCACTAAGACCTGTCGCCCGCAGCATACCCATAGTTAAAAATGTATATGAACCTTGATATTTCGTATGGGTCACATATATGCCCCAAACACACAGTAGCAGTTAGAGGACAAAACAGATGAGTGTCTCGTCTGTTAAAAGGTTTGGCAGACACAAACTGGGACTAGTTCTCATTATTCTTTATGAATCGATGGTTTAAAACGGGTGATTTAGGAATACTATCGCATTGAAACGATCCTTTCTCTTTGGTTTGTGTGTTTCTTTACGTTAAACGGGTTTTCTTACCTTTGGTCCCGTTATTCCCACACCTGGAGCTCCTCTGGGTCCCGCTGGTCCAGGCGGACCCTGGTCTCCCTGAGTGAAAGAGGACTTCCTTCAGTTTTAAGAAAATTCAAACCACAGGCAGTGTTTTATGGTGGTCCTTCACTGCCTTTATGTCTTTTAACTGCCAGTTTTAAGTCTAAGTTTAAAAAAAAAGGTGATTTAACTTCTGAATATGAATCAATTTAAAATACCAACAAATTATTCTGCTAATTAAAAAACCTCAGGTTAAATTTAATGTGCTCCAAACAATTTTTTTAGCTTCTGATTTACTTTATTCTTCAAAGTTCTAATTATGATAGAAATATTTAATACATTTTTCTTGTATAATTGATCAAATTTCATTAATTTTCAGCCACCAATTATAGTTAGTTTAAAAATACAAACAAATTTGGATTAATTATGCCTTTTTTCATTTATAAAAGCATCCGTTCACAGGTTTTGAACATTTATCTTCAATTTTTTGATTAAAGCAAACAAAAATCTTTAGAAAATGTTTATTTCTGCAAACTATAGTAATTAGTAACTCAAGTAAAACATTGAGTAGATGTAATATTTCATTCTTTTCACCCATATTTTAAAGTAGGGCTGCCACAAACGATTATTTTAATAGTCGACTAATCACCGATTATTTTTTCCGATTAGTCGACTAATCTGTTCATGGCCAAAGTGGATGTAAAGATGCTGAAGTTGATAACCAGCTAAAATATTAGTTAAATGCCAAATTAGCCAAAAAATAAAAAGAGCCAAAGTTAGCCTAAATAGCTAGCATGCTGCTGAAATATTAGCTAAATTCCAAAATAGCCTTAAAAAAATGGAAAAATACTAAATTAGCCAAAACAGCTAGCATATAGCTGAAATATAAGTTAAACTCAAAAGTTGCCTAAAAAACGTAAAAAAGCTAAAGTTAGCCGAAATAGCTAGCATGCTGCTGAAATATTAGCTAAACTCCAAAATAGCCTAAAAAACCTTAATAAATGCCAAAATATTCCAAAAAGCTAGCAGAATGCTATTATAACTTTCAACTTTACTAAAATCTGACTTCATACAATATAAAGTAACGACTAATCGACTATTAAATTAGTTGTCAATTATTTTAATAGTCGATTAGTCATCGATTAGTCGACTAATCGTGGCAGCCCTATTTTAAAGTAATATGAAAGTCGGAATTGACTATTTAATTTGCAATATGATAATGCATTTTGCAGTTAGATTTCAGTATGTGAAAATTAAAATTTAATGTAACAATTTAAAAAATGACTCTTTAAATAAAATCAAAATTTTAAATTGTCACGATATTCTGGCACCAAAATTCAAATGAAATTACAGTTTGCAATTACAATCCGGTGCTTAAAAAATGAAATTTCAATAGATTTTTTTATTCTTTTAATGAGATGTTTTTAATTGGTCGATGAAAGGAAGAGAAGGTGGTGATTCCCGCCCTGATGAGAGTCACATTTCAATTAGAATTTTTGGGTGAAAAAGCCTATAAATAAAAAAAAAAACCTTTACACTGTTTTGCTTTTTCATTTTGATAGTTTCAACTGTCAAATGTAATTTTTAGTACTGAATTGTAATATGCTAAATTATTTTCATTTGAATTTTAAGAGTAATAATAATTTAAAATGCAACGGATTTTGCTTGCATTTAAAATTGTATTTTTAAAAATGTTTAGAGTGAATTCTAATTTTTCATTTTTTAATACTACAGTCCATGCTTGAATTAAAGACTGAATTGCAAAATGCATTCTCATAATGATCAAATTGAACAGTTAATGGAGAATTATATAATAATTTGAATTATGGGTGAAAAAAACTTCCATACTGACAAAATTATTTTTAATATTCCAGGACGTGATCATATTTTTGACCACACTGTGGTTCACCTTTTCTCCTTGAAGTCCAACCCCAGGTAGACCTATTGGGCCCTGAACCCCATTTGGTCCACGGAGGCCCTAATAAAATCAGCAAGAGGTTCAGGGTCATTATTCTGGGATGACAGAATCTACGTTTTATCTTAAAATAAGATGATTTTTCACCTTGTCACCCTTAATCCCGACACCTGGAATCCCACGGAGTCCTCGTGGGCCTTCAAATCCTCGATCCCCCTAAAAAAAGTTTCATTAGTTTTATAGTTTTATGCGTCTTCACATTTATTGTACTTTAAGACCTTTAAGCACAACTTAAATCTTTTCTCACAAATGTAACAAATTGACAACAAATCTATTTAATTTAGTCAAAAATCATCAAAATGTTTTAGATTGACTGTGATAAACTATAAGCTGCTCTGTATGGTGGGAGCATTATGGGTAATGTAGTCAAAAGCCTGGTGGAGTGATCTTTAACATAAAGAACTATATAGTTATTTTCTGTCATATTTTTCTCTCTGCAAAAGCTGATAAAAGAGGAAAACATGATAGTTTTTTAGAAAAACTCCTCTGACCAATCGCCTAGCTCAAGGCATTCTGGGTAGTGTAGTTTATGGCATTTTATGACTGTTTTATTGCTTAATTTGCCTTATGGTCAGAATTATAAAGTATATCAAAGTTCCATAAACTATAAAAGCACAAATTTTGTTTGAAACAACCTTTTATATAAGAGTGAATAATAAATAAACTCTCACTTTAGGTCCTGGATACCCTTCTCCTGGAGGTCCAGGACTTCCCTGAGCTCCAGAGGGTCCTGGTGGTCCCTGTTGTGACAGACACACAGAAATATGTAAAAGTCTTGTTATCATTAAGGCTGTGTTAAATATTTATGCTCAGTGATGCTGGAACTTTTTCAGTTTTGTCTCCCAGCGCTTCACTTACCGGCAGTCCTGGTTCTCCGGTTCCGACCGGACCTGGAGGACCGGGTCTTCCCTGGAGACCCTTTTCACCCTTCAATTTAAAAACAGATGACAAGGCGTTTCTTTAACAAAGAAAAAAGACGTTTTTTTGTTTAAAACAGTCAGTTGACCACAAATAACGGAAAAATTTAGTTTTTATGGTTTCATGTTATTGTTGTTAAACACGTTTCAGCAAAGAATTCCTTTAAATGTGATTAATCTAGTTGTTTTTATGTTCTTTTTGCTATAGTTTCAATTTTCCTAAAATTTGCTAAACTGACTTAATAAATTAAATGGTTCTTCATTTTTCAGTTTGTTGGTTTATATGAATTTTAGTTCAATTCTATACTTATTCAGCGTCTGCATAAACACATCGTTTAGCAAACAACTTTTGACCTCTATGGTAACATTTATTTTAACCATTTCAAATAATAAATTAAATTAATTACAACTTTTTAAAAAATAAATAAACAAAGCAACATTTTTAATTAACACTCTTCAATGTATATTGGCCTTTTAAACTTTCTATAAGAAATTTCTAATTTTATCAATTCTAGTTTATTTTGTTCTGTATTCATTAGCTGTTTTTTAAAAACAAATGAAAAGTTTATTTATTATAGTTTTTAGTGTTAAAGGGGTTATATCTTTAATAAAACTTTTCTGTAGTTCTATAGAAAAATGTTTTGCTAAATTAAGAAAATATAATGTAAATCATCAAGTCGATTTGAACTCAAAAACAGAAGACAAACAAAAACTACTTTTAACAGTGTTTCTCCACCTTGTCTCCGGGGAATCCGATCCCAGAGTCTCCTGCTGGTCCAGGTGAACCATCAGGTCCTCTGTTACCCTGAAAAGACAGATACAGTTTGAGGCTTTCATTTTTTAGTCTGGTCTGCTGTGTGTTTAAGAAGACAGTAAATTATAACAAAGAAAAATCTAATCCACACCACAGAGACACACAATGCTGTCAATGACAAATGTGACTGGATGTCAACACTGCTGTTTTTAGTAGTGCTTTTAGTGCAGCCATGTTAAAAAGGACTATTTATACTGATGGGCCACCTCAATTTTATTTCCCTGCAGAGTGGACACTGGAGGGAAAACCAGAGTTCTCTTCCTTGAATTGGAAAACAACATTAATTTTGTTCTATTAGCATTAATATCCTATCCTATCCTGTATCCTATCAAATGCTTTCTGCAGTGATTCAGTGATTCGACGGAAAGCAGTGATTCGACGGCTGCCGTCGAATCACTGCAGAAAGCATTTGATAGGATGCAGTGATTCGACAACAGCTGCCGTCGAATCACTGTATCCTATCAAATGCTTTCTGCAGTGATTCGACGGCAGCTGTGGGGGAGGAGCCAAAGCAGTAAATAGTGCTGTCATCAGCGTAAAGATGTATAATAGCATCAGACACATTTTGTCCTAAATCATTGATGTACATAATAAATAGGAGTGGTCCTAGTATAGAACCCTGTGGCACCCCCTTGTGGACATTCAAAAATTCAGAGCACAGCCCATCACATTTAACACATTGTGTTCTCTGAACCAGGATACTGCATGTTCTGACAGACCAAAACTACTTTCAGGAAGTACGGCTCTAGCATCATAGAGAGGCTTTCTATGGTTCAGGCTTTTTAGGGCTATAATAGAAATAGAACCGGACCAGCCAGTCACCAGGATTACAATGCAATTTGAACACTTTTTCGCCAAAAATGATGTCACTTCCTCATTTTACGAAGAATATTTATGTATCTACTGTGATCTACTTTCATCTACTCTGATGATGAAAACATGAATGATCGATTGTAGAAAAAAACATTATTTACATATATTTTTCAATTGACAAATCATTCAAACACAATGCATTGTGGTCTATATTTGCTTTCTAGTGAGCGTTGATGCACTCTAGTTTTTCCGCATAGCCTTCGAATATAGATATAGATCAGGGGTCGGCAACATTTAACAGTAAAAGAGCCATTTGGGCTCATTTTCTACTGATCCAAACCTAGAAGGAGCCGCATTGACTTACGTTAGCCTTTAAGAAATTTGGATTCGCATTCATAACCTTCTTTTTGTTATTTTTTTTTTAATAAATGTGAATAATGTCTATTTTTGGCACCAACAAAAGAAAATATATATATAAAAGAAACTAGCATCTCTCCAAAAGTAGCAAAAAAGCTAGCTTGTTGCTTAATTACTAGCAACTTAGCATTACATTTCTCTGTAAATTAAATCAGCCATACATTTTAGCATGTTGCTGAAATAAAAGCTAAACTCAAAATTAGCCTAAAACACCCAGTAGATAACAAATGAGCTAAAAATGTTAGCATATTGCTAAAATATTAGCTAAACTCCAAATTAACATTAAAATAACTAATATTAGAGGCCAAAATTGTTGCTTAATTTGTAGCTGAACTCCAAGATAGCCTAAAATTCCTCTGTAAACTAATTTAGTCAAAAACGTTAGCATGTGGCTAAAATATAAGCTAAATTCTAAATTATCAAAAAAGAAAAAAAAATCAGTAGAAAACAAATTAAAAGCTGAAAACATTAGCATTTTACTAAAATATTATTATTATTATTAATCCAAATTAGCATAAAATTCCCCAGAACATTTTGTCAAAAACATTAGCATGTTGCTAAAATAGAAGCTAACATTCTAAATTATCCTAAAAACCCCAGTAGATACCAAATTAGCCAAAAACGTTAGTATGTTGCTAAAATAAAAGCTAAAATTCTAAATTAGCCTAAAAGCTTCAGGATGTAACACGTTAAAACCTAAGCATGTTGCTAAAAAAAATTGTCAATCTCCATTTTCTTTTTTTTAAATTTACAATTATTTTATTTTTTCTTCAGCCAGAGAGCCACCATGGAGACATAAAAGAGCCAAATGTGGCTCTGGAGCCGCAGGTTGCAGACCTGGCTATAGATACATCTCCCCATATAGTGCTGTAACCAGTCTTCCAGAAACTTACTTTAGGTCCTGCAGGCCCTTCAGGACCGATGTCCCCAGGCGGTCCTGCTGCACCCTGCAAACGATCACAACCAACACTCAGAATCAATCCAAACATATACTGGTTCTTCGTGGTGTTCAGGATTTGACTGAAACCATTGAAGCAGCTGCAGGTCACAACCCAACAGAGAAAGTACAGTAGGATTAATGTCAACCTGCACGGCTCCCGTTCTGCCGGATTCTCAGGCCTCGGTCACACAATAACACAGACGATGTCCCGCTCACACCACAGAGGAAGAGAGGCAGCCTGTTCCCTGCACTAATCCCTGACACACAAAGTCTGCTCCTGCAAAAGAATAATATCCTGCAAGCCTGGATTCACAGCTTTGGTGTCGGGATTACCTGTAATCCAATATTCACATTCCATTAGTGCAGCGTTGAGCGACACTTCCATCTCTTTTTTATTAGACGGAGTACAGCCGTCGCTGAATTCTTCATGTCTGAAATGTTAATGTGGCCGGCGGGCGGTGGACTGTATATTCAGAGGTGTGGAGGATCAGACAGTGATTCCATTTCAGCACCAAGAATGGGTTTCGTTTTAGAAAAAAGTTTTGAAATTGGTCAAAATTACTATAATTTCTGTCTCTAAAAAACAAAAATTCTCACTTGTATCACCAGAAATTAACTTAAATTGGCTTTACCTGTTCTCCTTTTGGTCCCGGGGAGCCGGATGATCCCTCAGGTCCCTGCAAAGTATCATTCAGGTCATCCGACAATACTCTGAGCAGATTTCAATAAAAAATAAAGTGAATCAGAAGCTTACAATGTCCCCTTTAGCTCCAGGAGGGCCACATTCTCCTCTTTCTCCCTGCAAAACCAAACGCATCTCCTCACCGACTGAAGACTTTCAGTGTCGACAGAAGCTACGTGAATGCTCACCTTGCTCCCTTTGTAACCTGGAGGGCCCTGGAAAAGTCTCAAAATCAGTTTTTATGTCACATAAAAGATGTTGTAAGTTTGTGCAATGAAACAGGAAGTGGTTTTTACCGGAGGGCCGTCACCGCCAGGTAGACCATCAAAGCCAGGCTCCCCCTTTGAAGAGAAAAGAGTCAGGCTAGGATCTGAAGACGGAGACTCAAACCAAATGAAAGGGTTTCTCACCGTCGCTCCCTTTTGACCCGGCGGTCCTCGGTCCCCGACGTCTCCCTTTGGACCCTGAATCCAGAACAGGGGGAACAATAAGAAAACTACAAACAAAACCTTATAATTATACAGTTTAACCTTTAAACACTCACCAGAGCTCCAGGTAAACCTCGCTCTCCTTTTTCACACAGGCATTTGGGACACTGAAGAGAGGAAGAGACGCCAATGAAACCTTTTTACAGAAGTTTCAGAGTGGAGAAAAATTCAGTTAAAAAGGAAAAAAAAAATACCTCTTTTATGGCTACTGTTCCCTGATGGAGAAAACATGGAGAACAAACAGAGAAGCTTCAGTTATATGCTGACGACACGGTCATCTACATCAACAAAAACAAGAACTTTGGATAAAATGTAGAGAAATACCGAGCTCCCCTTTTTTTTCTCTGAAAATTGAAGTATGAAAAAAATCTGATTACTAACTGGTGTTTGCCAAATAGTAAGTGGTGCAAACCAGTTACTATCTGGAGAGCACAGTTTACTATCTAGTGCACACCAGCTACTATCTGATGCACACTGGTTAGCAATTTAAAAAAAAAAAAAAAACATTTTTTGCATCAATTTTCAGAAAAAAAAATTTTCATTTCATTTTCAACAATTTTTTTTACTTGAATTTCAATTTTAACTTAAATAAATTTAAAACAAATCACTTTGTGTTGCACACCAGTTACTATCTAGCTCCCACACCAGTAAGTGACCAGAAAAAAACTTAAGTTTTTCCAAAAACAAAATTTTCTTCAATTTTTAGAAAAACAAATTCAGTCACTTTGTGTTGCACACCAGCTACTATCTGATGCACACAGGTTAGGAATTAAAAAAAAAAATTTGCATCAATTTTCAGTAAACAAAAAAACATTTTTAATTTCATTTTCAAACATTGTTTTACTTAAATTTCAATTTTGACTTCAATTTAAAAAATCAATCACTTTGTGTTGCACACCAGTTACTATCTGATGCACACCAGTAAGTAACCAGAAAAACATCTACTTCCTTTTTTTTTGGAAAAATGTCTATTTTTTTGCTTCAATTTTTAGTAAAACATTTTTTTTTCTAAAAAGTAAAAAAAAAAAAAAAACTGGCTACCAACTAGTGCTCACTAGATAGTATCTGGTGAGCACCGGTTAGCAACCAGAAAAAAAATTCAATTTTTAGAAAAAAAAAAAAAATTCTTCAGTCACTATCTGTTGCACACCAGTTACTAATTGGTGCACACCAGTAAGTAACAACAAACAAGTTAACTTTATTTAATTTTTCCCCTACAATGTCCTTTAAGGGGCTCTGTACTAAAGGGTCAACAAATACTTTCTTTAAGTTACTCATTGTTGTAGAAATGCTTCTGATTTGTGAATATTGTGTTGGTATTTCTCTTTAAATGGAGCCACGCTTGTGAAGAATGATGTGGACTGCAGCGTTCAGCACCTTGTGACTAGGCAGCAGTCTGGGTTGGATACCTGTTCAAGATTAAACCCGCCTTCACCCTATGATGGTTAAGGTTTGGGTTCTACTGACTCCCCAGGATAAAACAAACTGAAACAACAGATGACTGGCTCCTCCTGCTGGTTACAGGCTATCACTGCAGAAGATGAGTATGTGGTCAAGCAACTTCGTGTTTCTAGACCCACTCCAATGAAAATTAAGTTTTTAATATGTTTTTGTAGCATTTTTATCATGATGGAGGACATAAATAAACAAAATTAAGATGCTATTTTGAGTATTTCTTTATTTAAGTTGTTTTAAATCAGGAAAGAAATTGTAGTTGTTATGTACAAACTACAAGTGGTGGGCCACAAGCCCCGCGCGCTGCCCTATTCTGAGGCATCCACTTGCAGACAAACAGATCCATGAACGGCTTCCTCGTCTGAGCTGTAATCTGGATCAAAAATGGGAGAGAGTGTAAAGAAAAGCATTATGGGAAATGAGGGCGGGCTTACTTTGTGCCAATGGTCCTGTTCACAACTCAAAAGCAAATTTATCTGCTACTCAGGAGAAATTATGTCGTAGAAAACGGCATTTTTTTTTTAAATTAGGCTAAAAACTGTATAATTATTAGGGTTGTAGGGAAAAGTCGATTTGGCGATATATATAAGATATGGCAATACTTGGATCAGTTTAAAATGCTGAGAGGTATTTCTTTAATTCATTATTTATGAGCGAGCCCTCACTGCTATTTGACATCACACTGAGCCTCTCTAATTAACTCTACACCGCGACCAAAATAACAATAAGATCTCGTGAGAAATGTTCAGTCGTTTTTGTTGCTAAGAAACATGTATTACTTGGTTTTTACTTGGTACGGAACCAAAACTGTGCCACATAAAACCAATTTTACCATTTTATTTCAATGAAAGACACATTCATTTTCAGGTAGAGTTGCTTTTCTAAGTCATGATCTTAAAAAAAAGTGATAAATTGTATTGTTTTCTTGAAATATATTGTGATACGGATCGTATCGTGAGACATGTATCGGGATATGTATCGTATCGTCAGACTCTTGCCAATGCACAACCATAGTAATTATGAGTAAAAGATCACTGGGGACACTTTGAAGATAGATCAAAGGATGATCAGAGTGGGACTTCAACCACAACAAACCCTGGCTGGTCTGAAAATGACCTAAAAATGTCCTCATGTGCTTCAAGTGCAGAATCATTAAAAGACAGTCGAGCCTAGAGGTCGGCAACCTTTAAGAGTAAAAGAGCCATTTGGACTCGTTTTCCACTGATCAGAACCTAGAAGGAACCGCATTGACTTACGTTAGCCCTTAAGAAACTTGGATTTGCATTCGTAACCTTCTTTTTGTTTTTTTTATAAATGTGAATAATGTCTATTTTTGGCACAAACAAAAGCAAAGAAATATATAAAAAGAAACTAGCATCTCTCAAAAAGGTATTTTTTTTTATGTTTTTCACTTTAGTAGCAAAAAAGCTAGCTATTCATTACTAGCTGAACTTCAAATTAGCATAACATTTCTCTATAAATTAAATCAGCCAAAATTTTACATGTTGCTGAAATAAAAGCTAAACTCAAAATTAGCCAAAAAGATAACAAATTAGATAAAAATGTTAGCATATTGCTAAAATATTAGCTAAACTCAAAATTAGCATAAAAAACTAATTAGAGGCCAAATCTGCCAAAAAAGCTAGCTTATTGCTTAATTACTATCTGAACTCCAAAATAGCCTAAAATTCCTCATAAAACTAACTTAGGCAAAAACGTTAGCATGTTGCTAAAATAGAAGCTAAATTCTAAATTAAAAAAATAAATAAATAAAAAAAATAAGTAGATAAAGAATTAGCTGAAAACATTAGCATTTTACTAAAATATTAGCTAAACTCCAAAGTAGCATAAAGTTTCTCAAAAGACTTAGCCAAAAACGTTAGCATGTTGCTAAAATAGAGGCTAAAATTCTAAATTAGCCTAAAAACTCCAGTAGGTAACACATTAACCAAAAACGCTAGTACGTTGCTAAAAAAATAATAGCTAATCTCCAATTTTTTTTAAATTTACTATTATTTTATTTTTCTTCAGCCACCATGGAGAGATGAAAGAGCCACATGTGGCTCTGGAGCTGCAGGTTGGAGACTCCTGGTCTAGCCTCAGATGAAAAACGATATGATAAATTGTTGTTTTTCTGACTCCACTTTATATATATTTCTGATGAATAACACTCTTCAGTTGAAGAGGTCGTAAGAACCATTTTCAGATTTTGGTCCCTGTTGGGCCTCAAACCATCATCATGTTTGGCTCCAGACTGAACTGGTTATTATGAACCAGATGCACTATTTCCCTCTTCTTCTTCATGCTTGATTCTTGACATCTGAACCCACAGATCCTGTATGTAGAAGCTTAAATTAAAGGTATTAACCATCTCTGCTGTCTGTTCCGAACAAACGTGGCTCCAGTAAGTATTTTAGTTCAGAGCAGAAGGATCCTCACCATCTCTCTGAGCAGCTTCTCCTCCAGTAGAGGGTCCAGGAGGCTCTGGACGAACTGCTGAGCGGGCGCGCTGGCGATCGCCCGCAGTTTGGCGTTGTTCTGCCTCTGCTGGGCGATGCCGGACAACCCGATGGCGAAGATCTTGATGCCGTAGCCTTTGGCCTCCGCGGCGGCGGTCAGCACGTCGGGGTTACGGGGATGGTCGACCCCGTCGGTCATCAGCACCGCCACCCTGACGCTGTTCTTCGGCGTCTCCTTCACCAGCATCTGCGTGGCGTTGGTGATGGCGTAGGTGGTGTAAGTGCCGTGCCCGATGTAGCTCATGGCGCTGACTTTGCCTTGGAAGGTGTCCAGGTCTTTGAAGTCAGAGAAACTGTGCTCGATGTACACGGAGCTGCTGAACTGGACCGCGGCCATCCGCACCCGCAGCTCGAAGTCCACCGGCAGCATGGCCAGCCGGGTGCTGAACTTCAACGCGAAGGCCTTCTGCTTCTCGAAGCAGCATTTGGAGCTTTCAGAGCTGTCCAGGATGAAGGCCACCTCCAGCGAACATGTCAGCTTGGAAGAAGGAGCTATGGATGACATAGAGTGACGGTAACACTAGAATCCACTGAAACCATAGATTATGTTGGTAAAAAGGCAACAAATCGATCCATTTCCTGTGTCTCTCCCTGTTTTCTCTCTATTATCTTTGCCTTTTTATCTACAAATAATCCAATAAATTGTCTGAAGGTGAATCACAGAGAGGGAAGTGTTCAACTAAACATTTAATAACCCTTCATTTGCCTGAATACATTTAAATGACACTCTTTTTATTGAACCACAACAGTCTAATAGACCAAAAATGACGTTTTTTGAGTTCAAAACTCTTGTGTCATTTGTAGAATTTTCTTCGTTTGATTAAAAAAATGCAAGAAAGAAAATACATATATATTTATAGTGTTAAATTCCAAGTGAATAATCAAATATCTAGATTGAATGAATCTTTCATGAATCTCTGTGTGGATCACTTATTGAGATGCATGGACTCAAAAGCTGGAAATAATTCAAAGTGGTTGAAATCTTGTGAATTTTCCTCTTTCTCTATACTGATGAAGGACTGACTTGGTGTCATATAATTCCAGCCAGACACAAACTGTAATTATTCATTTTTCCTTCATGATCATATTTCAGTTTCCATGTTTTCACAAAGAAGCCGTCCATATGTCACTGCCAGTTTTTAGTCTCTGATTGGTCAACTGGTTTAACTTTCAGAAAAAGTTCAAAGGCCGCAGATTTGTAAGTAGAGCAAAAAACAAAGTTTAAAACTTTTGGAGTGATGTGTGATGTGTGCGCATTTTGAATGCTGAAGCCCTAAATGTGCTAACGTTTATGCAGACTTTTCATTGGAAGCGGGTACTTGAACGCAGCTTTAGAGTAAAAACAACTTGTCTTTATTAGTTGACTTTATTGTTATGAAATGAACTCATTTAACTTGCTTGCAAATCAAGTACTGCAATATAAAATTGACTGCTAGTACCACCAAATTCTCCTCATGGATGAACTCCTGATGGCACTGCATTGACTGTATGTGAGAACTGGACCGAGTGAGTGTGATGTCACCCATAGAAAAGGTTTTACTACAAACAAAGGAATATGCAAATTGCCAAATAATAAAAGATTTCTTTTTTCTGCTCCTTCTCATTTATTAACTTTTTTTTGGTTATTTAGTATTATTTCAATGATATGTATCGCTACTAAATGAAACAAATTTAATAAAAATAAAATATTGGTCAGTATCAAGCAGTGATTGGTCAACTTCTCACACAATCTGCCAATCAAATGGACGTGGGGGCTAGCAGGATCCACCTACTTTCACTGAGGAATCTGATTGGTCGGTTTACGACTCAAATAACTTGCATTACGGAGAAGAATAGCTATTCTAGAATGACTGAGTTATAGCTGTTTATTTTAGTTTTTTGGAGCCAGCAGGTACTTCCTGATTAGAACACCAGAGGGGAGGGGTCACTCAGTCCAGTTCTCATTTTACATTCAAAGAGATCTACAGATGACATTTGGGGCTCAGTGATATTAACTCTAAAGGGGTGTGGCAAATTGTAGTTCTTGGCAGATTTAAAAACATTAACGAGAACATTAAAAATAGTTTAGTTCATTTTTTACTGTTATTTAAACATAAATTGTGATTAAAAATCAACATTTTATTTAATGCAGATAATTTCATTGGACAGCATCACTTTTCATTTTGCAGGATGACATTTATTACATTAATTCTCTGTCAATCAGTCAAAGTGGGCGGAGCTTACATGCTATTTAGCATTAGAGACAAATTTGAGATTTTTTTTGTAAAAATCACTTAATCACAACAATATTATGTGAACTAACCAGATTACATTTGAATATGATGTTAACGGGAAATAAAAATGTCTAAAAATAAAAAGATTTTTTTCAATTTAATGAAACTAGTGCAGCAACTTTACAGTTGTATTATACCTTTATTTATTTACAAGTCAAATTTTAATGTTTTTACATTTTTGGTTTTAATCTTTTGAACATTTTGGAGTTCCCCATCACAGCTCGATGATTTAGATTTATTTTATTTATTTATTTTTACAAGTGAATAGAATAACATTTTAGAGACACACCATGATTACTACAAATGAAAAAAAATATATTTAGATTTAATTTTTACTATTCATTAATATGCAATTTCCCTTTCTTAATCGATAAATGTTAAAAAAAAACATGTAAAACAGAAACAGTTTTCCCCTCAGTGTTAAAACAAACTGCTTCACTCACAACAGTTTGGACAAAAGCTTCAAAGTGAGTCGACCACAAAGGTCTTCAGGTCTGCACGCCGCGTCGGTATGTGCTGGAAAAACACGTCTGGTTCATGGAGAATGCACTGATGCTCCCAAATAAAGGACGTGACGCTCAGAGTTCTGCACTTCACACCACAGCTGTCGGCGAGCATTTTGACAAAACTAAGAGGTCATTTAGTAAAAATATGAACTTTCTCTGTTACAGAAAAACATGTTTGATGTTAAAACCCTCAACAGGAAGAAACGAGCTTTTAATTTACTGTGGATTTGATATCAATTTTAAATTATTTGAAAGCACTGACAGGAGATTTAATGGAATCAAAAACAAATAAAGTTAAACCTTCATCTTCCCAGAAAAACATCATGTAACTGGTTTGTTTTTATTGATTTTAGTTTAATTAATTTATTTTTTTTATAAAAATTACAAAGTTTTCATGTACGAATGGGTTCAATCGACAAAAATTAAAATAAAAACCAAACAAAATGGAAGAATAAAGAAACATTTCTTCAGAAAATGTTATTCAATTGGAATTCACATCCATCTTGGAGTAAAACAGACTTAAACGCTTCGATTCTCCTCACTATTCAGAAAAAGACTTATATTTATATTTGGATGGGGGGTTCAGTGTCCCACCCAGGGACAGTAGCAGGAATCAAACCAGCAGTTGACCTTTTTTTAAATAAAACATTTCAAAATAAAAGCTGCTCAATGAAAACCTAACTTGTTTCTATTTGCCGTTTTCTTTTCGTTGACTGAACTGATGTCTGTGCGTTCAAAACCGCCGTGAAGAGTCATGAAGAACCTCTGCTGGGGAGTAAAATACGTTCGGACAGTTCTGGTTCTTCTGAGTCGTTCTTTGTGAGGATTGGAGTCTCTGTTGGCACAGTTTTCTTGAATTTTTATTTAGCTATAAGTTGTTTTTCTGGTGTGTCGTTTGCACACCTGGGATGAATTTTCAACCAGATCTATGTTAGTAAGTCTACGTTTTTATTTAGATTTTTTGTGATGTTTACGTTTTAATGTTTAAGTTTTTTTCTCCTCCACATTCCTCATCCTTAACAATCTAGACCTTTGGTGCCTTAATTTAATGAAAAGATCAAAAAATATATTTATTTTAAATATTTTTATAGGTAAAACCTGACCTTTTTTCCAGTAGAGTGTAAGTAAATTAGGCTAAATGATCAAGTAAAAAATAATAAAATAAAAAAACCTAATTATTTCATGCAATCAATACAAAAACAATACTGAGTTGTGCAAGTGAACATCTTCATTTGTATGTTTCTTAAGGAAATGCTCCATGAAATATCTTACATTTATGGATTTTCATGTCTTTATTTACCTTGTCCCTCCTCGTTCTGCAGCCTGTAGTTGTTCCGGCCCGTTTTCTTCCTCCTCTGGCCTTTGACCTCGTGCGTGAAAGCCAGCAGCAGCAGACACAAAACCAGTCCTTTTCTTTGGCTACTTCTCATGAAAATGTCCATCCTGACGGTGGAAACACTTGTTATTTTCTGTGTAAAATATGCTGGAAGTTTTGATCTAAAATCCAAATATGTAAACCATTATTCTAACAATAAGATGCAAATAAACAAGTTAACATTTAAGACAGAGTTTTGGGTGTAAAGTGACTTTACCTCATTGAGCAGCGGTCCGCTCTGGGCGTCCATTCAGCTCTGGCTCTTTTGGAGGCATTTCTGTCAGCCTGACCGGTTCTCTATAAACCGGACTGAGATAAACCAGCCGAAGCGCCGGGCGCGCTGCCAGAACTGCAGGTCAGGAGGGGCCACTTATCCTGTCTGAGCCTTGAAACTACAGACGCTGATATGAGCGGCCAGCCGAGACCACCGGTTTACCAAACGGCTCCGGCTATTCAGCGTCCGTCAGGTCTGTGGAAACACTGCGCCGCACTGGGACTTCACTGTGGGCTAGCGTGCTCCACGAGCCGGTCCTGAAAGGTATTCTTATTGATCTGTGACCATCAGATCAAAGAACGGCTGTTCCGTCTGAGTATGTGCACCTAAGAGACTGTGTACTTTAAGTATATAAAGTAATTTAAATATCTTTCCCCAAGTGTACTAAGTACACTCAACGGTACACTTGCATTTTACTAACAGATATGCTTAAATTTATAAAAAATATACTTAGAAGTAACCTTTTAGTTCACTGGCATCAAACTTTAAGTTTATCAAAGTACACTTTGAAGTATATGTAATGTAGATTTTAAGATTTGCTTTCAAAATCACGCATAGCAGAATTTCAAACTTCCACGCGGGGTTGCATCGACTTTTCATAGAAAGTGGGCGCTTGAATGCGCGCCAACGCAAACACCTAGAGAGGAAACAACGAGAGTTAAGAGCTGGGATTGCAACATTGCAAAATCCTGGAGTGACTGGTGAGCCTCTAGTCCAGATTAGGGATATAAAACCAAAGACTAGGAGACTAGGGAGGACAGGATTAGGGTTTGTCCTCTTCTGGCTTCAAGCTTAGTCTAGGTTGGAGCTAGAAACCAGACTGGGAGACTAGGGACAACAAGGTTAAAGTTGGTCCTCACTGACCTTAAGGCAGAGGTCGGTAACCTTTACCAGTAAAAGAGCCATTTGAGCTCATTTTCTACTGATCAAAACCTAGAAGGAGCCACATAGTTTTACTTTAGCCTTTTAAAAAATTACCTTCTCTTTGTTTTTTGTTTTTTTTTCGTTAACATTTTTTGATAAATATGAATTATGTGTTTTTTTCGTCACAAACAAAAACAAAAAAAAGAAACTAACATTTCTCACAATGGGATTTTTTTTTACGTGTTTACCTTTTACCCTAGCAAAAGCCAAATTAGCGAATAAGCGAGTAAGCTTGTTTATTAATTACTAGCTAAATTCCAAATTAGCATAAAATTCATCAGTAAATTAAAAGATGTTAGCCAAAAGTGTTAGCATGTTGCTAAAATTTGCCTAAAACTCCCAGTAAATAAAAACTTAGCCAAAAAATGTTAGCATGCTGCTAAGCTAAACTCTTAACTAGCATAATATTGTTCAGTAAACTAAATTAGTCAAAAACATTAGCCTGTTGCTAAAATTTGCCTAACACTCCCAGTAGACATCAAATTAGCCAAAAAATGTTAGCATGCTGCTAAGCTAAACTCCAAACTAGCATAAAATTGTTCAGTAAACTAAATTAGTCAAAAACATTAGCCTGTTGCTAAAATATAAACTAAACTTTAAAATTGCCTAAAACCCCCAGTAGATAAAAAATTAGCTGAAAAATGTTAGCATGTTGCTAAGCTAAACTCCAAATTAGCATAAAATTGCTCGGTTACAAAATTAGTCAAAGCGTTAGCCTGTTGCTAAAATAGAAGCTAAACTCTAAATTTACCTAGAAACCCCCAGTAGATAACAAATTAGCCAAAAAATGTTAGCATGTTGCTAAGCTAAACTTCAAATTAGCATCAAATTGCTCAGTTACTAAATAGGTCAAAATGTTAGCCTGTTGCTAAAATAGAAGCTAAACTTTAAATTTACCTAGAAACCCCCAGTAGATAACAAATTAGCCAAGAAATGTTAGCATGTTGCTAAGCTAAGCTCCAAATTAGCATCAAATTGCTCAGTTACTAAATTAGTCAAAATGTTAGCCTGTTGCTAAAATAGAAGCTAAACTCTAAATTTACCTAGAAGCCCCCAGTAGATAACAAATTAGCTGAAAAATGTTAGCATGTTGCTAAGCTAAACTCCAAATTAGCATCAAATTGCTCGGTTACTAAATTAGTCAAAATGTTAGCCTGTTGCTAAAATAGAAGCTAAACTCTAAATTTACCTAAAAACCCCCAGTAGATAACAAATTAGCTGAAAAATGTTAGCATGTTGCTAAGCTAAACTCTAAATTAGCATCAAATTGCTCAGTTACTAAATTAAAAGCGTTAGCCTGTCGCTAAAATAGAAGCTAAACTCCAAATTTACCTAGAAACCCCTAGTAGATAACAAATTAGCCAAAAAATGTTAGCATGTTGCTAAGCTAAACTCCAAATTAGCATCAAATTGCTCAGTTACTAAATTAAAAGCGTTAGCCTGTTGCTAAAATAGAAGCTAAACTCTAAATTTACCTAAGAACCCCCAGTAGATAACAAATTAGCCAAAAAATGTTAGCATGTTGCTAAGCTAAACTCCAAATAAGCATAAAATTGCTCAGTTACTAAATTAGTCAAAACGTTAGCCTGTTGCTAAAATAGAAGCTAAACTCTAAATTTAACTAGAAACCCCCAGTAGATAACAAATTAGCTGAAAAATGTTAGCATGTTGCTAAGCTAAACTCCAAATTAGCATAAAATTGCTCATTTACTAAATTAGTCAAAATGTTAGCCTGTTGCTAAAATAGAAGCTAAACTCTAAATTTACCTAAAAACCCCCAGTAGATAACAAATTAGCTGAAAAATGTTAGCATACTGCTAAGCTAAACTCCAAATTAGCATAAAATTGCTCGGTTACTAAATTAGTCAAAACGTTAGCCTGTTGCTAAAATAGAAGCTAAACTTTAAATTTAACTAGAAACCCCAAGTAGGTAACAAATTAGCTGAAAAATGTTAGCATGTTGCTAAGCTAAACTCCAAATTAGCATCAAATTGCTCAGTTACTAAATTAGTCAAAATGTTAGCCTGTTGCTAAAATAGAAGCTAAACTCTAAATTTACCTAAAAACCCCCAGTAGATAACAAATTAGCTGAAAAATGTTAGCATGCTGCTAAGCTAAACTCCAAATTAGCATAAAATTGCTCGGTTACTAAATTAGTCAAAACGTTAGCCTGTTGCTAAAATAGAAGCTAAACTTTAAATTTAACTAGAAACCCCCAGTAGATAACAAATTAGCTGAAAAATGTTAGCATGTTGCTCAGCTAAACTCCAAATTAGCATAAAATTGCTCAGTTACAAAATTAGTCAAAATGTTAGCCTGTTGCTAAAATAGAAGCTAAACTCTAAATTTACCTAAAAACACCCTGTAGATAACAAATTAGCTGAAAAATGTTAGCATGTTGCTAAGCTAAACTCCAAATTAGCATAAAATTGCTCAGTTACAAAATTAGTCAAAATGTTAGCCTGTTGCTAAAATAGAAGCTAAACTCTAAATTTAC
Source organism: Oryzias javanicus (assembly GCA_003999625.1). NCBI lineage: Eukaryota > Metazoa > Chordata > Actinopteri > Beloniformes > Adrianichthyidae > Oryzias > Oryzias javanicus. The sequence continues at coordinate 33,455,769 of CM012452.1, read as the reverse complement.
CTAAAAACACCCTGTAGATAACAAATTAGCTGAAAAATGATAGCATGTTGCTAAGCTAAACTCCAAATTAGCATCAAATTGCTCAGTTAATGAATTAGTGAAAATGTTAGCCTGTTGGTAAAATAGAAGCTAAACTCTAAATTAACCTAAAAACACCCAGTAGATTAAAAATTAGCTGAAAATTGTTAGCATGTTGCTAAGATAAACTCCAAATTAGCATCAAATTGCTCAGTTACTAAATTTGTCAAAGCGTTAGCCTGTTGCTAAAATAGAAGCTAAACTCTAAATTAACCTAAAAACCCCCAGTAGATAACAAATTAGCTGAAAAATGTTAGCATGTTGCTAAGCTAAACTCCAAATTAGCATAAAATTGCTCAGTTACTAAATTAGTCAAAACGTTAACCTGTTGCTAAAATAGAAGCTAAACTTTAAATTTACCTAGAAACCCCAATAGGTAACAAATTAGCTGAAAAATGTTAGCATGTTGCTAAGCTAAACTCCAAACTAGCATAAAATTGTTCAGTAAACTAAATTAGTCAAAAACATTAGCCTGTTGCTAAAATATAAACTAAACTTTAAAATTGCCTAAAACCCCCAGTAGATAAAAAATTAGCTGAAAAATGTTAGCATGTTGCTAAGCTAAACTCCAAATTAGCATAAAATTGCTCGGTTACAAAATTAGTCAAAGCGTTAGCCTGTTGCTAAAATAGAAGCTAAACTCTAAATTTACCTAGAAACCCCAGTAGATAACAAATTAGCCAAAAAATGTTAGCATGTTGCTAAGCTAAACTTCAAATTAGCATCAAATTGCTCAGTTACTAAATAGGTCAAAATGTTAGCCTGTTGCTAAAATAGAAGCTAAACTTTAAATTTACCTAGAAACCCCCAGTAGATAACAAATTAGCCAAAAAATGTTAGCATGTTGCTAAGCTAAGCTCCAAATTAGCATCAAATTGCTCAGTTACTAAATTAGTCAAAATGTTAGCCTGTTGCTAAAATAGAAGCTAAACTCTAAATTTACCTAGAAGCCCCCAGTAGATAACAAATTAGCTGAAAAATGTTAGCATGTTGCTAAGCTAAACTCCAAATTAGCATCAAATTGCTCGGTTACTAAATTAGTCAAAATGTTAGCCTGTTGCTAAATAGAAGCTAAACTCTAAATTTACCTAAAAACCCAGTAGATAACAAATTAGCTGAAAAATGTTAGCATGTTGCTAAGCTAAACTCTAAATTAGCATCAAATTGCTCAGTTACTAAATTAAAGCGTTAGCCTGTCGCTAAAATAGAAGCTAAACTCCAAATTTACCTAAACCCCTAGTAGATAACAAATTAGCCAAAAAATGTTAGCATGTTGCTAAGCTAAACTCCAAATTAGCATCAAATTGCTCAGTTACTAAATTAAAAGCGTTAGCCTGTTGCTAAAATAGAAGCTAAACTCTAAATTTACCTAAGAACCCCAGTAGATAACAAATTAGCCAAAAAATGTTAGCATGTTGCTAAGCTAAACTCCAAATAAGCATAAAATTGCTCAGTTACTAAATTAGTCAAAACGTTAGCCTGTTGCTAAAATAGAAGCTAAACTCTAAATTTAACTAGAAACCCCCAGTAGATAACAAATTAGCTGAAAAATGTTAGCATGTTGCTAAGCTAAACTCCAAATTAGCATAAAATTGCTCATTTACTAAATTAGTCAAAATGTTAGCCTGTTGCTAAAATAGAAGCTAAACTCTAAATTTACCTAAAAACCCCAGTAGATAACAAATTAGCTGAAAAATGTTAGCATACTGCTAAGCTAAACTCCAAATTAGCATAAAATTGCTCGGTTACTAAATTAGTCAAAACGTTAGCCTGTTGCTAAAATAGAAGCTAAACTTTAAATTTAACTAGAAACCCCAATAGGTAACAAATTAGCTGAAAAATGTTAGCATGTTGCTAAGCTAAACTCCAAATTAGCATCAAATTGCTCAGTTACTAAATTAGTCAAAATGTTAGCCTGTTGCTAAAATAGAAGCTAAACTCTAAATTTACCTAAAAACCCCCAGTAGATAACAAATTAGCTGAAAAAATGTTAGCATGCTGCTAAGCTAAACTCCAAATTAGCATAAATTGCTCGGTTACTAAATTAGTCAAAACGTTAGCCTGTTGCTAAAATAGAAGCTAAACTTTAAATTTAACTAGAAACCCCCAGTAGATAACAAATTAGCTGAAAAATGTTAGCATGTTGCTCAGCTAAACTCCAAATTAGCATAAAATTGCTCAGTTACAAAATTAGTCAAAATGTTAGCCTGTTGCTAAAATAGAAGCTAAACTCTAAATTTACCTAAAAACACCTGTAGATAACAAATTAGCTGAAAAATGTTAGCATGTTGCTAAGCTAAACTCCAAATTAGCATAAAATTGCTCAGTTACAAAATTAGTCAAAATGTTAGCCTGTTGCTAAAATAGAAGCTAAACTCTAATTTACCTAAAAACACCCTGTAGATAACAAATTAGCTGAAAAATGATAGCATGTTGCTAAGCTAAACTCCAAATTAGCATCAAATTGCTCAGTTAATGAATTAGTGAAAATGTTAGCCTGTTGGTAAAATAGAAGCTAAACTCTAAATTAACCTAAAAACACCCAGTAGATTAAAAATTAGCTGAAAATTGTTAGCATGTTGCTAAGATAAACTCCAAATTAGCATCAAATTGCTCAGTTACTAAATTTGTCAAAGCGTTAGCCTGTTGCTAAAATAGAAGCTAAACTCTAAATTAACCTAAAAACCCCCAGTAGATAACAAATTAGCTGAAAAATGTTAGCATGTTGCTAAGCTAAACTCCAAATTAGCATAAAATTGCTCAGTTACTAAATTAGTCAAAACGTTAACCTGTTGCTAAAATAGAAGCTAAACTTTAAATTTACCTAGAAACCCCAATAGGTAACAAATTAGCTGAAAAATGTTAGCATGTTGCTAAGCTAAACTCCAAATTAGCATAAAATTGCTCAGTTACTAAATTAGTCAAAACGTTAGCCTGTTGCTAAGATAAAAGCTAAACTCTAAATTTACCTAAAAACACCCAGTAGATAAAAAATTAGCTGAAAATTGTTAGCATGTTGCTAAGATAAACTCCAAATTAGCATAAAATTGCTCAGTTACTAAATTAGTAAAAACGTTAGCCTGTTGCTAAGATAGAAGCTAAACTCTAAATTTACCTAAAAAACCCCAGTAGATAACAAATTAGCTGAAAAATGTTAGCATGTTGCTAAGCTAAACTCCAAATTAGCATAAAATTGCTCAGTTTCTAAATGAGTCAAAAAGGTTAGCCTGTTACTAAAATAGAAGCTAAACTCTAAATTTACCTAAAAACACCCTGTAGATAACAAATTAGCTGAAAAATGTTAGCATGTTGCTAAGCTAAACTCCAAATTAGCATAAAATTGCTCAATTACTAAATTTGTCAAAGCGTTAGCCTGTTGCTAAAATAGAAGCTAAACTCTAAATTAACCTAAAAACCCCCAATAGGTAACAAATTAGCTGAAAAATGTTAGCATGTTGCTAAGCTAAACTCCAAATTAGCATAAAATTGCTCAGTTACTAAATTAGTAAAAACGTTAGCCTGTTGCTAAGATAGAAGCTAAACTCTAAATTTACCTAAAAACCCCCAGTAGATAACAAATTAGCTGAAAAATGTTAGCATGTTGCTAAGCTAAACTCCAAATTAGCATAAAATTGCTCAGTTTCTAAATGAGTCAAAAATGTTAGCCTGTTACTAAAATAGAAGCTAAACTCTAAATTTACCTAAAAACACCCTGTAGATAACAAATTAGCTGAAAAATGTTAGCATGTTGCTAAGCTAAACTCCAAATTAGCATAAAATTGCTCAATTACTAAATTAGTCAAAACGTTAGCCTGTTGCTAAGATAAAAGCTAAACTCTAAATATACCTAAAAACACCCAGTTTATAACAAATTAGCCAAAAAAGGTTAACGTGTTGCTAAAATAATATCTTCAAATTGTTTGACAGTTACTATTATTTTATTTTTCTTCAGCCAGAGAGCCACCAAAAGAGCCACACGAGGTTCTGGAGCCACAAGTTACACACCCCTGCCTTAGGGCTAGCCTTTAGTTTTGGGCTAGTTGGGTTTAGTCTAGTTAAATTTGGGCTAGACTGGTTCCGTCTGTCACATCCTGAGCAATACCGATAGTATCTCCACCTCTTCTTCATCAGTGAGTAAAGATGACAAACTTCACGCACAAAAAAACACAACATAAAAACCATTTGTTTTAAACATTTATTTAACATTTCTGAAGAGATTAAAGAGTCGACATTGACTTCACTGCTCGTGTTTGTCGCAGCAGAACATGCGCACATCGTTGAGGCTGGTGTCGTCCAGGCCAACCTGGTACTCCTCCATCTTGGTCTCGATGCCGCAGATCCCTCCCCCCAGACAGTCCTGGCTCCAGTAGCCGTACTCCCCCCAGCTCATGCCGGGAGCCTCCAGCGTGGGGTTGCTGCTGCAGCGGAACTTGATGTTGTTGGCGGCCGTGTCGTCTCCCAGAGGCCCGCGGTAGGACTCCACGCGCAGCTGGAAGGAGGTCAGCACGCCGCCGGGGCAGTACTGAGGGTGAGACCACTCACCGAAGCTGAAGATGAAGAAAATTATTATATGAAAGTAGAATAAAACTTCCATTAAAATGTAGATAAGATTACAATAATATTAAAAACATATTTCTTCAAACTCCATCTTACTGTCCAGTGTGCGATTCGACGTAATACAGGAAGTTCCGGTTCTCGTCTTTGGAGCAGATGAGGCGGATCCCGTTCAGGGCGGTGTCGTCCCCTCCGTACTGTTTTGACTCCACCTGGAGGAAGAAACCACCACAGTTATGGAGAGTTCAGACAGAGGACATTTAAAAGCACCATTTTAAAACATGGAGTCAGAATTACTGTTTTTATAAAAGTGGAAAAAAAAAGTATATTTGCTGAGAATCTTTCAGCTTTAACAGATGTATTTCACTTATCGTTACATTTGTTATAAATAGATTTTTTAAATCAAAATATCTGAATAACTGAAGCCTAAATAAACTTTAAAAAATTTTAACTATTTTATCTAATTTATATCATTGAATTTTTTTTGCAATTTTTCTTTTTTGATTTAGTCAGACACAACAGTCATATGCAGAAAAACAAACAACATAAAGAGTTGTTTATTGTTTATTTGATATTTCAAAAGAAGTAAAAACAGTTAAAAAAAAAGTTCACAAAAACAAAGATTTGCAAATCAAAAATGAAATCATAAATACAGCATAAAAGGAAACTGTGATGTAATTGAATTGTGTGCCTGACTGAGACCCGTACCTGGGAGAGTGACGTCAGAGGAATGGTTGTACATGAGAGATTAAGCTAGACACATGGCGAAGTTCTATTAAAGAACCTGTTCAAATAATAAGGTCGTCCTGACTCATAAATACCACATGGTGTCAGAAGATAAAGTGGATAAAAAATATGGCGCAGTTTCAACCACCACCGAATCTGAGTTTGCAAGGCAACTTGGCGGAGAATTGGAGGAACTGGAGTCAGCGTTTTGAGCTCTTCTGTACCGCCAGCGGCATCGCGGAAAAAACCGAGAAGGTGCAATGCGCGACTTTTCTTCACGTCGCAGGGGAAGAAGCGGTAAAAGTTTTCAATACCTTTGAATTCAGAGACGATGAAAAGGACAAAATTGCAGTGCTGAAACAAAAGTTTAAAGATTATTGTGAGCCGAGAAAGAACTTGACTTACATACGGCACATGTTTTTCACAAGAACGCAAAAACAGGCAGAAACTATTGACGCATACGTCACGGATTTGAGAAATAAAGCCAAGGACTGTGAATTTAGAGATTTACACGATTCCCTGGTGCGTGACAGAATTGTGTGTGGCATCACAAATGACCAAGTGAGAGGAAGATTGCTCAGGGAAGCAGATCTAACTCTGGAAAAAGCCATTGATATCTGCCGTGCTAGTGAAATAACGACCACGCAAGTGAAAGCTCTGACAGAAGAAGCTGATGTGAACAGGTTGAGAACGACAAGAGAAAAAGAAAGTAAAGAAACGTGTAAACCAGTGAAAACAGAACAGAAAGAAATAAACTGCAACAGATGTGGGCTTAAGCATGGAATTAAAAGTTGTCCTGCATTTGGACAAACATGCAACATGTGCAGCAAAAAGAACCATTTTGCTAAAATGTGCAGATCTCGAGTCCAAAGGAAACAATATGGAAAGAAAGTGCACACAGTGGAGCAGAGAGAAAGTGAAAAGGAAATGTTCCTGGGAGCGCTTAAAAAGAAGCATAAAGGAATCGCTATGATGGAATCTGATGACACCAACTCTGAAATATGGACAGAAAATTTTAAGATAAATAACAAAAAAGTGACATGTAAGCTTGACACAGGTGCAGACTGTAATGTAATGTCAGTAAAGACTCTTACAGCTCTGGAAGTGAGTGGCACCATGAAAGCAAGCAAAACAAGACTGGTTCCCTGTTTTGGTCACAAGGTGGCAGCATTGGGCAAGAAACTGTTGATCTGTGAGTACAAAGGAAAAAAGCACAAGGTTGAGTTTGAGATCACTCAAGAAGACGTGAGCACTATTATTGGAGGAGCTACATGTTTGAAATTAGGCTTAGTGCAAAGAGTGTATGATGTCGGAAAAGAAAAAGACATTCTGAAAGACTATAATGATCTGTTTGATGGTCTTGGTTGTTTGCCAGGTGAGCATCACATCCAAATTGATCATGAAGTCAGACCAGTTGTGCATGCCCCAAGAAGGATTCCTGTAGCCCTGAGAGACAGAGTTGTAAAAGAACTACAGAGAATGGAAGAAATGGGAGTTATTACAAGACAGACAGAGCCAACAGAGTGGGTTAACAGTATGGTCACTGTTGTTACACCCAAGAAAATACGTATTTGCATGGATCCAAAAGACTTGAACCGAGCAATAAAGCGAGAACACTACCCATTGCTCACTGTAGAAGAAGTTATGTCTCGTATGCCGAACGCCAAATATTTCTCTGTCCTGGATGCCAATCAAGGGTTTTGGCAAATCAAACTTGATGAGGAAAGCTCAAGGCTCTGCACATTTAACACACCTATTGGACGTTATAGTTCTTGCGGTTACCATTTGGCATATCATCAGCACCTGAAGTTTTTCAGAGGGCCATCGCACAGATGATAGAAGACCTGGATGGTGTTGTAAACATCATTGACGACCTTCTGGTTTGGGGAGACTCAAAGGAAGAACATGATCACAGACTGAGAAAGCTGCTGGACAGAGTGAGACAAAACAACCTGAAACTGAACAGAAGCAAATGCTTCATCAGAACAAAAGAGATCAAATATATCGGACATACATTCACAGACACAGGTCTGAAACCAGATGAAGAAAAAGTAAGAGCGGTGACACAGCTACCTTCACCACAGGATAAACAAGAGCTGCAAAGGTTTCTTGGTATGATTCAATATCTTGCCAAGTTCATACCAAACCTGTCAGACATCAGTGCACCACTAAGAAAGCTGATCGAAGGAGACATAGAGTGGCACTGGGAGGACGCTCAAGAAAAGAGTTTTAATCAACTTAAAAAGCTTGTTGCTGAGGCCCCAACTCTGAGATTTTTTGATGTTAAAAAACCAGTGACACTGTCGGTTGATGCGAGTTCACAAGGCATCGGAGCGGTGTTAATGCAAGATGGACAACCTGTAGCATACGGATCAAGAGCATTAACAGACTGTCAGCAAAGATATGCTCAGATAGAAAAAGAGCTACTGGCCATAGTTTATGGTTGTGAGAAATTTCATCAGTATGTGTATGGGAAAGACATTCTAGTTGAAAGTGATCACAAGCCCCTGGAGAGCATCTTCAAAAAATCACTGCATCAAGCGCCAATGAGATTACAGAGGATGCTCCTGAGATTGCAAAGATACAGCCTCAAAGTGACTTACAAACCAGGCAAGGAACTACATATCGCTGACACACTGAGTCGAGCATTCTTAAAGGAGAATACAGAAGAGTTGTTGGAAAAAGAGCTGGAGGTAAATATGATAACACCTCAACTCCCCATGTCAGAAGAAAAAGTGAACAAGTTCAAGGAAGCCACAGCACAAGATCCTGAGCTACAACGTCTGAAAGACAGAGTTCAGAGAGGGTGGCCAAATGAAAGACATGCTGTTCATAAAGACATTCAGCCTTACTGGACATTCAAAGAAGAAATTTCATACACAGAAGGACTGATGTTCAAGGGAGCAAAGCTCATTGTGCCACAACAGTTGAGACAAGAAATGCTGGAAAAAATTCACGAATCACATTTGGGGATGGTCAAATGCAAAGAAAGAGCCAGAGACATTTTATATTGGCCAAACATGTCAAAACACATCGAAGAGATTGTGTCAAGGTGTGCAGTCTGCAATGAGCACAAGAACAGTAATCCAAGAGAGCCTCTACTTTCACACCCAGTACCAGACAGACCGTGGGAGAAAGTAGGCACAGATCTTTTTCATCACAATGGAATGGACTTTGTTTTGTGTGTGGACTACTTCTCAAGTTTCCAGAAAATAATGAAACTAAAAGATACCACAAAGTCACAGTGTCATAGTCGCCATGAAATCAATGTTTGCCAGACACGGGAATACCTTATGTGGTGATCCATAACGACTAAGTATGACTGTGCTGACAGTTCAAACACTTTGCAGAGAGCTGGGAATTCAGACATGTTCAATTCAATTCAATTCAATTCAATTTTATTTATATAGCCCAATATCACAAATTCAATTTGCCTCATTGGGCTTCATGCCTGCAGTTTTTACAGATGCACAGATGGAGTCATAAAATATGCACAATAGGGAGTAAAAAACTAAAAACAGACTATAAAGAACAGGTCATCCCTGTCCTTAGACCTCCCTCGCGTAAGGAAAACTCCTAAAAAAACCTGAGTCAGGAAAAAAAGAAGAAACCTTAGGGATTCCACATGAGGGAGAGATCCCATCCAGGACGGACAGGCGATACCAAAACGGTTAAAGAAAAGTTAGCTGCTAAAACTGCATATATGAGTAGAGTTCATTCATATAGAGCTGAGTTCATTCATATAGAGCTGAGGGACGAGTGATGATTAAGTCCATAGTCCAGATGAGGCAGAACTGCAGACCACGACCAGGAGCAGGAGGACAGACGACCCACCAGGAATCACTCCCACTCAGAGATGCAGGATGGTGACGGATGGTGACGGGGCTTCATCCAGATGGGCGGGGCTTCGTCAGGATCACCAACAAGTCTCCCGGAAACTGCAATCTCTCCCGGTCTCCCACAGGGGAGTCGGAGAGAAGGAAAAACATGTGAATTATACTGCACCACCAACAAAGGCATACAATTAAAAGAAAAAAAAAAAAGTAGAGGAGAGGAGAAGTAGATGGAAAAGAGGACAGAGCCCCAGTGCACCATACTTTTCCCAGCTTCTAACTTCTAGCAGCCTTCTATGTTATTATGTAGAGAATATACATATTTCATCATTTATATTTCAAGCATATATTGGAGAAGTATGTGATTATAATAATTATTTCCCCAAACTTCAGAACAGTATGGGAGCATTATGTTAATTATTCTATGATTACTGGCTAGTCTGGCAGAACGCCTGTCCAAATAGGAATGTTTTAAGGCTAGTTTTGAAGGTAGAAACTGTACCTGCCTCTCTGACATGGGCTGGGAGCTTATTCCATAGACAGGAGCTAATCACTGAAGTTCTTAAAATTCTAGGAACTACAAGCAGTCCTGCATTCTGTGAGCGAAGCGTTCTGATTGGCTGGTAAGGAACTATGAGATCTCTAATATAGGATGGGGCCACACCATTCAGAGCCTTATATGTAACAGGAGGATTTTGAACTTTACTCTAAATTCAACTGGGAGCCAGTGGAGAGAGCCAACACAGGAGTGATGTGTTCTCTTCTGCTAGTTCCTGCTAACAATCTTGCTGCTGCATTCTGGACAAGCTGAAGACCTTTTAAAGAACTTTTAGGGCATGCTATCAGTAAAGAGTTACAGTAATCCAGTCTCGACGTAACAAATGCATGGATGAGTTTTTAAACATTTTTTTTTAATCTTTATGACGATATTGCTAGTAGGTGAAAGGTAAAAATGCATGCAGTTTACAAGCTTGAGATATGTGAGCATTAAATGATAAATCCTGGTCAAATAAGACCCCTAAGTTTCTGACTGAAGAATTGGGAGCAATATTTACACCATCCAAGGAGACTATCTTATCTGAGAGAGCATCTCTCAGGTGTTTAGGACGCCGTATCATGACCTCAGTTTTCTCTGGGTCAGAAGGAGGTAATTAATTGTCATCCAGGACTTAATGTCTCTGAGCAGGAATTCAGTTTCTCTAGGTGGTCATTCTGATCTGGTTTATGGATAAATACAGCTGTGTATCATCTGCATAACAGTGGAAATTAATGCTGTGTTTCCTGATTATGTCTCCTAAGGGCAGCATGTAAAGCATGAATAGGATGGGCCCTAAAAACTGAGCCCTGTGGGACTCCGTAGCTAACTCGAGTACAATGAGAGGACTGTCCATTTACGTGAACAAACTGGTGTCTATCAGATAGATAGGATTCAAACCACTGGAGGCAGATCCTTTGATCCCTATGTCATGCTCTAGTCTCTGGAGTAAGATGCTGTGGTCAATAGTATCAAAGGCTGCGCTCAGGTCTAACAGGACCAGAACAGAGATTAGTCCCTTTTCTGAAGCTAATAGCAAATCATTGGTAACTCTGACCAGTGCAGTTTCAGTGCTATGGTGAGGTCTGAAACCCGACTGAAAATCCTCAAAGTGACTGTTGTCCTGTAGGTGGCACTGCAGCTGCTTTACCACAACTCTTTCTAAGATTTTAGAAATAAATGGGAGATTAGATATTGGTCTATTTGGACAGAATGTCAGGATCCAGGCTGGGCTTTTTCAAAAGAGGTTTAACAACAGCACATTTAAAAGACTGAGGCACATAACCAGTTTCCAGGGAGGCATTTATTATGGTTAGAATAGATTCACTGATTAGGGGGAAGATTTCTTTAAAAAGTTTAGTGGGATTGGGTCTAGGAGACAAGTGGAAGTTTTAGAAGATGTAATAACTGATGCTATTTCTGCTTGGTCCACAGCAGTAAAGCAATCTAATGTTACAGACATTTCTATGGATGTTTTCCTTTCTACCATTTTAATTTGCTCAGGGGTAATGGTAGGAATAACCTTGTTCAATTTGCATCTGATATTTGAGATTTTATCATCAAAGAATGTACAAAGTCTTCAGAGCTGAGGGCAGCAGGAATATGTGGTTCAACCGAGCTGTGGCTGCTGGTCAGCCTGGCTATAGTACTAAAGAGAAATCGTGGATTATTTGCATTTTCTGCTATTAAAGATGAATAATATTGAGTTCTCGCTTTACGCAGGGATTTTTTATAGCTTAAGAGGCTGCATTTCCAAGCATTCAGAGAGTGCTCTGAGCCAGAACGGCGCCATTTCTTTCTAATTTACGAGTTATTTGTTTGAGGGAACGTGTTTCAGCGTTAAACCATGGTGCTACTCTGTTTTGTCTAACAAGCTTGAGTTTCAGAGGGGCAACAGCATCAAGGGTTCCTCTGAGGGCTTGCATGGTATCATTGACAAACTGCTCATTATCAACGGGCTTAAAGAGCTCTGAGAGTATTTATCTAACATGTTACTAAACATTGGTTGGACTGAGAGTTTAAATTCAGATACAGAACGGTCAGATAATGTTCGTTTCAGCTCTTTCTTAATCACTGGAGCTATGGTGTTTTCTAATATAAACTGATAGGTAATTAAAAAATGATCAGAAAGTATGGGGTTGTGAGGATGGACACTCAGATGACTAATCTCTATGCCATAAGTTAAAACAAGGTCCAGGGTGTGCTTGTGACAGTGGGTGGGTTCATTTACATTTGTGTGAAACCAACATTTTCTAATAAGGCTGCAAAAGCATTCCAAGACAGTCATTACAGTCATCTAAATGAATATTAAAATCTCCTGTCATTAGGATATTATCAGAGTGAAGAACAACAGCTGATAAAAAATCTGAAAACTCTGTTAAAAATTCTGAATACGGGCCGGGAGGGCGATAAATAATTATGAATAAGAATGCTTTTTCAGTATTTCTACTTGTGTGATTTATTGACAAAACAATGTTTTCAAAGGAATTATAATTGTATTTAGCTTTAGTGTTAAGAAGTAAGCTTGCATGGGATATTACAGCTAGCCCACCTCCTTTCCCAGAAATCCTGGATTTCTGATGGTTTTTATAGCTAGGGGGGGCTTTCATTCAGCCTGACATAATCATCCTGTTGTAGCCAGGTTTCTGTTAGAGCTAGTAGGTTAAGTTTATTGTCATTAATTAATTCATGGACTAAGAGGGACTTTGAAGAAATTGATCTATGTTTAGCAATCCACATTTAATGACCTCATGGTTTTGCTCATTATTGAGAGTATCAGCAGCTAATACTTTTAGCTTTCTGTGTCTCACTCCTCTCACCTGTCTTTTAGTACACAAGCTAAAGCTAGGAACTGCTGAGCTGTCCCTGTTTGGGGTTAGTACCAGCGCCGAAGGCGGCTCAGAGGAGAGTTGTAAACTGCTGCTCTGTGCCCGGGTCTCATCTCTGGATTGTCAGTTTGCAGGACTAAAGCTAGCACAAATGTTCCTGGAAAGAAGAGAGGCACCTCCCAAAGTAGGATGGATGCCATCTCTCCGCATGAGACCGGGCTTCCCCCAAAACACGTTCCAATTGTCCACAAAGTAATGCCATTTTCTGGGCACCATCTAGCTAACCAGCGGTTAAATGATGAAAAGCGGCTGTACATTTCATCATTGACTAGGTTTGGCAGAGGACCAGAGAAAATTACTGTGTCGGACATCGACTTAGCAAGCTTACACACCGAATCTACGTTCAGTTTGAGGATCTCTGATTGTCTCCGTCGGGCGTCGTTACCGCCTGCGTGAATCACGACTCGACGGAACCTCGACTTACTCTTGGCTAACAACCTGAGGTTTCCTTCGATGTCACCAACTCTGGCCCCGGGTAACACCTGACTGTAGCCGCTGGAGCTTCACGTGTCTAACTTCAGAGGAGCCAATCACCAGAGTTTGGGGATCAGCGGGTGCGTCGCTGAGGGGAGAGAACCTATTACACACGAGAAGCTTCGGGTGCTCTAAGTGTTTGCTTTTTGCACTATGCTTCCTTCCCACCGGTACAAACCCATCCTGGGTTCCCCCGCTGCGGGAGGGGTGCTGGGATGCTAGCTTCGTTAGCCCTGGAAATAGCGCGGCCCGCGCTACGAGTAACTACCTTGCTAGCTGGCTTAGCTTCCACTGTGCGGGCCCGTGCTTCTAGCTGCTCTAGCCTGGCCTCCAAGTCTAAAATCAGACTGCACTTCACACATCTACCACTATCTCCAGTAAAGGAGGCAGGGTCCTCGCTGAACATATGGCACATGGAGCAGGAAAGAGGGGAACAAGAAGACGAGGAGGAATCCATAGCTCAATGCTAAGCTATGGTTAGCGGTGTTTTGCTAACGAAAAATCTACGTAAACGCTTTGTGTGGTTAGAAGAGCAACGGTTAGCACAGTAGTTTACTCACTAAAAGACAAAAGGTGGTACTTAAGATTTTAAGTAACAAACAGGATTTACACTAAGATATCAGCAGATCAGGTAGTCAAAAGCAGGAGCTACAGAAGCAACGACCAAGCACTGGGTAACGCTCACCCGGAAATGACGTCACAGGAAACAGCAATCCTGCCGGAGTCCAACACGCACCAGCATGTCACATCTAGCCCCACACACGCCCAGTCCAATGGACAAGCAGAAAGAACAGTACAGACCATCAAGAACCTCCTAAAAAAGTCAGAAAATGAAAAAGGAGATCCATATGTGTCTCTCCTGGAGTATCGCAACACGCCATTAGAGGGAGTAGGACTGTCACCAGCACAGCTGCTCATGGGACGGAGACTTAAAGGAAAGATACCAACGTCCACCTCACTGCTCATTCCAAAAGGATCAGCTCAGGTGAAAAGACAACTGAGAAGAAGACAGGAGAAGCAGAAACTTTATTTTGACAGACAAACAAAGACACTACCAGACTTGCATGCAGGAGAGAACATTAGGATGCAAAGAGGAGCAACGTGGCAGCCAGCAGTGGTCCTGCAGAAGCACCAACAACCACGTTCGTTTGTGGTTCAAACACCCGACGGGAGACTTTACAGAAGAAACAGGAAACATTTAAGGAGAACGGAGGAGAAAACGTTTCCACAAGCAAATGGACAGGACACTACTGGAGAAATGAATGACTGTAATGTTGAGAGACACACAGAACAAGCAAGTGCAAGTGAACAGGACGCTGCTGTTCAGGACAATCAGAGTGATGACCAAGTTCCAGGTTCATTCTCATATAAAACCAGATCAGGCAGAGCGATAAGATTACCTGCTAGATTTAGAGAGTAAAATCAAGAGAAGAATTTTCAGTTATCTAGAGTATTTTGGTTAGCTAAGTTTAAAGGTTGGTTTGTGAAGAAAAAAAAAAAAAAAAAAAGTAATAATAATAATTTTATGTGAAAGATTACCAGAATGTACATCTTAGTAGATAACTGAAAAAGAAATGTGTTGTGGAAAATGTAGGCAGTTATGTTGTTAGTGTGCATCATTTTCAGTTGTAAAAGGAAGTTTAAAAAACTTGTTAAAAAGGGGGATGTGATGTAATTGAATTGTGTGCCTGACTGAGACCCGTACCTGGGAGAGTGACGTCAGAGGAATGGTTGTACATGAGAGATTAAGCTAGACACATGGCGAAGTTCTATTAAAGAACCTGTTCAAATAATAAGGTCGTCCTGACTCATAAATACCACAGAAACTTTCTCCAAAAAAAAGTTTTAGTTTTCCAAAACAGTTTTTATTGTTGTGTTAAAAAGCTGTTTTTATTTTAGATTTATGACATCAGGTTTTTAGTAACAAATCAAAATGTGGATCAATCTTTACCCGAACACTGAATCCAACAGCAAAGTAGTTCTCCGGACACATCTCGGGCCAGGTCCAGGTTCCGAAGCGCTCTCCGTTGGTCACGTTCAGCTCAGATCGGTACTTTCTGCTGTTGTAGGCCGTGCCCGCTCGCTGCAGGAAGACCTTCTCCTCACAGACCCCCAGAGACAGCACGGCCAGCGAGGCCACGGTGGCGAGCAGACCCCACATTCTGACTCGAGTGTCGGAAAGGATTCTGCTGGGACGTAACTGTGGAGAGCAGCAGCGGATGGGAGCTCTTATGAGGGCCATTCGAGAAGGTGATTCATTTACAGAAACGCCACAGAAGGACATGGGAATCAACAGCTGGGAACGACTGATTTTTTTTCGCAGAATAAGGGTTAACTCACAACAAACACGACTTCAAAGCTCCAGTTCAGCAGCAGCGACACGTTTGACGCTGCAGAAACATAGTGAGAACATTGAGATGGAGAAGCAAAGACGAGGTTTCATGAATGAAGACACACGTTTCACCATCTGTTCATTAATTTTCATCAGAGATGTATGTCCTTATTTATAGTGTAAATGCATACAATGCATTCACACTATAAATATAAATTAGTTTTTTTTTAGCTAATTTGGCAACTTTTGAGGTATTTTGGGCTAATTTGGAGTTAAGATAGCATCTTAGCTTTTTTGGCTAATTTGGCAACTTTTGAGGGTTCTTTGGGCTAATTTGGAGTTAAGCTAACATTTTAGCAACGTGTTAGCTTTTTTGGCTAATTGACAACTTTTGAATTTTTTTTGGGCTAATTGGAGTTAAGCTAACATGTTAGCAACGTTTTAGCTTTTTTGGCTAATTTGACAACTTTTGAGGTCTTTTGGGCTAATTTGGAGTTAAGCTAACATTTTAGCAACGTGTTAGCTTTTTTAGCTAATTTGGTAACTTTTGAGGTCTTTTGGGCTAATTTGGAGTTAAGCTAACATTTTAGCAACGTGTTAGCTTTTTTGGCTAATTTGACAACTTTTGAATTTTTTTTTGGGCTAATGTGGAGTTAAACTAACATGTTAGCAACGTGTTAGCTTTTTTGGCTAATTTGACAACTTTTGAATTTTTTTTTGGGCTAATTTGGAGTTAAGCTAAATGTTAGCAACGTTTTAGCTTTTTTGGCTAATTTGACAACTTTTGAGGTCTTTTGGGCTAATTTGGAGTTAAGCTAACATTTTAGCAACGTGTTAGCTTTTTTAGCTAATTTGGCAACTTTTGAGGTCTTTGGGCTAATTTGGAGTTAAGCTAACATTTTAGCAACATTTTAGCTTTTTTGGCTAATTTGGCAACTTTTGAGGGTTCTATGGGCTAATGTGGAGTTAAACTAACATGTTAGCAACGTGTTAGCTTTTTTGGCTAATTTGACAACTTTTGAGATTTTTTGGGCTAATTTGGAGTTAAGCTAGCATGTTAGCAACGTGTTAGCTTTTTTTGGCTAATTTGACAACTTTTGAGATTTTTTTGGGCTAATTTGGAGTTAAGATAGCATGTTAGCAACGTGTTAGCTTTTTTGGGCTAATTTGGAGTTAAGATAGCATGTTAGCTTTTTTGGCTAATTTGACAACTTTTGAGATTTTTTTGGGCTAATTTGGAGTTAAGATAGCATGTTAGCAACGTGTTAGCTTTTTTGGCTAATTTGGCAACTTTTGAGGGTTCTTTGGGCTAATGTGGAGTTAAACTAACATGTTAGCAACGTGTTAGCTTTTTTTGGCTAATTTGACAACTTTTGAGATTTTTTGGGCTAATTTGGAGTTAAGATAGCCTGTTAGCTTTATTGGCTAATTTGACAACTTTTGAGATTTTTTTGGGCTAATTTGGAGTTAAGATAGCATGTTAGCTTTTTTGGCTAATTTGACAACTTTTGAGATTTTTTGGGATAATTTGGAGTTAAGATAGCATCTTAGCTTTTTTGGCTAATTTGACAACTTTTGATATTTTTTGGGCTAATTTGGAGTTAAGCTAGCATCTTAGCTTTTTTGGCTAATTTGACAACTTTTGAGATTTTTTTGGGTTAATTTGGAGTTAAGCTAGCATGTTAGCAACGTGTTATCTTTTTTGGCTAATTTGAAAACTTTTGAGATTTTTTTGGGCTAATTTGGAGTTAAGATAACAGATTAGCAATGTGTTAGCTTTTTTGCCTAATTTAGCATCTAATTATGTTTTTTTGGCTAATCTTAAACAAAAATCTTCAGCATCTTCAGCAACCACATTCTGCAAAATGCATTCACACTAGCATTATCGCAGGTAATGCGATTTTTCTAGTTCTATTCGTTTAATATGTTCTTGCTTTTATATTTCACGTTAATTATTGTATTTTATCTTGTGAATTTATTTATATTTTCAACAATGTTTTATGTATTTCATTTTAGTATTTTACTATCATTTTAACCCCAGTGTTTCCTGTGAGGATCTATCATATCAGGGCTTGCTGGCTTGGTCTGGGGTCGTTGCCGTGGTTCTCGCCCTTGTTGGGGCGGCTGAAGTCCTGCACTGCAGCCTCACAGCTGTGGAGTGGACTCCGTTGCTGTCCCGGTTTGGGTGGGCGCCGTGGCGATGTTCCTTTGACCGAGCTGGCTCCTGGTATGATGGAATCCCCAATACAGTTTCCTCACAGCAGAGCCAAGCCTTATGTCTGTTTTACAATTTTCATTTAGAAGTCATTTTTATAAGTATTCATTGTGTGTGGGATCATGGGTTGTATGTGTTGATAGAGGGTGGGGGGTTGGCTTTAATTGTATATGTTTTTGTTTTTAATGTAAAGCGCTTCGAGCTTTGCAAAGTATGAGAAGCGCTTTTTTATAAATAAAGTTTGATTTGATTTGATGTCCCGATCCGATTTTTTTGGCCCCAATCCGATTCATTCAGTTTTGTGTATTTGCAGATACCGATAAGTTTCTAACACATTTGAAACATGAACAAATTGAATAAACAGATTTGTTTTGTCCCTTATTTACCTTCCTTTATCACTATAAACTTAAATAGAACACTTCTGGGAAGTAGCTTTAATAAACTAGTAAAAATAGAGCAAATATAAACTAGTAAAAATAACAATTTCTTTGTTATATAATTGATATTAGTAGGGATGAATGTGTGTTCATGACTAGCTGATATCATAATTAGTTTTCATTTATTATTATTATTTTTTTAAGTTCTTAAGACATCACTTTTTTGGTTTTAATAAATACTAAAACTTTTACTTCTCTGTCAGATAAATAAAACAGGCATATCAAAGGACAGCTCGAGTCCTAAGGAGTTAAATCACGGCGCTAGCATGTAGCAGTTAGCAGCTGCTGTTTAGCCGTCTGTCTGCAGCACGAAGAGCTTAACGTTAAACATTAACAAAATAACTCTCTTTTTTTCTGTTGAAATGCTTTCATAGGTTGTTGTTTGTGTTCAGACAAACCAACAGGGACACCTGCTGTCAGTTTAAAGTGTTTTTAAAAGAGTTATTGATCCTGGAAGTCTGAATCTGTGATCATCTACCTCGCTTTACTGGACTGTTTTACTGCCTCCTGCTCGAGTTGATGCGGTTTTCTGCTGCGTTTTATTGCAGCTACATTTTAATAATCAAGTATTCTTTTATCTATAAAAACTATCTGGGAAAAATGCTTTTTGTGTAAAAGCTCCTGATGACTGGAACAACCTCCCTTTATCTTTACGTTCCATTTCATCTTTGCAATCGTTCAAGAAAGCTCTGTTAATTCATCTCAAACATACTTGAGTTTGCTTTTAATTTCTTGTCAAACTCCTATTGTCTTTGTTTTAGTTTTAACTGTCTGTAGTCCAGTTTTTGTTCTTTTTTGGATGTCGTTTGCACCTGTTTTTTTTTTTTTTTACATTCTGAGATGTTATGTAGGGTAGGGGTGGATATTGAGAGCCTGTCCGGTTATGTGTTGTATGTGTTTATTATGTGTTTTTGATATTTGTTTTTACTATCTTGTTTGGCTTCTACTCTGTTATTATCTTTTGAAATGGAGGACCCCCTTGAAAATGAGATGTTTCATCTTTATGGGGTTTTTATCCTCCTATCTCAGTTTAAATGTGTAAATAAATAAAATAAAATAAAATAAATATAAAGGGCTGATCATAATAAGAATCGTTAAATATTCTATCTGATCGGGGGAAAACGTCCGATTTCGATGGAGTCATCAACCACCGATTTCCGGTCACGTGATCGGATCGGGACATCCCTGCTACTAATACAACGTGCTGACCTCCAAAATGCCTGACAGGAAGTCTGATCGCGTCTGTATGATGACTTTCACTGGAAATAGACGATCCCGCCGTGTGAATTGTTCTGTGTAAAATTAGCGCTCCGAGCTCTTTTACACTTATGTGTTCCTGTTATTTTTAGGGCTTTTTTCATGAACAATTAAAGAGGAGATGTTGTATTCCAGGCAGTTGGAATTAGAAGAGGTTTCAGTGCGACTCAGACCAGTGTGGTCATATCGAATGCTGGAGGACGGTGGGAAACTTTGCACTGACGTGTGGTTTGCTCCTCAAAAAGCTTGTAGAGTGAAATACCTGATTGTTTAAGTTTACTTAAGTATTCAGGCTCAAAATCCTCTCAAACACCACATTGAGACAAAAACTCAAACGTTATATTATGTCTTTTTACTTTTCAGGATTCTGAAAAAAGTGAAGCGGCGTGTCAGGAAGTGAATTTCGCCGCCTGGCAGCAGCGTGTGACCTTCCCATGCAGCCGTTTATCTGCAGTCTGTCTGACTGTATAGACTGCTGAAGCTGCTGTTGCAACATCTGGACAAGCTTGGCTCCCAGAATGCACCAGCTGTTTACGTGAAGATGACCTATTATATCATTTTAGTCCAAAACAGAGGATTACAGGCAACGACCATCAAGTTAAATCTGCTGGCCATACCCACATAATTTATATAGAGACATAAAACAGCATACAGAAGAGTGTGGGTGTTCTCTGGATGTCCTTTTGGTTCAGGGGTCATCACCCCGTCTGACCTCAAGTGGGCCGGACCAGTAACATAATAACCTTTGGTCAACTTGTTTTGCTTTTATATTTTCTATTTTTTGAATGCTTGGATACTTTTTTGGATACTTTTTTTCCGGTTCCGGTTCATCACGAGCAGACGTGTGCCTCCAGCTCTCCGTAACTTTCGGGCTTTTCAAGTCTTTTAAAGTCGTCTGCAAGTGACTTTGATCACCGGGCTGCTGCAACACAGCTACCACAACGAGGAGAGCTGATCATGGCACCGAAGAAAAATATTGAAGCCGATCTGGCTGAGCTGAAGACCGCATTGGCTAACATCCAATCCCAGCTAGCTCCTGCTTTGCTACAGGAAGCTAGGCTAACAGCTGTGCTTCAGCTGGAGGCTAAACTAACGCCGCTGCTGCATCTTGTGGAAGAATTCCGCCAAGAAAAGGCACGCAACGAACAACGAGACAATCGCCAAGATCTGATGGAAAGAAGGATGCATGACTTGGACCAACAGGCACGGATGAATAATGTGATTCTCACGGGACTCCAACTACAGCCCAGGACGAGGCCCGGTGCTACCGGCGCTAGCATGGATGCTAACGGAGCTGCTGATGCGACCGTGGAGGATCAAGTTCAAATGTTTTTAATGTCTAAAGGAATCTCCTTGGACCTGGACACGGTCGAAGTCTGTCATCCGCTTCCCCGGAGAAAGACCACGGATAAACCAGCGATCCTGATCAGGTTCGTGAATCGAAAGCACAAGACTGCTCTGATGAAACAACGTAAACAATTTAAGGGGACAAAGGTGTTCCTTAATGACCATTCATGCAAATATAACGCTGATCTGGCAAAACACGCAAGGATCTTACGATCCAAACGACAGATCCAGTCCACTTGGATTATGAACTCCAGAATCTTTATCAAACCACTCGGACCACCGGACCTGACGAAGCCTCTGGAAATAAGATCCATGAAAGACTTTGAGAACTGTGGGATTACGCATGTTTGAACCTCTAATTCAAGCAAAATGTGAATTGTGGACTCATGAAACCGTCGGAACCGTTGAATACGAACTCTGACCCAATTCTGAAGAACTCGAGCACAATTCCCTTGAAAGAAGACACTTCACAAGTCTCTCAGTCAAAACAATGAAGAATGATGGTTTACGTGGCTTAAACCTGTTCCTAAACAAAGATGTTAGCTCTGGTCTGAACACAATCTGCTCAAACTGTCTCTTAATGAGAATATTTTGAAGTTTTCCATTAATAAATCATGATTTTGTACTTAGCACTTTTTCATAATAATAATCGTTCTTTGATAAATACAATCTGCTCAAATTGTCTTTTTAATAAGAATATTTTGATATATTTTCCTGCAGTAACAAATGAAGTTAATTACTACTGATATTTTTTGAATCTTTAATGAGAATATTTAAATTACTGTTGATGAATATTATAAATGATTTGTCTATGGATGTTTTTGAAATTCTATTACATCACTGATATTATTGATCTTTCATCACCTGAAACTATATTGATATTTGATTTTAAGTCCTGAACCGGATATTGATTATTCTTGTAGAGAAAATGGTCGAGTCGGGTGGTGGATTATATAAGTTTGCTTTCCTTCACCCCCCTTTCAAGCGATCTATTTTTGATTTATTAGGTGAAGTTATTCCTGTATTATAATCCGATTGCTTAAATAAACCATTTCATTCATTCATTCATTCACCATTCATTCATTCATTCATTCATTCATTCATTCATTCATTCATTCATTCATTCATTCATTAAATTAAAAAAATAGGATAAGTTTTGGACTTCA